>OY748287.1:19079923-19419842 GCA_963556515.1 Nudaria mundana
ATTGAACTTTCTTGCACCATGAGAGCTTCGCTCGCTACGCTCTAACAAGGACAAGATGTCTCTCCAGTATATCGTCGGCTTATTGCAAGAAGTCATTATGTGACAATTCTCTATTCTGAGATAAACGGTATTTTAGTTCGATTTAGTTAGTGGTCATGTTGATTTGCCCATAGTAAAAATATATAATGACGGGGATGAAAAATGTAATGTTTTTGATTAGCTTAAATGTATATTAATAAAAACAAGCGAGAGTCACTAATCCTACAAAGTTATTTATTTTTTTAAACACAAAATAAAAGTGAATGACTGCTGGCTACTGTAAGTCGGTTCGGTATGTTAATTAATTATTTTTTAATCTATTCTTATAATAAATCTGTAGAAGTGAAAATTCCGTACATTGAAAATATCAAAAAAATAAATGGCAGGGGGTGTTACTAGACTGACACCAAACCCAAAAATGTGATTAAAAAATTTTTTGTCTATCTGTCTGTTCAGGCATCACACAAAAACTACCGGTTCGATTATGATGAAACGTGGTATAATTATTATTTAATATCCTGGGCACCACACTGGGTACTTTTTACCCCGGAAAAGTATATACAATAAAAAACAAACTTAATTTTGCGATTCGATCCCTAGACCCGATAACTATACCAACCGCAAATAATAAGTTTGTCGTAGGTTTTTTCTTTTTTTTTATATATTGGGTTCGCCAAATTGACGCCGCCCGCCCGGTGGTAAGTCGTGACGACGTCTAGCGATTGTAGGCCACTCTCACAGCACACAATACTACGAGGGTGAATTGAAAAGTAGTCGGCCTAACACTGATCCATTAAGGGTTAGGGGACATTCGGCCCACTATGGAACTGGCCCGAGGACCAGTTGCCCCTCTCAAAATTTGATAATGGTTAACTGGGCCCACATCTGTTTTGGTTTCAACCAAGCGTAGGGTGGCTTACATATTATATTATTATACAGTAGATAGTGTACATGTTTAAGCATTTATATCTATACCGGGTGTTACGTAAGTGTTATATCAACCCGAAACCAGCCCCATCAGCTAGTCGACCAGAACCCGTTTCGATATGTGGCGACCGCCAGAGAATAAAAAAAAGTTCATAAAAAATCATTATTACCGAATAAAATACACACTTGTTTAAACAACACTAGCTAAAATCAGCTGCTTCGGTCATCGACATCAAATAGGTACAAATAATGCACGCCTGTGAAAAGCCTTCAGTCTCACTCCTGGTAGGAACATTTTGTCTCTGTTTCGCATCAAGCGATGCCGCACGAACACGAAGCGCTCGTCGGTCGCCGTTTGAAGTTTCCTAGAATTTTATTTAAAATCATTTAGCAAGGTCACAGGTCAGTTCAGTTGCATTCTTTGCTTTGTGCAGTCAGGTAGCTAAATAGTTGTTTAGTGTGTTAATTTGTGAGTTCTGTCAAGTTGTGTGTGATAGTGATTGTGTTGTGTAGTAATGGCTCTGAGCAACGAAGAGTATTACGAGATGATGCTTTGTGTAGGAGCATCAGAAGGCAATTTGAGCACTGCCCGGGAGTTGTACCGTGAGCGTTGATACCTAAAAATACTGTGTACGCAGTCTAGTCGAAGCCGCATTTAGCACTGTTACACAAGAAATTAATCTTTCCTGTAAACAGGTAAGATTTTTCTAAAATTGGGGACAGAGATTTTACTATCACTTGCACGTGGTGCACCTGTCGAACCACGGACGAGGATCTGGGGAAACATAACTATGTGTTGGTCAAAATTTTATTTACATCAACAAAAATAATCCTTTAAGGACGCCCACACCGCCGCGACGCCCGCACAACCGCCAAGGGCATTGTACATACGTACCACGCGCTCATTGTCTAGTTGTAGCTACGTCAAGCCGTAGCGTTGGGACACATTTGTTTTGATTTGAAATATCTTTTTAAATTTTTTGATGAACTTTTTTTTTCTTTTTTGGCGGTCGCCACATATCGAAACGGGTTCTGGTCGACCAGCTGATGGGGCTGGTTTCGGGTTGATATAACCCTTACGTAACACCCGGTATAGATATAAATGCTTAAACATGTACACTATCTACATTATAATAATATAATATATAAGCCACCCTTCGCTTGGTTGAAACCAAAACAGATGTGGGCCCAGTTAACCATTATCAAATTTTGAGAGGGGCAACTGGTCCTGGGGCCAGTTCCATAGTGGGCCGAATGTCCCCTAACCCTCCATTTAGTTCTAAAAAATCAAATCTACCTACATTCCGCCGCGTGGTGGCCGGCAGAATAGAATAGCCCCAACCTATATCCTCCCGTGGATGTCGTACGAGGCGACTAAGGGAGTGTGTGGAAAGTACTGACCCCCTGTAACTTTTCCACACACAAAAGCGGATGTCCCACCTAACCTAACCTAATCAACTAAACCTAAACAACGACCTCTGTCCTTGCACCAACACAATCTCGCAAACCTTTAACCTAACCAAGCAACTCCTTCCTACTTATCATGACCCCACGAACTTCCCACCAACATAATCTCGCAAACCCTCAACCACCTTATTTACAACTGCCCCAGATACACTTAACTCACTCCTCCACCACATCACCTATATCGTAAATCAACTAAAACACTCTAACGGCACATAAATCTAAACACTTCACTAACTAAACAATCAACTTGCAAACGGTTCCAGGAGAATATATAAGCGCCACTCCTGAAACTAAAACCCAATTGAATCACCAAAAAACAAAAAAAAAATCTACCTACATTATTTAGTTCAGTTCAGACCTGTTAATTGTGTGAAGTTTGAAACGTGTGCGATAATTAGTTTTAATTTTATAAATTTATTAACAAAGCAATCTGACATCATTTCCGCAAATGGAGCAAATCGAGCAGCGTGCCGTCATTAAGTACCTCCACAAGAAGGGGCTGTCATCAAAAGCCATCCATGATGATATGGTCAGTACATTAGAGGATTGCGCTCTTTCATATTCATCCATCAAAAAAGAAGATGAATGTAATTTTTTGAATCGTTTTGTTACTATGGACGAAACATGGCTTCATTACTGTACACCGGAAACAAAACAACAATCAAAACAGTGGAAAAGACCTGGTTCACCACCCCCCAAAAAGGCTAAGTCGATTTTGTCGGCAAGTAACGTGATGGCTTCAGTATTCTGGGACTCGAAGGGTGTGATTATGGTTGATTATCTTGAAAGGCGTCTGACTATAAACTCTGATTATTACTGCACCTTACTACGTCGTTTACGAGAGGAAATAAAAGAAAAACGTCCAGGAATGATCAGAAGAAATGTCCTGTTTCATCAAGATAACGCTTGTGTTCACACGTCTGTCCAATCAATGGCAGAAATTCACAACTGTGGCTTTGAACTGTTACCGCATCCACCTTATTCACCTGATCTAGACTTTTTTCTGTTCCCTAACCTAAAAAAGCACTTGGGAGGTCAAAGATTTTTGACAAATGACGAGGTCAAAGCAGCAGTAGACGCATATTTTGACTCTATTTTTATTTTATTTTATTTTATTTGGGAAACAAACAATTGTACAATATATATTACAGGTACAGTAATACTTAACTTAGAGAAAATAAAAGTACAATCAACTACGTTTCCACTATTTACTAATCTAAAGATACAGACAGTAAGGAATTGATATTTAAGCTAAATTATACAGTAATAAAAAGCAATGAAAAAAAGGTTATTCTACTGGCATTCTCTAACACATTCAGTTAGGACAATTTTATATTGGTATCGTGTAAGGGCAAATATATCTACATTGTTGAAGTATGTGTTGTAAATTTTAACAAGCTGTTGAAGGGGCACACGCTCCCCAGCATTAGTACGACATGGGGTGGTAGAAAAAAGGGGATAGGTGCGCGCCACTCTTCTCAAAACGGTTCTGGGTACTAAATAGCAGATGGAATTTACTAGTTCAGGGCAATCATAGCAGTCATGTATTAATCCGAAGAGAAACACAGCATGTAGAATGAGACGCCTCGATTTTAAAGTAAGTAGATCGAATTTTTGTAGCGAGTCATAGTATGAGACGCGTTCCAAGTGACATTTATATTGCATAGACTTGAGGAACCTGCGCTGAATCCTCTCTATAGCTTCGTCATATTTACTATAATAGGGGTTCCATATAATAATAATAAGCCTACCAGCTTCGAGTAGGGTCCCCCCCACTACCGGTGGTATTGTGCACCGCATGCGATGGACTTCATCCATCAATGAAAATGTCATGCGGGCATATTATGAGGCTACAGATGGGGAAACCAACCTGACTGCGTACCGTTCAAGGATGCTCCCTTTGTTTCAGGCTCTTGAACCAACAATAACCGTTGCCGTACAACGACTATCGGATCAAGTGCGGGCTATCCAACGATGCAAGTTGTTGGATCAACCTGTGCTTGATCGACTTCGCCTGGAAGTGTTATCTACTCGACCAGCTCCAGCGTTAACGAGTGCACCATCATCTGCTACACACACGGTTGCAACTAGTGCCACTTTAGTTGAGACCGTGCTCGACGCGGGAGATGATACGAGTAATATATCTATCCAGGTAAGCGAGCAATTAAGGAGTACTTTGGAGGATGTGATCTCTCAGTATAGGTTTGCACCTAATTCTAGGCCACGGCTACCACGCTTGCCCATGTATAGACGAAATCTGGCGTTGATGGGAGCCCTGAATGCGTTGCTAGATCCGTACTTACGGACTAGCAATGATTTGCTAGATACCCACTCGATTCTTTACTGTGAAGCTATTACCGCTTGTCGTGTTGCATGCGTTAAATTCCCTGAATTTAACCGTGCACCACGATCGAGTGGTGTGCCCGTATGGCAGGCAAGAATCGAGCGACGTATCGGCACATTTAGGACTCTCATTGCGAAGCTTATCTGTTTTAGCCGGGGAAATAATCGTCCACGGGTCATGCGTTTCGTGACTCAGGCATTCGCTGGGAACGGTATTAGCTGCCAGCAATACTTAGCTAATGTCACGGAACGTATTGACTTTCTAAAGCAGAAAGTATATGCATGGGCGAGTCGTATTCGTCGCTATAGAGAGCGTGTAGACAGATACTGGCAGAATCGTATCTTCCAAAGTGACCAAAGGAAGGTGTACCGAGAGTGGGAGGGAACTGGACAACGTTTGAGCGACGGACAACTGCCAGATGCTCGCGCCATGAATCAATTTTGGCGTGACATATGGTCGGTGCCCGTCGAACATTCGGAGGGTGATTGGATCCGTGTTGTCGAGCGTGAATGCGATAACATCGAGCCCTTGGAGTCTATTACAATAGACTCCGAAGACGTTAGTTGCGCAATACGTACGGCACAGAACTGGAAAAGTCCTGGGCCGGACGGATTGCACAACTTTTGGATCAAGTGGGTTCGAAGCTCGCATGAACGCTTGGCAACACAGTATCAAGAAGCCCTCGAGTCTGGTTCCTTACCCGCTTTTATGACCACTGGCATCACCTTCCTGCTCCATAAATCAGGTAGTACCACGGAACCTAAAAACTATAGACCTATCACTTGCTTACCTACCATCTACAAGCTCCTTACATCTATTCTGAGAACTAAAATAAATTCACATATAATGTCAAATAACATCTTAGATAGTGCTCAGAATGGATGTAGGGCTGGGTCACGTGGTACTAAGGAACTACTCCTTATTGACATGGCCATTAGCCAACAAGTTAAGCGGAGTAGGGGCGCCCTCTCTACTGCCTGGATTGACTACAAGAAGGCCTATGATTCGGTGCCTCATTCATGGCTGGGGAGGATTTTAGAGTTGTATAAAATTAATCCGACTCTTAAATCCTTCTTAGTCTCATGTATGGGGCAATGGACCACAGTCCTTCGTCAACCAGGTAGTGGTGAGTGCGCTTCTGGTCCGCATGACTTGATAAGGATTGAGCGTGGTATATTCCAGGGCGACAGTTTGAGTCCATTGTGGTTCTGTTTAGCACTGAATCCACTTAGCACATTGCTGAAGGATTCAGGGCTAGGCTATCGGTTTCGTAGAGGGGGTGAGGTTATTTCTCACCTGATGTATATGGATGACCTCAAACTGTTCACACTGAAGCACCAAGATTTAGTGACATTACTAAAAACTACGGAAGTTTTTAGTAATGCCATTAAGATGGAGTTCGGTGTTGATAAGTGTGCGGTTATACATGTACAGCGGGGGAAGGTTGTAAATTCACCGAATTTACAACTTATGAGATAATAACTCTCAGATCTCTCTCCGAGACCGAAACATACAGATACCTAGGTATGTCAGAGTCATTGGGTATAGCGGTAGAGGACATTAAGAAATCGGTGAAAGAACGTTTTTTAGGCCGCCTGACAAAAGTTCTTAACAGTTTTTTGTCCGGCGGTAACAAAATGCGGGCTTTCAACGGTTGGGTAATGCCTTTATTGTTGTACTCCTTTGGCATACTTAGGTGGACTCAAACGGAACTAGACGCCCTGGATAGGCGAGTCCGTCAACAACTGACATTGCATCGAATGTTACACCCACGATCTTCTGTCATGAGACTGTACATTCCACGGAAGTTGGGGGGTCGAGGATTTTTAAATGCCAAGAACCTCCATAACCGTGAAGTGTGCAGTCTGAGGAATTACTTCCTACACAATGGGTGTGGCATTCATTGCGATGTTGTGATGGTTGACAAGGGCCTGACACCTCTTTCCTTGGCTAACGAGAACTAGCGTAAACCAAAGGTGTTTAGTACTGAAGACCGTAAGGACGTATGGAAGAGCAAGGAGCTACACGGGCGGTTCTACCGAGTCTTAACAGGACCCGATGTAGACCTGCCCGCATCGGTGAACTGGCTACGTTTCGGTGACCTCTTTGGGGAAACTGAAGGTTTTTCCTGTGCAATTGCAGATGAAGTTATTAAGACGAACAACTATCGGAAATACATCATGAAGGACGGTACGGTCGACATTTGTCGAGCATGCCACCGTCCTGGTGAATCACTTCGCCACATTATTTCCGGTTGTTCGTATCTTGCTAACAGCGAGTACTTGCATAGGCACAATCAAGTAGCCAGGATCATCCATCAGCAACTTGCTCTTCAATACGGCCTTATTGAGTTCGAGGTACCATTTTATAAGTACACACCAATGCCAATTCTCGAGAATGGTCGTGCGTTGCTCTACTGGGACCGATCAATCATCACGGACAGGACTATTGTTGCCAATAGGCCTGATATCGTGTTGGTTGATCGGACCCAGCGTCGGGCAGTGCTCGTCGATGTCGCCGTCCCGCATGACGAGAATCTCGTGAAGGCAGAGAAGGACAAACTTAGCAAGTACCTTGATCTGTCCTTCGAGATAACCACCATGTGGGACGTAGACTCGACGATCATTGTGCCGATGGTCATTTCGGCTAACGGATTAATAGCGAAGAGTCTCGACCAACATCTCAAGACACTCTCGTTAGATTGTTGGATCAAGAGTCAGATTCAGAAGGCTGTTATCCTCGACACGTGCCGTATTGTTAGGAGGTTTCTCAGTCTGTAGCCTCCACCGCCGGTAGTTTGGGTCCTACTCCGCTACTGGTGGGTCACTATTTTTTATATTTTTAAATGTATTTGTGTTTTTTATAAATCTATTTAAAAATGTATAAAATAAGAATGTTAATGAATAAACGTAATAATAATAATAAATTTATTTCTTAATAATAATTGTACAATAAAATTTTACATAGAATCTTAATTTTAATTGTGCGCTATTACATCATAGTTAGTGCATTAGTAGCTTAAGTATGTAGGTATAATAATACCTATGGTACATCCGTATTCTAATTGGGAGCGAATCAGGGAGTTATATAAGTGCAGATAAGTTATTGGGTTCTTGAAATCAGATGCAGTTCTAATAACAAAACCATGCAATTGTTTGGCTTTCGTTGTAATTTTGTCAATATGTAGATTAAGATGCAAGTGGTCATCCAAGAGGATGCCGAGATTAGTAATGGTGGTTTCTCTAACAAGAACTTCACTACATAAGGTGTAATTAAAATTAACATTATGTTTTTTCTTGGTAAAGGTAATTACTTTGCACTAAGGAAGAATCATTTTTTTTCAACGGGCTAAATGCTTGAAAGGGAAGATGGCAAAAGTGCATTGAACTTGATGGTGATTACGTTGAAATATAAAAATATATTTCATTTATTATGTATTTATTTTCTTGGTTAGGCCGATTATTTTTCAATCCACCCTCATATAGAAAGTGGCCCTCAACTTGACGGCCTACTGATGTGCCTCTTCACGCTCCGCTTAAAGAACCCAGGGTTAAATGTGGGAGGAAATACGTGCACAGGCAGGGCGTTCCAGGCCACTATTGTTCGGTAGAGAAACGAACGTTTAAAACGTTGGGCTCTCGCGAACATGCTATCCACTGTGTGGGAGTGGCATCTCTGCCCGGCACGCGTTGTTCGGGATCGGAAGGAAGAGGGTGGGATCAGATTGAAGAGCTCTTCAGAACAGGTAACGCCAGCCGCAGTGGAGTTCACTAAGGGGCACTGCAAACGGCTAAGATACTATAATATTTTAACTTAAGATACAATATCGCTCGCCATACAATTCAATGGACTATCACACACGACGAAGATCATCATTCACCGAGCCTTTTCCCAACGCATTTGGGGTCGGGTTTCCTTCCAGTCTAACTGCGATTCGGCTGAACTTCGATATTTTCCGTGAAACGACTGCCATCTGACCTCCACATCCCATAGGCGATAACGAAGTTCTGTAGTTAGCCCGGTCGGATTTTTGATTTAGGGCTCCAACTACCCCTAACGACTGCCATAGATGATCGTATGACAACCGGGACCGACGGCTTAACGTGCTCTCCGAGGCACGGAGGGGTCTCAGTGTCTTAAGCAATGGTCACCCATCCTAAGACCGGCCTGACTCGATGTTGCTTAACCTTTGCAATGTGTTAACATTGTCGGTTACCACTAGACCACGAGCCCCTCTAGATAATAAATAATATTTCATATTTTCGTATCTTAAGATTAATTTTTATGGTATAATAGAGAATATTATTTATTTATTTATTCTTTCTTACTTACTATTATCTTTACAGGTGTACACCTAATGCGATAAAGTAAATTATACAAATAAAAATCAATTATGCATAACACTTAAAATACCTTAAAATCTAACTTAAAATCCTATAAGCGACTCTTGTGAATTCGTTCAATGTGCACGAAAATAAATCAATTTGGTTAGCCATCGCATTGAGCGCCCGCAACGCCCGCGTCAACGGTGCCAACTGCAGCAGATTAGTGCGAGCTGTAGGCACTCTCAGCAGCGGTGGCCTCCGCCTCCTATCGAGTAACCATCAGGGACCACCAATTGTATTTCCTGGTGGAGAGTTGGATGGTGCAGTTTGCCACGTAAAACCTTGAACAAGTAGGTTGTGAGGGCTACTTCTCTTCGTACCTCCAGCTTGTTATATCCGATCATACCCAGAACAAATAATGTTGGATACAGCAGTGGGTAACCTGGATATACTCCATACACTTTCATGTATAAGAACTTAAGAACCTTACAAATTTGTTCTGGATACGCTCTAACATAGTTTTGTACTTTGTTTCATGCGGTGACCATACCACTGCATTTCCCTCCAAATGGCTTCTCACAAGAGCCTCAAATAGAACCTTCAAGGCATTGATGTTCGTAAAGTGACTTGCTTGACGCAGAACAAAACCCAGCGCTCGATATGCTTTTCTACAGACGTCGATGATGTGCTGTCGGAAGGTTAGAGTCACGTTAAATTGAATGCCCAAGTCTCGGACTTCTGAAACTCCCTCTAGTGGTTCTTCACCCATGTGATATGTGTGGTGTCTAGGCGTGCGATTACGGTAGAATGATATAACCGAGCATTTCGATATGTTGAAGTATAGCCTGTTTTTCTTGCTTCTTATTTTCATTATAGAAGATATAATAGAGAAACTGTTGTAGGAGGGCTTTATGAACGCAATAAAACCCAAAACAATGGTTTTTTGAACTTTTCTCTGTTTGTCTGAATTTTTGGACACGCTAATCTCAGAAACGGCTTAACCGATTTGAATTTGCGGTTTGGTTTTCATTCGGTTCATAAATAAAAATGTTATGTCGATCTAAAGTAACACGCAGGCGGAGCTGCGGGTAACAGCTAGTTTGTAATAAAACAACGAAAATCTAATCAAATGTTTATTTTATAAAAGGGATAACCAGTATTATCCTAAACAGAACAGTGCTACTCCTATGAAAAACGAATTAAATTCTTCCAAACAAACAAAATAAATAACAATTTTTTATCACAAAAAACTTCCAAAACCTTCAGTCTTTGAATAAACAGGTAATTAAGAGTCCTCCTATTAAATTTTACCGTTTTCGCTGATTTTACAGACGTGTTTTTACACTGAAAATACTGTATTTTTATAAGTTTTAATGCATAACATGAAATATTATTTCAATAATGATCTAATAAGTGAGCTACTTTCTTATTTTTGTCATTAAATTTTGATTAATCGACCTAAAACAATCGGTAGTTTTTCGTATCTTTTGCTGGAAGAGGTCTAGAATATCACAAATTCACTAATCGTTTTGACGTCTAAAAAGTATTACAAAAAACACTGTATTCTTGTAAAAGTCATCTATCAAATGTATGGATTACTTTTTATCACTTTCATAAAAAAAATTGAGTAAACAAATATTTAAGTTAGTCAAATTTTAGAGAAAATGGGCAATGAATTGGTTCTTATTTCGGCTACATAAAACTCTCGTTCATAAAATTAAAACAACATAAATAAACCATGGTTCAAAATCAATTCATTTCCAAAAAAAAAGATAGCTAAATAATAAAAAATAGGCTGTAAATAATCTTTTAAAAACACCTAAATTTCGCTTTATAACACTCGACGCATGCCTCAAGTAAGCAGTCCGCGCCAAGCGCTTACAGGGAGAGAACGTGTCGCTCTGCGCGCCAAAATTCGACGCCGTCTACAGACGAATATAGCGTGGCGTGAGATTTTGATACTTTGGTAATATTAGTTATTATTTTGTGATGATTAGGCTTCTTTTTAAATACAACAAGTGATTATGTAGAATGTATTTATCATTGTTTTTGTTAAAAAAAGCTGTTATATTTTATAAAGCTGGATTACTCACTCACTGACACAATTTTATTGTTCTCCTTGATGGTGGAGGGGAAGGTACCTATGTTTTTTTTGCAGAAATGTAAAGGGGGTTCGGGGACCTAGGGAAAATTCCGAGTTTTTTAGATTTGCCCTCCAGTCCCCCAAGGGGGGCTCCCGAGTAGAATCAAACTGAGTAACAATTTTATAGAGGTAGTTTTTTATTTTTTTTTTTTTGTATTGGGTTCGCCAATTTGACGCCACCCGCCTGGTAGTAAGTCGTGACGACGTCAAGCGATTGTGGGTCACTCACAGCACACTATACTATAGAGAGTGGCCCTCAACTTGACGACCTACTGAACCCAGGATTATATGTGGGAGGAAACACGTGCACAGGCAGGGCGTTCCAGGCCAGTATCGTTCGGCACAGAAACGAACGTTTAAAACGTTCGGTTCTCGCGAACATGTACCTACTGTGTGGGAGTGGCATCTCTGCCCGGCACGCGTTGTTCGGGATCGGAAGGAAGATGGGATCAGATTGAAGAGCTCTTCAGAATGCTCGCCGTGGTAAATACGGTAGAATGCGGCCAAGGAAGCTATTGTTCGGCGCTGAGCTAGCGGCTCAAAGCTTCCCGTTACCTCCGGACAATCTATAATACGGATAGCTCGACGCTGCATAGCGTCGAGAGCGTCCAGCAAATACTTCGCGGAGCCGTCCCAGAAGTGAGAGCAGTATTCGACGCAGGGTCCAATCTGCGTCTTGTACAGCAGCCACCTCTGATGCAGTGTAAAGAATCGCTTTACTTTATTCGCCATACCTCATTCCTAGTTTCCACGAAGCTAGCCCTATACATCTTTCGATGTAGTTTTTATTATTGAGCTCTTGACGAACGTCTATGTCAAGGATCTCAAGGTTGCCCTTCATTGGTAATAATGCATTCTGAAGAGAGGGTAGGGGAAGGAAAGGGGATTTCTTCGCTGTAAATGCACACGCCTGCAATGTGCTGTCATCTGCATAACAATGAATGTTCCCGAGGGATAGCATATCATTGATTTGCAGAAGGAAGAGTTGGTGACAGCACGGACCCCTGCGGCACCCCGGTATTGTTTCTCGATACATATATACATAACCGGGGCAACACAGGTAAGGTGTGTTATCAGGGCGGCGTATTTGTGTCTCCGTGAGGAACGTCACAGCGGGCCGAGCCGTCTCAAGGTATGGTGGACGGCATCGAGGTTCGCATGGAGTCCACGGATGTTGGTGAACTCCACCTCGAAAAGTGAAGCTGTGGGGTTTCCTGGGGCCGCTGTGGAACGTTTACTTATTTCTGTTGCACTGCCATTATAAATTTGAAGAAGAAGCGTGAAGACAGGGCGACATTTGGTGCAGCAGTAATAAGTGACAAAGCGCAGGGGCTAGCTTCGTCTGGAACCGTGTGGTTAGGTTGGAGCCGACCCGCCGGACGGAAGGGCTACCAAACCCCCCTGGTGCAAGGCCGCCGCTATCCCACACTGGTTACCACCCGGAGCGGCGATCCCACATCAGGATTATGCGCGAGAACATGTGGGGCAGCCTCCTGGTGTGGTTGGTCCCAGGCGGGCCCCATGACTGTGTTGCGGGTGGCCGCGGCAACGTCGTTGCTAAGGGTCTCCCTGGCCGGCGAATCGACCCACACCACCCACACTAGACTCCGCTTAGCCCCCACTGGTCCCATGCCTGCTGCACCATACATGGCCCCGGGCCCGGCGGTGCAGCTGTTGAACCCCTTACGCAACCAGCCTGGGCTGGGTTACTTGTGGGGCTTTAGCACAGTTGCACGGTGGCACCCCCCGGACCAACACCCGGTACCCACGTAGGGACCGAAGCCACTTCATAGGTACCGTAAATTAACGAGCCTCGTCCGTTGATCAGCAGGTGCGCCACTAGCAGATGAGTTCGCTGGGGCCCTAAATATGTTGGTAGAGCCCCTTTGTATAGAGGAGGTCAAATGATTTTGATTAGGAAAAAAAATTAGCCCTCGCCCCCCCTTTGAGAGTGCAACGACAGAGGAAAGGTAGAGGAGTTTTGATTACGGGATCATACGAGTATAGAGGGTCTTTTCTTGAATTTAAGGAGAGAAAAAAAACACCCACCCTCCTAGCCCTCTTTTCACCTCCCCCACACAAGACACTATTATTATAAAATGAAAAAAAAAAGATCAAAACCATGTAATCGCCGTACCTACTGGCTGACCACCATCGGTAACTCCGGACTCACGCACAAAATGTGTCAAATACCTAATTCCGCCCGTTTCGATTCTGCATACGGACTCTTAACAGAGCTAATTAAACTTCCAATTGCTTATTAGCGATTGGAAGTTTAATAAACAAAACGAAATAAATTCTGAAAAATGAGTGAAGCCCCACATCGGCCACATCACGCAGCCCTTCTAGCCTGCTTCTGGAAGGACGGTGGGTTGCTAATCCATCGTCCTCAGGCCCCGATCATGGAGGTTGATGTTCCTGGGCGTAGTCACGTCTGCGGCGCCCTCGCCGCACACTTCGGAACTCAGCAGGGAGGGTACGCTCCCTCACCCTACCGGCCGCCTCCTTCACGAGCATTACCTGCTCGCAGAAGGAAACGGCCGCGTTCCACTGGCTCCCACTAGAAACCATGGCTCGTAGCATGGTCTCCAGCGAGAGCGTAGCTACGCCCAGGCCCACAACGAGATCGCGGCGCTGACTCGCCCACACTGAGTATTCCACCAATGTGTGGAATGCCGTGTCCTCGCCGGAAGCCTCGCAGTGTTGACACGCGGATGTGACCTCACGATGCATGCGAAACAGATACTCACCGAAGTTTCCGTGTCCGGTGATGATCTATATCGCACGGTACGTGAGGCCACCGTGCTGCCTCTGCAGCCACTCCTCCATGATCGTTCTCACCGCCGCGATGGTGGTGGTTCCCCACTTTGGTTGCTCAAGTCGCACCTTCCATGTCTCCATGAGATCCTGGCGGAATTGGGACCGCTGGTCCTCGATTTCTCGAGACGCAGGTCTGTGGTCTCGCTCCAGCGCCTCCTTGTGCCATTGAAACAATGACGCAAGGGCTCTCGTTTCCAGGTCCCATGGAGGGGTCAGGGCTAGGAGACATGCAGCTTCTAGGGAGATCGTGCGGTACCCCCTTATTGTCCTGACGGCCAAGGTCCTCAACGATCTGTGTAAAATAGCAGCGTTGTTGGCCGTCAGTCTCGCCGCCCATACGGGAGCCCCGTACACGGCCATGCTCCGCACGATCCCCAGGTACAGTCTCCTGCAGGAAGCGTTGGGTCCCTTTAAGTTGGGCATCAGTTGCGAGAGCGCGGCTGCTGCCCCGTCACTTTGGGGACCAAACTTTGGAAATGTGGTCCGAAGTTCCACCGGCTATCAAGTACAAGCTCCAAATACTTCATCGAGGGCTCGATGCCGATGCTAACGCTCCCTACATTTATGCTGGATCCCGGAGGTAGCCCGCGCCGAGGTCCATTTTAAACACAGAGTTTAGGACTTATTCAGTGTCACCTCCAGTCCCAGCTGCCGTATCCGACCCACTACTTGAGCAACCCCAGTCGTGACCTTGAGTGTTGCCTCCTGATGCGTTGCTCCCCGCGCCGTGACGAGGGTATCGTCAGCGTAGCAAGTTACGCCGACGCCCTCAGGCAACGAACCCCGCAACACCCAGTCGTATCCGATGTTCCACAGGAGAGGTCCTAGGACCGACCCCTGAGTAACATCGCACGACACATCTCGCCGAGCTGGCCCGAGCCAGCTAGGGTAAGTTATGGCCCTCTCGGATAGATATGCCCCGACAATACGACGAAGGTAGAGAGGCACTCCGTGTCATTGCCTCCCTAACGCAGCTCCAGGGTAAGGTGTTAAAGGCGTTGGCGATGTCGAGAAACACCGCCAACATCACCTCACCCCGTGTAAGTCGATCGTAATAGAGTTAAAGCGTTATCTTCATTTGCCCGAACTTTATCCACTCCTTAGCGTTTCGACTTTGCTCTTTTAAAGACATGTGCTCATCATCTGCAAATCAGCAAGGTCGGAGGCGTTTTCAGCTTTGGCTCGGTCATATTTATGGCAAAAAGTAATTAAAAACAATAAATGATTTTAGGAATATCCTAAATAATTTAAAATCATGATATTTTATATAAAATTCATTTCGTTAAAATTCATTAAGATTACTTATTGTGTATTTACGATCAATATTCATAACAGAAAGTAATTAAATGCAAATAAAGAATTTTATCGATCCAAATTTTAAGATATTATTCTACTCTTGTTTAGATAAAGTTAATTACATGGTAAAAATGAGTTCTGTATAATATGTATGTTGTTATTTTAATAATTATCTATTTAATAAAAATAACTTGTGCAGCTTAGTGATGTTTCGTATATGCCTGATTTCCAAAGTTGCAGTTAATGGATTTAATGGCAAGGTCATAACGCCTAAAATTGAATAGATAGAAATAAGTTAGTTTTTGCCTTTTGTAGAATGTGTTTGACACATTCTACAAAAGGCAAAAACTCCACTAAACTAAAAACGTATTTAGTGATTTTTTGCAGTTAATGACTTCTTGCAATAAGCCGACGATAATATCGCACGACAGTCTGTTCTTGATATATATTTCGAGAAAAGTACTGCTTTAAATTAGTATTGGGAACTATCAAGTACAGGTCAGACAGAACAGCTGTTATCTTCTGCTTTGTCCCATATGTATTGCTGACCATCCTAATAGTGAAGTTGTAAAAGTTCTTAAATATCTTCTGGTAATATTTGCTACAGATTTCAACATTACCTTGTCGTTCAATTGTAGTTCAGCCAATGCAACTCCAGAGTTTGAAGGCAGAGGTGGAGAACAATTAGCAATAGGAATATCAAATCTAATGTTGAGAGCCTACCATTCAGCACAGGCGTTTGACTTGACACAGTTGTCTATATTTGAAGGGAAACAGTGCTGGAAACTCTATGTTGATATATTGGTAAGAATATACTGACATTATTTTATTTACATACATAACGGCCATTGGTCGTGGTTTAAAGATATGTTGTGGATGCATAGGGACCTTAGGGGCCGGAGCCGACCTCGCCTGCAACTTGTGCTATTATTGACCATCCTACAAGGCTGTGGCAAACATAAAAGTTCCAAGTTAGGGGCAATATACTCACCCACTATTACGTGGGATCTTTGCCTATCTCTTTAGATAAACAGGCGTGATTGTATATGTACCATAAGCAAACATGTTTGGTCACCACTCAAGATCGATGCATGGTGTGAAATGTAAAAGTAACATTTTTGTTTTAGCTCAAAATTATACTTTGTACAATCATATGTATTCTTTTGAATGTTAGCCCAGTGTTGATACTCTCTCCAGGTTCTTCAACATCAGTAGCATTAATTCAGTGTCTCTTGCCTCCTGTACGAATTTTAAGTTAAGAATTAATGGTATTTCATTCTGTACTAAATCTAATATACAAAATTCTCCTGTAGTTCTAATTTGTTAAAATGTGATTTAAGATCCTGGAATGTGGCGGTAATCTATGTGATGCAGTGTCCCTTGCTGTCAAGGCAGCTCTATTCAACACAAGGATACCGTTTGTTAAAGCAGCTCTTATGGATGGAGGTGATGTGGATTTGCAGTTATCAGATGACCCATATGATTGTAAACTTCTGAATGCAGGCACTGCTCCTTTATTGGTAAGATACATTTCAATAATTTTTGATAGCTCATGGATTACTATGAAGTAGAAGATATCCTTGAACCATTTATTTTACTATTACCAAAGAAACAGATCATAGTGGAAGCTTACGAATGGTTTATATTTCGTTTAGTGTTATGTGCGAGTGCAACTGATTTTACTAATAATTTAACAGTTGCAAATAGAAAATATATGAGCTGAACTCGCATTTAACACTTAACAGAGTGTAACCATCGTATTACAGAAGTGATCAACAATTGGTTAATGCTATTACTTTTTAATCTTAGACTATTATGACAAAGTTATGCTACAACAGCCAAACTATGCTAGACCACAGTTATAGATACTCATACATAACTATTCAGCACTGCATATATTATTATATGATTTGTTCCCCAATATTTTTTCTACAAGCAACGTAAGTCACAAGGCTCACTAATAATCGCCTATATTATTGGGATTGGCTGCTGCTGGACTTTTAAGTCTGACCACAATTACTATTCTATGCTAGACGATGAGGTCAGCGACCTCATCTTTCGAACATTACTCATTGTTGCATCTATACAATGTTGACATTAAGAGTCCTCCTATTAAATTTTACCGTTTTCGCTGATTTTACAGACGTGTTTTTACACTGAAAATACTGTATTTTTATAAGTTTTAATGCACAACATGAAATATCATTTCAATAATGATCTAATAAGTGAGCTACTTTCTTATTTTTGTCATTAAATTTTGATTAATCGACCTAAAACAATTGGTAGTTTTTCGTATCTTTTGCTGGAAGAGGTCTAGAATATCACAAATTCGCTAATCGTTTTGACGTCTAAAAAGTATTACAATTTCAACAAATTACAATACAGTGTATTCTTGTAAAAGTCATCTATCAAATGTATGGATTACTTTTTATCACTTTCATAAAAAAAAATTGAGTAAACAAATATTTAAGTTAGTCAAATTTTAGAGAAAATGGGCAATGAATTGGTTCTTATTTCGGCTACATAAAACTCTCGTTCATAAAATTAAAACAACATAAATAAACCTTGGTTCAAACTCAATCCATTTCCAAAAAAAAAGAAAGCTAAATAATAAAAAATAGGCTGTAAATAATCTTTCAAAAACACCTAAATTTCGCTTTATAATACTCGACGCATGCCTCAAGTAAGCAGTCCGCGCCAAGCGCTTACAGGGAGAGGACGTGTCGCTCTGCGCGCCAAAATTCGACGCCGTCTACAGACGAATATAGCGTGGCGTGAGATTTTGATACTTTGGTAATATTAGTTATTATTTTGTGATGATTAGACTTCTTTTTAAATACAACAAGTGATTATGTAGAATGTATTTATCATTGTTTTTGTTAAAAAAAAGCTGTTATATTTTATAAAGCTGGATTACTCACTCACTCACTGACACAATTTTATTGTTCTCCTTGATGGTGGAGAGGAAGGTACCTATGTTTTTTTTGCAGAAATGTAAAGGGGGTTCGGGGACCTAGGGAAAATTCCGAGTTTTTGAGATTTGCCCTCCAGTCCCCCAAGGGGGGCTCCCGAGTAGAGTCAAACTGAGTAATAATTTTATAGAGGTAGTTTTTTATTTAATTTTTTTGTATGGATTATATGTGGGAGGAAACACGTGCACAGGCAGGGCGTTCCAGGCCAGTATCGTTCGGCACAGAAACGAACGTTTAAAACGTTCGGTTCTCGCGAACATGTACCTACTGTGTGGGAGTGGCATCTCTGCCCGGCACGCGTTGTTCGGGATCGGAAGGAAGATGGGATCAGATTGAAGAGCTCTTCAGAATGCTCGCCGTGGTAAATACGGTAGAATGCGGCCAAGGAAGTTATTGTTCGGCGCTGAGCTAGCGGCTCAAAGCTTCCCGTTACCTCCGGACAATCTATAATACGGATAGCTCGACGCTGCATAGCGTCGAGAGCGTCCAGCAAATACTTCGCGGAGCCGTCCCAGAAGTGAGAGCAGTATTCGACGCAGGGTCCAATCTGCGTCTTGTATAGCAGACACCTCTGATGCAGTGTAAAGAATCGCTTTACCTTATTCAGTATTCCTAGTTTCCACGAAGCTAGCCCTATACATCTGTCGATATAGTTTTTATTATTGAGCTCTTGACGTCTATGTCAAGGATCTCAAGGTTGCCCTTCATTGGTAATAATGCATTCTGAAGAGAGGGTAGGGGAAGGAAAGGGGATTTCTTCGCTGTAAATGCACACGCCTGCAATGTGCTGTCATCTGCATAACAATGAATGTTCCCGAGGGATAGCATATCATTGATTTGCAGAAGGAAAAGAGTTGGTGACAGCACGGACCCCTGCGGCACCCCGGTATTGTTCCTCGATACATATATACATAACCGGGGCAACACAGGTAAGGCGTGTTGTCAGGGCGGCGTATTTGTGTCTCCGTGAGGAACGTCACAGCGGGCCGAGCCGTCTCAAGGTATGGTGGACGGCATTGAGGTTCGCATGGAGTCCACGGATGCTGGTGAACTCCACCTCGAAAAGTGAAGCTGTGGGGTTTCCTGGGGCCGCTGTGGAACGTTTACTTATTTCTGTTGCACTGCCATTATAAATTTGAAGAAGAAGCGTGAAGACAGGGCGACATTTGGTGCAGCAGTAATAAGTGACAAAGCGCAGGGGCTAGCTTCGCCTGGAACCGTGTGGTTAGGTTGGAGCCGACCCGCCGGACGGAAGGGCTACCAAAACCCCCCTGGTGCAAGGCCGCCGCTATCCCGCACCGGTTACCACCCGAAGCGGCGATCCCACATCAGGATTATGCGCGAGAACATGTGGGGCAGCCTCCTGGTGTGGTTGGTCCCAGGCGGGCCCCATGACTGTGTTGCGGGCGGCCGCGGCAACGCCGTTGCTAAGGGTCTCCCTGGCCGGCGAATCGACCCACACCACCCACACTAGACTCCGCTTTGCCCCCACTGGTCCCATGCCTGCTGAACCGTACACGGCCCCGGGCCCGGCGGTGCAGCTGTTGAACCCCTTACGCAACCAGCCTGGGCTGGGTTACTTGTGGGGCTTTAGCACAGTTGCACGGTGGCACCCCCCGGACCAACACCCGGTACCCACGTAGGGACCGAAGCCACTTCATAGGTACCGTAAATTAACGAGCCTCGTCCGTTGATCAGCAGGTGCGCCACTAGCAGATGAGTTCGCTGGGGCCCTAAATATGTTGGTAGAGCCCCTTTGTATAGAGGAGGTCAAATGATTTTGATTAGGAAAAAAAATTAGCCCTCGCCCCCCCTTTGAGAGTGCAACGACAGAGGAAAGGTAGAGGAGTTTTGATTACGGGATCATACGAGTATAGAGGGTCTTTTCTTGAATTTAAGGAGAGAAAAAAAACACCCCCCCACCTAGCCCTCTTTTCACCACACAAGATACTATTATTATAAAATGAAAAAAAAAAAAGATCAAAACCATGTAATCGCCGTACCTACTGGCTGACCACCATCGGTAACTCCGGACTCACGCACAAAATGTGTCAAATACCTAATTCCGCCCGTTTCGATTCTGCATACGGACTCTTAACACTAAAAATAAATTTCCAGGTTACCCTATGTAAGATTGGAGACAAATGTGTAGTGGACCCATCAGCGGAGGAAGAGAGTTGTAGTGTTATATCAGTCATAGTCGGTATCACTGGTATTCCTAAGTTCTATTGTCAAGGAGATGACTCTGAACAACGAGATGGCAAATTCACAACAATCGATATGAGTGGACCGGGCAGTCTAGCTCCTAAGACGCTAAAAAATGCAATCAATCAAGGAATGTAAGTATTTGTAGTACTTGCTGCTTTACCTGTATAAAAACAGATCTTTCAAGTGTTAAACGATGTGACTTATTCAATGGTGTGGTTGGTAATGAATACGCTTCTTTGCCAGTTTCTTGGGTTTGATTATTGGGTTGAATCAAATCTTTGTGTGATCTACAAATTTTGAGTTTTAGGTGTTTTCTGTGTACAATAATGTATGTATTTATAAATATATACCTACTTTTTTTTTTTTTTTTTTTTTTTTCGGCTAGATGATTTTTCATTGTATTCCCACATGAATTAATAAGAATAATAATACCTACACTTTTATCATAGTATGGAGTTAGTTATTCAATATAGCTAATATATGCAATTCCTTTGTATTTTACAGTGTAGCAGCAAAGTTACTCGACAAAGCACTTGGTAAATCTCTTTTGAGGGAAAGACAAGAAAATGTTACACTCAAAAAGCATTCATACGGATTTTTGAAATAAACTATGTTAAGGTATTAAAAGTGTGTTTAATTTAAACTCTTGGATTCTTTTATTTACGTTTATTGATATAATCATCATAATCGTTACATAGCACTAAGTAATATATTTAAAATTATATAGATAATATAATCATTAATTGTATCACTACAACCTATCTAGGCTGCCTTAGATTGTTAAGCTAACTATTTACTAAGGGATAAGTAATAAAGTAAAATATAAAGAAAAGAAAATAAGTAAAATCTGTTTCTAGGAATGTGAATCATAAAATAAAAAAAAATTAAAACATTAAGTATACGTAATCAAATAGAAGTGCACGGCACATTAATTAATATTAAGGATACATTTGCGTAATATGTAACCAACACCCACTTTGTACTGCTTAACCTAAAAATATGCTCATATACCTGATACCATAAAAGTACAACAATAATAGGTAATATAAAATGTTATTATAAGTCCCAGAATACCTATTAGTATGTATTTCATTAATATTCATATCTATAAATATGTGAGAGTAAAACATTCTAAATAGGTACCTACTTTGTAGTTTCGATTCTATTTTTAGGTTAGATTTGTTTTTTTTTTTTGCTTTTCAAAGTGATGTCACAAGAATCGGACGCAAGTCTCATATTGGCACTTTCGAAATCAGTTAGTAAGTCCGTTCAGTCGCGTGAATCTCATTGGTGTATTCGGAAACCCACCAATAAGAGTCTATTGTCTATACGTGAACGTCCAATAGGTGTGTGGCGTTCTATTTTTTTTTTTAATTTAGTCGAGGCTTTTGTCCATAATTTATTTATTTATTTAATAAAAACTACCACTATCTCTGCATAGGCTAAAGTGGTGGATTTAATTAAATTATAAACCTAGCATTTAATTTATAATCTTAAATAGGCAAGAAAAGTTGTTATTTTTTACTTCTTGGGTACAGAGGGTGTAACGGGTGTAAGGAGATCCAATACAGCGGCGATATTCCCGTCCTTGCTTTCAAGGAGTTGTGTCAACCATTCACCATCGTTGGTGAAGCCCATAAACAGCATTTGTTCGATAGCAGCGTCAATATGAGGCTCTGTAAATACAAAACGTATACCATAAGACATCAGTATCACACTTTTTTTTTATTTGAGGATTTTTTTTTTAATTTTATGGAATAAGCACAACAACAAAGGAGGGTTCAGACTCAGAATGTCCCTTTCCCAAAATGTCCCTAGGTTTCAAATAGACAATAGTCCCTTTCCCGAAATGTCCCTTTCCCATAATGTCCATTTCCCAGAATGTCCCTTTCCCGAAACGCCCATTTCCCAAAATGCCCCCTTCCCGAAATGTCTCTTTCTTACGTAGTCGGCTACGCGGTTAAACTGGGAAGAGCACAGTCTCTTCGCCCTTGCGTAACAACTCACAAGCAGGCTCTTATATTGAATCAAAGGTAAACTAAAGGTTACTATTTTATTTGTATCTGCTGTATCGCTCGGACTGCTGAGATTATAATTATATAGTGGTACAACATCTGTCCTGGCTGTTTGAATTTTGATTTAAATTACAGGTGAACAACAAAGATTTTCCTATAGTGCCCGGTAACGACAATGGACTTGCTCCCTATTACGTGTGACCTACGACATTACTGGCACAGTGTGGATGTGTAATGCACCCATCTAGCCTTTCTATATAATTATATATATGTATATGTGTATATACAGAAGGGGCTCGTAGTCTAGTGGTAACCGACAATGTTAACACATTGCAAAAGTTAAGCAACATCTAGTCAGGCCGGTCTTAGGATTGGTGACCATTTCTTAGGACACTGAGACCCCTATCGTGCCTCGGAGAGCACGTTAAGTCGTCGGTAAGTGGCAGTCGTTAGGGAAGTTGAAGCACTAAATCAAAAATCCGACCGGTCTAACTACAGAACTTCGATATCGCCCATGGGTTGTGGAGGTCAGATGGCAGTCGCTTCACGGAAAATGTCGAAGTTCAGCCGAATCGCAGTTAGACTGGAAAGCCGACCCCAACTGCGTTGGGAAAAGGCTCGATGAATGATGTATATATAGAATATATATCAGGTTATAGGCGTGATGTGTGTCGTATATGTAATAAGTTCTGTTGTTCTTTAGTGGGTAGTCCAGGTCCGAATTTGGTAAAATAGAGGCCAGTCCTGCA
Source organism: Nudaria mundana (assembly GCA_963556515.1). Classification (NCBI taxonomy): domain Eukaryota; kingdom Metazoa; phylum Arthropoda; class Insecta; order Lepidoptera; family Erebidae; genus Nudaria; species Nudaria mundana. The sequence goes on from OY748287.1 coordinate 19,103,229, forward strand.
GGATACGAGCTCTGCCAGGCTAGGATTTATGTAGAATTTGTGAGTTTTATACATGGAACCGACTCACTGCCCCAGCAACGTGGAGGCAAAACTGCGTATAGATTGCATTCGACCACGTAGGAGGTACATACAAAAAGAATGTATGTAGGTCGGTATATACATACAATACCTTTGCTACGGCACACTGACCCGTCACTAATATAAAACAGCCACAATATTTATTTGTCGCTCATGCATGATATCGATAACTATCAGGGCCACTACATTTATCAACTTATCACAACACCGTGACTCATAACTTCAGTTTTTGTAACATACATATTCATTATATTTACAAGTAGTAGAAACCTACGGAAAAATAACGTGACACTACAGAATTTGTACCTAAATATGAAATGAAAGTGACAATAACCATATTATTGTATAAATATGTATAATAGGTACCTTCATGTTTTATCAAACTATGACCCCATTTATATTAAGCGCGAGTATTGAAATTTAAAAAAAAATCTGATTGTCAGGACTGCAGAGATGTAACATCCATTTTCCAAGCAGATATACTGATTGCACAGCAAATTATTACTTCAAAATATTATAATCTTAGCAACAATAAGTTCATAACCCATAACTATTTATAAGTATTTAAGCTAACCGACCCTTACCAAGTCGGATTGATCTAAGACCATTTCTAGGTATTCAAAAATAAATCACGGAATCTAAAAATATCTAAATTATTATGCATACTGTTAAAATAATTTCTCCTTATAATAAAAAGACATAGTAAAACTTACTAGGGTGTCGTCTCCTAGGTTGCGGACGAGCCTGTTCAGGTTTAGGCTGCGGGGCAGGAGGTGTTTCCTTCATCGGAGCGGATGGTGTGGGTACTTCTGGTACCGGGGCACTTGGTTGTACTGCTGGACGTACTTCTGGGACTTTCGGGTCCAACACTTGAAGGGATAGTTAAAAACACGTGAAAACATTGACACAAAAACTGATTTCAAATTAATGTAATGGGACCAACTTGAAATGGTACTTGGGAAGCAGTAGCTATTATTTTATAAAAAAAATCTAAATCGGTTCACCCTGTCCAAAGACATGAAGTAACATTAAAAAACAGTTCAATTGAGATTCTCCTCCTTTTTTAGAACTCGGTTCAAAGAGGACTATCTATAAATTTATATAAATTCATCAGTCGTGTCTTTCAGAACGCGACTCCATACCATTATCTACAGAGACTGCGCCAAGAATGTATAATGGGGCCGAAATGGCAATAAAATCATAACTATTGTATGGGAACCCCATGAAATATTTATTTAATACTGTATTTTAGTACTTGTTGTTATAGCGGCAATAGAAATACATAATCTGTGAAAATTTCAATCGCTAACTATCACGGTTCATGAGATACAGCCTGGTGATGAAGTCCGTAGGCTCGATTTAATAGGATCCCGTTTTGCCTTCGGGTAAGGAACCCAACAGTTTTAAAATTAAATTTACTAATAAGTAAAAATTACCAGCAGTTGTAACATGCAATGGTGGGTAAAGACTCTCGTTAATCTTGACACGTTCTTGGAACTCCTGGGGTAGATTAAATCCAATAGGAGGCACTGGCTCATCCAAAGTATTACCAGCGACATCCATCAAATCTGAAATATCATATTGGTTAAGTTACTCAATAGCCTGCTACCAAGTTATTCAAAAGAGGAGTAACCTACATTATGTCAATTAGTTACCTATTTCAAAGGCGAGTAAATAATAATGTAAGTAAACATTGTCGGGACATTCTACATTCAAAACCTTAACTTCTTTTTCGTGTTTAATTTGATAGTCCGAGACGCCCAGGACATAGCGGCTGGCATGTAAGATTTTGTTGCCTTTCATCAACATTTCGTCGTAAGGCGAATGCTACACGCAAGATCCATATTGTGATCCGTCAATAAATACTATCGGATTACGATATTTTATCGCTGGATTTCTGGAAATCCTTGTGATCTGATCCCAGAACTTGAATCGTGATATTTATCTTGCGTGTAGTGTCGCGCGTCAATATTTATCGCGTCAGTACACAGCGAGACGGCAGCTATGGAGGACGTCGGTGACACCGCGTCTACCGCGGGGAACCCGTGCCGCGAGCCAGAATCCAATGCCAATTTTTCTCTAGGCGAAATCGATTTCCTCATCACTGTATCCTGTTTACGTAAAAATGGCGTCACCAGTTCCAAAAGATTACCAAAACAGACATCGGCATCCAAAAGTAATTTTCGTAGTCGTCCATTTCATTGTTACTTTTCTCTCTTTTGTAGCCAATTCTTCATCCATCGCTTTCTTTTTACTCGTTTATTTAAAGACAGGGCTACAATTATTGCCACACAAGCTCTAATTTTCCTCCGTCTTGGGTCCATCACGTCTGGCTCGTACAAAGAACGCTTCAGTTCTGATGCGATACGTATTGATGGTGTAGGGTGTGCTGTGATCCGGCCCAAGATACATAAGTAAATATCATGATAAGTATCACAATATTTATTGACGTGTAGCGTTCGCCTAAGGAAACGGGTCTAAATTTTTTTCTAAATTACAATGTAGCTGCCACTTTTTATTAAATTCATTCAGCCATTTTGGACATAACCCATTATCATGTGACTATAAATGTGACAGCAATAGGCTTGCCCCCTATTACGTGGGACTAAAAATACTGGCAAATTGTAAGTGTGTAATGCACCTCTGCCTACCCCTACTGCGCTGGTTGGAATTTGATACGAAAGTCCCAAAAAGAGAATAAACAAGTAGGCATTCTTGTGACGTTGTACTTAAGGGTATAAACGTGTGACAAATTGCTGACTGACCGACAAGGATGTAACCTTATTGAGGGGCTAAACAGCCGACCAAAAACTCTGCTATTGCGCTCAAATCATCCTTGCTTACACGCGATGCGTCTATCGAAGCACCGATGTGGCAAACAGGCCAATTTAAGAACTTTGGATAAGTTGAATATACATAATAATATATTTTTGTAAGAAATTGCTAACGTTTTCTCAAATAATTTTACAATAAAAATCGCAAAAACTGTCTTGGACTAGACTTGAAGCAACGATTGCTCCCTTTCCAGGAGGAATGTTCTGCCAACTTGCCAAGACTGCCTTGCGATGCCGTAAGTCGCGATATTGATACAAAAGTGATCGCCATATTAGAGGTCTTGGGCTAGTGGTGTCTTGGTAGTTGGCAGAACGTTCCTCTTGGAAAGTGAAGCCCAATGACTATAGTTTAGACTTAGACTTAGATTAGCTTTCTTTACGCGGGACTAACAAAATTAGTAGTATTTTTAAACTGTAAGCAGAGAGGTAACAATGAAATGAGTCATTGCATGTTGATAAATGACATACCTACCTACTTGTATGTAGGAAAGTGTGATGATAACGTATCTAATTAATAATATTGAATGAGGAACGCGACCTATGTATAGCATTAAATTGTGTTGACGCTAACCACAACTCTGTGAAGTTTCTTTATTCATAGTAAGACAATAGTGTTATTTGACTATACCAGTCAAAGCACTCCATTTAGGCAGTAAGAAACCTGTACAATTTAGGCAACAAGTAACTTACCACAAAGGGACAAAAGTTTTTAAATAATCTGCAACAAAAATCAAAAGAGTAAAGTTACATATTTGCTTACCCTTTTCCTTGTTAATCATGGTCCAGTCATCAGCTTTATCAGGGGAGGCTTCTTTGTGATCAATATTCGAGTCATCAGAGGCCTCTGACGTAGCAGAGGACACTGACTTTGCCGATGTTGCTGATTTCATGGATACCCCTGAATTATCATCTTCGGGAGTTTTCCTATCCCCCTGACCCATCTCTTCATCTTTGTCGAGTGTAGTATTACCGGTATGCAATTCTTGCATTAAAGTCTTCGCAAAATGCTGAAGAATATCAAAGGGGATATCGGTAATTCTTGGATGGTTGGCAGCAGAAGTAGATTGCTCTGGTTTGGGCGTCTCAGTGGATTCACTGGCTGTTTTCTTTTGCTCCTGGGCCTGTGATGTAGACGGTTCTTGAGGCTTCGACGCCTGTTCTTGGGGTTTAGATTCAGGCGCTTTGGTTTTATCGTCGCCAAGGTCAATGTCGCCAGCAAGGTTAGCGAATTCGTTCATGTATGTGGCGAATGTATCTAACCAGCTGCGATGGGAACGGCGGTGGTGTTCTCCACCGTGGGGTCCATGAGACCCACCATGATGTCCACGATGCCTCCTCTCATTGCTCTTGTCACGACGGCGTTTGGTGTAGGGACATTCTTCGCCAATACTAGTACTAGTATTAGCAACGGACTTTAAGAAATGACGAGATCTCTTGATCGCCGCTTTAATCAGAGTGCGCTATATGTGGGACAGAATGAAAACATAATACATAGTTGTATGTTTAATTAACAAAAATAATGAAACAATAGGCATGACGAAAGATTTTGAAATCCTATTCCGAAATATGGGTGCAAATTTGCAATTTACGAAAAACCCTTTATTTCGGTAATAAATTAAAGTGTAACGATTAGTAACGAAGTTTAAGCCGTTTATAGTTCTTTGTTTTTAATATTAAGTGTGCGAAAACAGCTCGTAGTGTCATGGCCTCGGTTCTGACGTCATAAATTGTAAAACAATTTCAGTCAGTAGGTACAAAGTTGAACAAAACGGTAAAGTTTACCTTCATACATTGACGAATTTTGCTTTTTGTTTATTTAACTTATACATAGATGTATACATACCGGCATATTAGCACTGGGCACACGCACCATGCAGTGCTCAGGATGTAAGCCGGCAGCTTCACATTGAGAACACAAGTCGAAATCATCGCAAACGGTGCACTTGTAGCGGAAACCGATTACTGGATTGTCACAGGAATCGCACACTACACCCAAATGCAAGCCCGCGGGAACACCTACGAATAAAATTTATAAAAAAATCATTCAATGAGTTTTTTCCCAAACCATTTGGGCTTACAGCTTTACAGACTGCCATCTCCATAAAAAAATATTCAAAGAAAGTACAAACTGAAATTCACCTCAAAAGTAATCTCGATCAAGATTACCTAAAGGAGGCCGTACGTAACGACATACATAAGTTAGTTGGGCTGACTATAGGTAGGTTTATATTGCTCAAATTACCTGTAGGCATTCCAGCACAAAATCCTGGCGTCGTGGGTGCAGTTACGAAAAAATTGCAGTCAACCTTTTTCTTCATTTTATCCCCTCCCTTGCAATGGACGTAGAGTTTCAGATTTTCGAAGTTTGTGAATTGCAATGCAGCCTTTAGCTCGGCATCAGAAGAGATGACTACGTCATCACCATCCTCATCTAAAATAGAGTAGTGTTACAAGAAGACAGCTTATCTTAAGGTTGCCTTTCGACTAGAGGTGTGCTATGCGTCGTTGCCTGTCATGGATGCGTTTGATATCCACCAATCATATTCATTTGTCCACACAGCACTTCATAGCACAATCATTTTAATTGGTCCACAAGCACAACCTCTCAGCATAGCTACATAGCACATCTCTGGTCGAAAGGCAACCAAAGGCTATTAAAAGTATTGGTAACAGATTTGACACTAACCATACAATAATAATAAGAATATTGAGTCCGAGGTACCATATTATAAGTACACACCAGTGCCAGTTCTCGAGAATGGTCGTGTGTTGCTCTACTGGGACCGATAAATCATCACGGACAGGACTATTGTTGCCAATAGGCCAGATATCTTGTTGGTTGATCAGACCCAACGTCGGGCAGTGCTCGTCGATGTCGCCGTCCCACATGACGAGAATCTCGTGAAGGCAGAGAAGGACAAACTTAGTAAGTACCTTGATCTGTCCTTCGAGATAACCGCCATGTGGGACGTAGACTCGACGATCATTGTGCCGATGGTCGTTTCGGTTAACAGATTAAGAATACTGTTATCCTCAACACGTGCCGTATTATTAGGAGGTTTCTCAGTCTGTAGCCTCCACCACCGGTAGTTTGGGTCCTACTCCGCTACTGGTGGGTCACAGTTTTTTATATTTTTAAATGTATTTACTTTTTATATCTATTTAAAAATGTAATAACTATGTTAAGAATTTGAATAAATGAAAATAAGAATATAAGAATAGAAGAAATAATATTACCAGCCGACCTATCACAGCCAACATCCACTGTAGTCAAATGATATTAAACAAAATTTCTGAGTTAATTTGGTCTCATTTGGACAAGAACAAATCTCCATCCTATATCTAAGCTACTATTAAATAATGTACATACCTTTCCAAGCTACAGTATAATTCTTATCCTTGAGTCCTGGATATACTTCCAAAAGTTTTTGACTCAGGCCAAAAAAGCTGCCCGCAATCCCCATCTGTACCCCAAACCTTCTAACCTCTGGTTTCTCATCACTATTCCAGAAAGTATACACCTTCAATGGGATTTCTTTAAAGTTCTCCATGATGAAAGTTGTAGTTCAAACTGTGAACAATGATAAAGTATCTACTAAATTGCTGTGACAATCCTTCATAATCATGACGTTCATGTGATCTACTGATATAGATAAAAGAAAAAATATTCGAAACGGTCCGCTACATATGCACTGAGGTAACGGCGATTCATATTTATTATTATGTATAGAAGATAGATAAATGTACCGATAATATGCATCAAAACCAGATTTTAGGTAAGATATGCAATTACCGCTGAATATTGCTTAATGCAAATACAATCCTGTCTCTAATCATAGCATAGTATCAAACAAAATCACTTCCACTCTCTGTCTGTCTCTATAGCTCACATCTTTAAAACTACGCAACAGATTTTGATGCAGATTTTACCAATTGAGTGGTTCTTGAGGAAGGTGTCCGCTAGTTAAATTATATAGCCTATATTTCAAGCATTTGTATGTGTCATCCTGTTCTAAAAAGGTAACTTTATTTGGCAAATATATTAGATTGTTTGCACAGTATTTGTATTTATTTACCACTCTTACACTATAAATATTAAGAAGTGTTTTCAACTGAGTTAAGACTACATAACGTTTTTAGTTGCATATATTTTGTAGTAGGTAAGTAAAAAGTAAAACATTTTAATATACTTATTCAATAATAAATTAATTTTAAAATAGCTAAATGTAACTTTAAGTTTGGTTTTCAAAATATAATTTTATTGTTGTAATATTGTACTTCTAAGAATGATTTTTGTTGGAATAATCATATCAAAGTAAAAGTATTTAATAAAGTATTACTTCAATAGAAAAATACTAAGTACCTATTGCATATATAACTTGGAGTCACGGTAGTTACAGGATCTAATCTTTAAAAGATATGGAGCAACAATATATAAATATACTCTAAACTAAATTGTTTTTTTTTATGACTTTCTAATTTACGACAGCAATGGCTTGCCCCCTATTCGTGGGGCTAAAAGTACTGGCAAAATGTGGGTGTTTAATGCGCCTCTGCCTACCCCTTCGAGGATATAGGCCTGATATGTGTCTGTCTGTTTGTTTAATTTACTTTTAGAATAAGGTGTCAGTATAGAAATTACTAATTAAAATTATAACATTATCATAAATAAACATTGCACTGTTCATTCCAATAGGTTTCTTTCATGTTTGAATCTATATTCAAAGTTTTCAACTAATTTTGGCTGTAAGCCAACTATACAGTATGTACTTGTTTACATTTATGATAGCTTTACAATTTTCAAACGAGTGGAAATTTCATAAAGGACAGTAGCCATTTTTAATTACAAAATATAGAAGTATAAAAACGAAACAAAGACCGCAGACATTTTGCTAAAATAAATTCTTACCTGCTGCCTGCTATCATATATTGTAGTAAATTGGAAATGAAAATGTTTTTTCTTCAATATTAATTCAACAAAGTAACACTATCACAGAGATACGCTGCTCTCAAAAGTTTTCTGGTGAATGTTGTTGTAGAAAATTGCGCTCTATTTTATACGGCTTCAAAACACTTCAAAATACTATGATTCATCGATAGAACTTTGGAGAAAAACAAGCTCATATTTTGTTTAGTTGTGCAATGGATCTGTCAAAATTAAAAGTCATTGATCGCGGTCCAATTCCTTATATTTGACTCGTTACGTTTATGATGCATTCATTTGAATTTGTTTATTTTTTACTTGTGGTAAAGCATATGCATGTATCCTTGTCAAACAAAATTAATGCTAAAGGTCGTTACACAAAGACGTACGTGTACGAATAACGCTCTTACATTTCATTATACGCAAATGTGGGAGCAATGCAATATATACTTATTCCTGCGAAGGAAATATAGCTAGGTACCTATTGAAATTGAACTATCATGATGATTATCATGACGCAATGATCATGGTTTTGGTACAATTTATTTGTTATATATAATTATTATAGTTACAACCTTTACAACTCACTATGTTACACCGAAAAAGGAATTGTAGATTCCTTAACAATTCTTCACAGAATATATTATTATTTACTTCATTTTGTTAATATCTTTTTGACATGGACGTTATAGTCAATGAGGATCCCACTTAGTGGACACAACAACAATATATTAGCATGATATTTTTTTCTTAAGTCTTATGCTCCAATAACATGATGCATGCATGCAGAGGACGTACTATTAAATGCACTTCGCCTTTGAAATCCATGATAATAGCCGTCTGAGGAGTAGTGCTGGAAATCCTTAGGGATTATTTTCGTGCTAGGCCCATTATTTTGTGCTCGGACACAATGGCACTTACCTATAATCATCCGTATTCCGTAATTTCTAATATCTATGTAGTAGCCTAATAGGGGGCGACCCTGTTGCCATTACCGATCAGTTTAAGAGTATTCTTGGCAGAGCAACTAGGTCTCATTAGTAAGTACTTTAAAATCAAATAGGTAGATACCTACTTAATGTGATGTATATTTGGGCTCTATCAACATGTCCGGGGCCCAATTCACGTCACCTGCACGTGGTGCACCTGCTGACAGACGGAAGAGGCGCCAATATACATGGGATCAACAAAGTGACTGCCGAAATGTGGCCAATTTAAACACCCTTTAGAGATAAAGAGGTGTTAAAAAAACAACCTTAACAGTAATAAATGTTATACATAATTTATTATAATTTACATGTACTCATTGGCAAATAAGAAATTGTACTTAATTAAACTATTCTTGGTGCTCTTTATCAACAGTATTTTTTAAATTTTGAGGATATTTTTCTTGATCTGCAAAAATTGTTGGGCCACCTATTTGAACAGTTTCTGGAATGCTTAATTCTTCATTGAGCTTCTTGGCTAGGAAGTATATTTCGGCAAGGGCAATGATTAATGCACACATAACGCCCATGAGTAGTCTAAATCCAAAATCTAGTTGCCCAATCATCCATTCAACTCCTTTAAATCCAAAAAGGAATCCAGCAAATATTGAAATGATGAATTGACCAATTGCTATCAATTGACGATTAACTTGTTTCACTGAAAAAGAAAATATGATTATTGTCACTTGTAGAACATGATTTAATAAAACAATACCTCTGATACTTCTTTTAGTGTGTGGCTCCATCATTCATCTATGATTCTGCCAATATAAAAATGTCAAGGTAATATTGATAGTTCCCGGCACAGAAGAACTAGTCCCTGGTGTGGGACAAGTTAGTAACATTGTTTGGCATTGCAAGTGAGTGTCTGATCCTTGGTTTTTGACGAGCGCCAGAGGTAACCTAAAAAGCTACCAACCATGCACTCAACAAAAACCCAAGTCCCCACTGATACTTACACTGATATGAAATGCTGTCTTCTGGAAATTTCATCCTGACATTATCAACAGATTTTGTCATTTTCCTATACTCTCGAGCTTCTTGTTGTGCCCTTAATTTTACACATCTTGCTTCAAGGACTGGATTTCTTTTTAATATTTCATTCTGTGGTGTTTCAATCTGTGCACCTTCTAACAAAGTATGTAAGTATGGAACATCCTTATCACCTGAATTTCTTAGTTTAAGAAGATGGGTGTACAACCAGTCTACATCTGAAGTTGTAAAATGAGGTTTATCTTCATTTGTAGTTTTGATATGTTCAGATTCCTTACTATTATCATTTTTATTATTTTCTTCATTCCTTTTGTCTTCTGAATCAATAGATTTTGCATTATTAGACTCTGTCTGTAAATCTATAGACTTTTCCTTTGTGTCCGTTTCTGGTTTTGCTTCTGTAGTTAAACCATTTGATTCCTCCAATTCCAATTTGCAAACTGATTTTATTTTTTCTAAATTCTCAATGTCTTTACCATCAAGATATATTGGTACTGTTTTTGTATTAACTTTGTTGACTTTTTTAATAACTTCAGACTTTTTTATTTCTATAAATTGTGAAATATTTTCAGGTACATTATCATTATCTATAGATAATGATTTAAGGAATTCTTGTAAGGTTTTCGATGGGTAAATTTTAAGGTTTGTATCCACAAGTGACCCTTGTAAATCCATTGTCTATTTATGTGCAATATTTAACTTGTGATTAAGATCAGTATACAAATCTCTTAGCTCTTCCTCTTTTTCTTCAAATGTATTATCAATTCTTTGACATTTAAAGTTCATATCATCAATGAATTGATCCCATTCCTTCTGTCTCTTCTCCTGATTAATTTGTCGCTTCTTATCTGCTACCTGAAAGTCAATGAAGTGTATTAATTTGTGGGTTTTGTTCGACAAAACTAGAATATTATAGGGTAGTTTCCTTTTCTAGCTTTACACTTTCCCGAAGGCAGAATAGACATTAATTGACTTGAACATGACTGAACAGTTGACTTGGAAATGCTTAGTGATATTTAATGATAGCGAGTGGGACTACAAACACTTTGACATTTATGTCGTTGATATCTGTCCTTTAACGCAATGCTTTTTATTTGAAATGTGTGGTTGATTAGTTATGTAAAAGATTACTTTAGTAAAATATATACCTCTTTATATTGTAAGTATCCCTCGTCAATGCCTTCACAAAGCTGCAATGCTTGTTCCAACTTTTCTGCTAAAACTGGTAGGCCAATTTCCCCACTCTTTCGTATTTTCTCAACTTGACTGTCTTTTATGTCTGTCAATTCTTCAAGTATAGCAAACAGATTCTCCACTTCTCTATCACCACGCTTTTCCTGACAATGGGAATTATATAATTTAGTAAAAAGTACATTTTATATTTACTTAATGTGGTTATTATGATGAAATTATTATGAAAAATTGTAATCATAAAATTTGATAAGCATTTTAATAAAATTTTATGAGCATGCTCGCTAATAGGCATCGATTAGCGACATGACCGGCTAAAAAGTGCGTGTTTACCTCAAACTCTTTTAGCATGAACTTAATTTCTCCATTCAGGAAAGGTCGGTGGTCAAAGAGTCGTGACCAGATTTCTCCTATCTCTGGAAAAATAATTTGCCGTTATACAGTTGTTTTGATAGTTATTGGTGCAGCGGTACTTGTGTTGTGTAGGCCTAGCCATTGATTTAATCACTTAAATACAGAGAAGTATCTCAACTTTATGAAATATGAAATGGACCTTGATCACAAAATATTACAACTTTACGTTATTTATATGCTGTTATAAATTAAACGGATTCCTTTCATTTCAACATCAAACGTTTAGAGTTCAAAGATAAAAAGCACACCATTTAAATAATTATTAATTAATAAATCAAACTTTTTGTAAGTATTATTTCGTACACACCTCGTGACAGCTCCGTCATTATACTTTTTTATTTTTTAGTTCAATTCATTCATTATCAATTAGCTTGTTCAACCAACACTTTGTATGTTTTAGAAGTCATAGTAGTTCATTCATTCTTTTGACTGAGCTAGTTCCGTTTTGTTTTCGGATTTATCAAAGATTTGGGATCCCACTCATTGTACTATTTTTTCGAATTGAATATAAAAGCACCATGAATAATTATAAAACTTTTATTTACATTCAATCCATTTATGTATGTCTCCCCTATGTTTGGTTTGTTGTGGGGTTTGTGAACATGAAATGAATGACATTCATAGGTATAATAGTGGTCGCTTGATCGTTCGTGACATTTGCGAAAAATAATTTGTTTTCAGGCGTGACATTTTGGAACAATATAGAACAAACCTAGAACAACCACCAGAATCGTGATATCTTAAAAGTGGGGTGCCAGTTCAAAAATTATTATTTGCGATAATTGCGAAAATAATTGGTTTTCAGGTGCGATATTTTGGAACAATATAGAACAAACCTAGCACAACCCAGAACAACCGCCAGAATCGTGATATCTTAAAAGTGGGGTGCCAGTTCAAAAATTATTATTTGCGATAATTGCGAAAATAATTGGTTTTCGGGCGCGATATTTTGGAACTATATAGAACAAACCTAGCACAACCCAGAACAACCGCCAGAATCGTGATATCTTAAAAGTGGGGGGCCAGCTCAGAAATTATTATTTGCGATAATTGCGAAAATAATTGGTTTTCGGGCGCGATATTTTGGAACAATATAGAACAAACCTAGCACAACCCAGAACAACCGCCAGAATCGTGATATCTTAAAAATGGGGTGCCAGTTCAAAAATTATTATTTGCGATAATTGCAAAAATAATTGGTTTTCTGGCGCGATATTTTGGAACAATATAGAACAAACCTAACACAACCCAGAACAACCACCAGAATCGTGATATCTTAAAAGTGGGGAGCCAGTTCAGAAATTAGTATTTTTGGATTTCTGAAAATTTCAGTCTTAGCTCTATAATGTTTTAGAACGTAGAACGTAGAAAGTAGCACAAACCTAGAACAACCCAGAAAAACTTTCAAAATTTTTGTAATCGATAACTGGGGGGCCAACTTCTTGGACGTGATTAAATTACGGTTTTAACGTAAGCCTGGTTGATTAAATTTTATGCTAATAACAAATATTGGTCATGAAATAATTAAATTAAATTATGAAATCAAAGGAGATTGCCCACTTTGCAATGGACCGCGCCGTTTCGTAACCAATAATTTTGTATGACAGCGAAAATCGGATATTAAATTGGATTGATACCGTACTTTCATAGGAAATAAATAATAATCTGTTATTTTGTAGGGTTTTCTCTCATTCTTCGTTTTGCCGTTAAAATTAGAGGTTAGTTTTGAAGCAAATGTCCACAAAAAGTGCGAATCGTTAGATGGATGAACATGGATTTAATTCAAAAAAGATAGAAGTAATAGTTCCAACACACTTATAAATAACCCTGAAAATGTAATACCTACTAATGTTTATAGTATATTATAATTAATTATAATTACCATGGCGACCAAAAATCTTGGGCCATGACATCTCAGCATAACATTATCTATTCAATATTGTAGAACATAACATAATAAATGTACTTTTTTTTTTTAATCAATATTATTTATTTACAATAAGAATTACAATAAACAAATTATAGACTAAAAATATTTACATTACAAAATATCGTTTAAAAAATCCTCCGCGTCATTGCCGACTGGGAAGGTTCCCAGAATGCTGGCTGTGTTGCCACGTTGGATGGCGATACTTATTCTTTGGGCCAGAAAATAGCCAGCCTTCTGGTCCTGAGAAGCATCGATTAGGCGTTTAGCAATGTCTCTATAAAGGCGGCGAGCACTCGGACCCCATGACCCCAGTGCCTCAACCCCAAACGGCTCAAATACGTAATCACCTGCTAGGTTAGCATATTTACCCCGTTTGAGGCCTTCAGCCGATGCAGCAGCAGCGCCGGCACATCCGGATGTGCTTGGAAGGTGTGAAGGTGCTAAGATGTTAACGCATGTAGCGTCCCACACCAAAGGCCTTCCCATCTTCCACGGTAGCAACGACATACCGTCCGGTCTCTTTCCATCGCTTCGTGCTAAACCATTTGGTTCACGTACGGCCGGATGACCTGCGGTGGAAAGAGCCCTACGAATTATGTCGTTTAGAATAGCGTGCCGAGGTATACGACCTGCGCTTCTGCTACAAGAAAGGCCATGGTGTCCCAGATTATCGACGGCTACTCCACAGGTGCAATGATGCGGGGATACACAAGGTGTACCCAGCCGAAGGCAAGTGGCAATGCGGAAGGTTGTGTCGTCCAACATTGTACCGATGTTGGGCGATGGGAGCGCCTGGATCCATAACCCTGACTCCCATTCTCCAACAGCTAGTAGGCGTGCACGCTCTGAAATATTGACAGAAGTATCAATTAGTGTATTAATTTACTCTTACACATACATTTCAAGTATGTTACAATTACTGAATACAAAACATAATTGAATAAGATATAGGTTTTCTTTTTGGGTTTCATTTCTGGATTAATTCATAAAATTCGAATCATGACATCCGGTCCGACATAGTGCATTTGAGTAAGAAGACAATTAAAAACTTTGTTAAAGATTTTGTTCGAGTGAATTAAAAGATTGTCAAAAAGATATCATAAGTACCTACTCGTATTATGATTTATCAATTTACTTAGGTGGCCATACACTTTTTATTTAGGTTTTTAAAAAGGAAACGACTACTGGGCATTGTCCTTTACGTTTCTTTTTCGCAAATATATTAATAATTTCGTCAATATCTAGGTTAATATTTTTATGTATATTTAATAGAGCTAACCGGTTAATCTTTCCTAACTGATTGAGGAACGCAACTAAGATTTAAGTCTGCGTAGTGTAGAAAAAGATCTTTCAGCGGTAGCTATACTGATCGGTAGAGTTGCCAGTATTTGTAGAAACATTTTTATATTAGGATATAAGTCTTGGTCGCATGCCTCAATAAGATGAGGTACATCTATGCGTAACATTTGGTGCGTTCCGAATCAGGCACGATTTATTTTTTTCTTTTTCCAAATCCACAGTTAATCTCAATACCCTGAAAGTGTGACCTCATTTTCTCAATGAAGGTGGTGGATCCGCCACTGGTGGTTTCCGTCTCAATTGACAACCGGTGGCAAGTTCATGGTGGTCAGATGGTCCGGAGGGGTGTCGCAGTTCATACAACTACAGTCGCCGACGCTTACCTCTGTTTGTTGATATTAATGTAATTTTATAAGTGTAACAAGCTATTTGTAAAAGTTTCTTTGTAAAAAAAAATAAAAATTAAATAAATAATAAACTGATATGACTTGGTTTGGTATTATGTATATGAATCTTGCAACTATTTACAATAGAAGAACTGAGTTCTTTTTAGGTTATTTCTTTTTGTAGACATATCTACGTCTTTCCTTTCCGGTACCTTATACTTCTTGAATATCAATTACGCATTTTTATGATACTCTAAATTGTAAATATACACTAACCTTGAAGCTTTTATATTTGCTAGAAGTGCCTGAGAATTTTGATGATTGGTCAGTCAGTTAATGTCAAAATTAAGAAACTTTGACTAGTTATAATTCTTAAACTACAGGTTCAAATTCAATGAAATGAAAATTCAGACTTAAGTCCAAAATGGATTGGTGGGACCAAAATGGTTTCGAGAAAAGAATGGTACGGCTTTTGGCTACTTTTTTCCTTCACTTGCCGGGGAACAGCACCCTTAGTATAGCAGTGGGAAGAATTTGTAGTGAACCAATGATATCGCAGGAGATCACGTGTCCAAACAAGACATGGAGATTAATGCCGTGGTGGAGGCTGTGCTAAAAAGTTATCCAAGGTCATAGTTGAAAAAAAAACTGTTTTTTTGGATTTTTATTGTTAACGGTGAATATTATCAAAAAAATATTTAGCACAAAGAGACTATAAAATTATCTACAATAATAATGACTTCTACAGTAATCGATGATTTTGAGGACATCCAAACTTACACTGGAGACTGTACTTTCGAGTATTTCTTGAGGTTGGTGTTAGATCTGCATGCTCGTTGGCAATGAATTATCCAAAAACAACTCATACACCGGAAATCACAGCTTGCATTTTTCATCATAATATAGTCTGTACCTATACTGTATAGGGATTTAGTTCACTCCTGTTCTGGATAAATTCATTCACTTATAGTTCTTCAATCTTTTACTTCGATCAATTTAGTTATTTCGTTCACTTTGTGTAGAATGGTTGGTTCGTGAGTAAATGTTAGTTAGATTCGATATTGTTTTTATTTGCGCAGAAGTGTTTAGCGGTGACAATGTGTTCGGTTTGCGTTCCGGTTATCATTAATTTGCGTTATTGTTAAAAAAAACCCGAATGTGAAATTTGAGACTGGAACAAGTGAAACTTCGAGTTTTGGTCATCATGCCGGGTCTTATTGGTATTGGTGAATTCATTGAGGAAACTCGAGAGGATTATAGTTCACCGACTACTTCAACATTCGTATCCCGTATGCCACAATGTCGGCAAACCATCACTGCGCTGGAAGAGGTAATTTCAAGCGAAAACAGTATTTTTATAAAATTACGTTGACTGTTGCAGAAACATGACGATGACGATAACAGTTGGCGCTCAGAAAATGAAATTGACTACATATTTGTTTTATGTGCTAATGTTGGGTAAATGTGTAATATTTACATATTTAAACATGGATAACTATGAAGTAAACGTTTGCGATAACCAATTTGCCACTAGCTTAAGAAAAGATTAATAAAAATGTTGGACATTATTGCACAAAGAGAGAATTCTTTATAAATTCTGCACGCACATTTTGATACATTACATTTAGTTTGTTTTGAACCCGTGCCTACTTATTATTTACTTTCTGTGATAAGGGCGTTATTTGATAAAGTTAATCTAGGTAAGTACCTACTTATACCTACATTATTTATCCGCCTCGAATGTAATTGGCAAGAAAGTCGACGCACATCGAACTCGGTTTACGCCCCATCTGAACTTAAAAACACAAGTTTGTCATGAATCAGTCATCATCCTCAATCGCCCCTTATCGTCTATTTAACCTTAAAGCCAAAGATATTAAAGCTGTTAATTGTTAGTTGTTTTTAGGGTCCCGTACCTGCCTCAAAACGAAATAAACGGAAGCCTTCTAGGATCACTTTTTTGTCCATCTGTCTGTCTGTCAATACTCTTTTTCTCAGGTACGCGTCGAGATAACAAGCTGAACTTCATATCTAATACTCAGGTCTACTGTACCTTGGATCTGTGAAAAAATCAAAATCAAAGATACAGCCGTTTCTGCTGCAAACACCTCTAAATTTCGACACTCGTGAGGGTATCAAAACCTATAGGCTAATTCCCGTGAACTCAGAATGTTGAAATTTGGTACCTACGAAGCAACGTCTTAACTTAAAATATAGCACAGATAAAGGAAAATTTGCAAAAATCATAAACTTTTAGGTCTGTACGAAACCTTCCGTGCGCGAGTCCGACTCGCACTTGGCCGGCTTCTTTATTAAAAAAAAAGAACAAGTTGAAACAAGCGCTCCACCCGAGTGGATGTCCCCAATAATTATGCCTACCTACCTAGTGCACGTTAAAAATGTTAAACTGTAGGTGTCCTCCAGGATATATAGAGAACTAGTGGTCGCCCGCGACTTCGTCTGCGTGGTAATTTGGATTTTTTTCCGTTCCCGTCGCACCGCGTCACTTAAAGATAAACATGGACCGTAGTATCGCGCACTCGTTTTGTCATCGTCGCTTCCTACTTACTTGACACTTTATCGTCATATTTTGAACAATTCACACAATATCTTTATAAATTGTAGCCTATGTGTTATTCTGATGTATAAGCTATATTATTGTAAAGTTTCATTAAAATCCATTCAATAGTTTTTACGTGAAAGAGTAACAAACATCCATCCATCCATACACACTCACAAACTTTCGCGTTTATAATATTAGTAGGATTTATCTCCTTGTCCTTTATTACGATCCTTTAAGCCGGTTGAGTTGTTTTCGCATATTTACTTACTCGTACCTACGTACAATACAATACAATAAACTATTCATACTAATACGTAGATATTAGTATGGATCTGCACGGTGGCACTCATAGCCGGGCCGGAAGTGTCCAACCAACCGATAAAGGGACATAAGCTATTCCGGCTGGAAATCTTATTGATGGGTGACCAAGAAATGGCATTTTATATGAGCGATACCGTGCTTCGGAGGGTAGGTACGTACCTACGTCAGCAGTTCTGCAGTCGTCAAGCCCATTGGGTGAATAGAACTCTAATACCAGGTTGCTTCTAACTATACGATAAGTAGATTCAAAACACGCAAATTCAGTCATACCTGACATACAACATAATTCACTGATCTTATTTCCTTCGCATATCTTGATCGCTACGTACCTAGTTGATCTATCTGATTGTACCATTCACATCTCAGATATTCTGAATATGTTAACTAAGAACCATGAAATATTTAGTTTCGGGAAAACGTAAATAATTAAGGACCTTGCGCTACTGACTTGCTATAACTATACCTACAAATTGTTCCAAAACCAATAGGTAAAGGAAGTCAAAGCGGGCGGGGCCTTGGCGTACTCTAGTAAGTCCATATAAATTTGATTATCCTAACTACAAATCTGATACCAATTTAGGGTAATCAGATAACTCGACCATTTCACTGATAAAATTCACAAATTGACGAAAAATTATACGCGGAGACAGCCTGCGTCAGCTTTGATAAACGCTCATGTAGGTACGCTATCACGTCATCCCTCATTATCGTAAAGAAGAGTAATATGTGTAACAATGAAAGCTTTGTTAACATCGTTATCAACATTAAACCTGCTAATTTGTCGGAAATATTGTGTACGAGAGTGTATTTTTTATCAGTATGTTGTTTGGTTTCTAAACCAATCAGATTTGTTCATTAGTGTACAACAATTAACTACGAGTACTACCATCTCATCTCTCTCTCGTGCCACAAGTAGTAAAACTGGATTTAAATGCGCAGAGAAAGTTATCTGGCTATTTATTTACCAACTGCAATTCGAAACCTTGACCGGTTGGTCGACTGATAGTCAAACAAGTTTTAGGTTGCGGAAACGTTGTATGACAAAAGAAACTTGTATTAGCAGATGTTTTGTGATGTATAATAATGTGACATAAACACAACTAAAATATGTATATGAAGTCCGAAACCGAAACGTCTGGGAACCATAACTTATCCTACTATAAACGGTTACTCGGCCTTTTGGTTGAACTCTATCAATTGTGATATCGCTGTGGATTCAATATGTAGTAAAGTAACGTACTGACACTTTGTAATGAAACGCAATGAGTCCGACAGGAAACAATTTCGCTTTAATATCCTACATAGGTATTTTTTCTTTTTTAACACAAATTCATGTTTCCACCTCCATTCGGTTCTATGTCACTGCTCTCTTGTAAATCTACGACGAGTCTTACCGTCACGGTTCTGGCACACCGTACATACATTTTCAGCATTTATTTACATAGTAGATGTAAAATTTCGATTTTTTTTTAAAGATTTTTACTTCATGCATATTGCATCAGAATACGTAATTAAAATCGTTTCACAGTTGCTTTTTTAGGAAAAAGTTTCAAGGACATCTGAATTACTCGCATGATGTAAATTACTGTATTTCAAATATGCTGTGACAATTCTTGTATAAAACTGGGTCTTGACTGATTTATTCATACTAAATTGAAAACTGGCGCTATTTGTATTTCGACGTTTTCAATTTCCTGCGAGAGTTTGCCCGCAAGCCGGTTTCTGCTAACAAGTAAAACAAACTGAGATAGAAAGGTGGTTGCTTTATGGACGTGCGTTGAGGTTACTGGGTCGCATTCGCATATATGGAAATATCAAATTTAAAAGTAAATTCATTGGAATGTGCTAAAAGGTAGAGGCCCAAAACTATAACAAGGTTATAGAAATTTCTTCAAAAAAAAAAACGGCAGGCTGTCATGGTGATCAATAGATTTATGATCGAAGCTCCTTGAGGGAGAAAGACGTAACTTTGTACGTGTTTGTGGAATGTGGTAACACTAATTCCGTGAAAAGCAATGGTAAAACATCAAAATCAATACAAGTAAGAACGATGTCTACTTAACGACTACTGAAGTTAAGTTAGTTGCGTCTATTCTACACACATAATTATAACAGCTAAGACGATTCACCGAGTATGATCTCTTTCTTTCATGTTTCAATGTTAAAATAAAATTCACAAAGCTCATCAAACTCCTTTGACATCATTTTTATACATTGAATGTTGATGTCTTTTTGATTACATAAGTACGTGGACACTTAGCGACGGCTATTTTTTTTTTGAAGTTCATGATTTGGTTTAGAGATGATTATTGTAAGATTATAATACTTACGTTGTATACGTTCTTTAAGGCTACAATTTACTGGGGAAGTAGCAGACCTTGAGTCCCAAACTGACTGCTTCGGTGGCGTGGTCGGTAGAGCATCGGGTTCGATTACCGGGCGGGACAAACTTTGTGTGAAGACAAATACGTTTGTACCGAAGTCTAGATGTTTACTATGTATAATAAGTATGCATTTACAAAAAAAAAATGTATTTAGGTATATCAGTTTATCTAGTACTCATATCACAAGCTCTGCTTAGTTTGAGACTAGTAGTTCGATTTGTGTGAATTGTCCTAACATATTTATTACTAGCTGTTGCCTGTGGCTCCGCCTGCGTGTTATAGTTTCCTTGATCACCAGTTACTGATTTATTATGTATAGGTGTTGCCCGCAGCTCCGCCTGCGTGGTACTTTTTTATTTATGAACCGATTGAAATAAAACAAACCTTAAATGTTAAGTTGAATAAACCACAACGCATTACTAAAAACTACATTCAAATCGGTTAAGCCGTTTCTGAGATTAGCGTGTTCAAACATTCAGACACAAACAGACACACAGACAAAAATTCTAAAAACCATTGTTTTGGGAACTATTGCGTTCATAAAGCCCCCCTACAACAGTTTCTCTATTATATCTTCGATGTACAGACATCGACCATTTACAATTTTATTATTTATATATGTATTGATGATAAAAAAATCAACGCTAATTCCGCTTTTATGTGATCGCCGATTGTCTAAAATGGCGATGGTTTTAGCACAATAGTTTCAGTCACCTTTTAATTGAAATTGATATGACTTGTACTTTCTTGTACTGAAAGTACCTACATGGTACTACAAGGTACAGAAAACCTACAACAATTAAGACCAAAACAACTTCCCGCAGAATTCTACATTCCAACGTGAGTTCTCCTTTCACGGATCTTCTCTATCTGACAGTGATTAACTGATTCTTTCATTCAATTTATAACAACTCTTGGCATAGTACCAAATGCTTTCAAGACATTGTAACAATCAGTTCCTAGTTCTCTAAATTAGCTGTTAGGTAATAAAACTCAAGAGCATCTCTTAATTCAATAAGTGTAAAAGATTATAGGTTACATGCTATTTATTCATAGCTTTTTCTCAAAATTATCAATATTTTTTATCTGATTAATTTATTAGAGGTTACGCCATTTTTCTTACTAGCCCATTGTATTCATAGGCAATAAGAGGTCAACAACCAATGAGTCATCATCAGTACGACTACTATCTCTTTGCATCGGCATCGTCGCGGTGACATTGGGATGTGTCTATTGCTTACTTAATAAGTTTTTGAAGATAAAAATTGTAAAGCTTATGACTCATTCATATGTGGTGTTCAGAAAATAACTGATAATGGCTATTCAAACAAAAAATAACTAAAATAGTCCTTCCGAGAACCACATAGATACACCATACAAATATTGATTACTTTTTGTTTTTATAAATTATTCCTTTTAAATAGAGAATTATAAAGTCGTAGAATAAGCTTTATCTACTTTCTGAATCTTGACATTCAGGTGTCATTCATTTTTAATATAATTTTGGTTCATTGTTCATCATACCTATGATCATACTTTCTCATCGTGTTATCAAAGTTATCAATAGTCCGAGACGCCCAGGACTTTAAATGGCTGTGCCATAGCGGCTAGCACGTAAGATTTTGTTGCCTTTCATCAACATTTTTTTTTTTTTTCAAAATTACTGTATAGCTGCTACTTTTTATTAAATTCATTCGGCCATTTTGGACATAACCCATTATAAATGTGCTCGGTGACGGCAATAGACTTTGTCCCCTATTACGTGGGACTGATAATACTCGCAAATTGTGGGTGTGTAATGCACCTCTGCCTACCCCTTCGAGGATATAGGCGTGATATGTGTGTGTGTGTTATCAAAGTTGAATAATGCAGATAAATAATATGTTAATTCTGCAAGGCAGGCTGCATATCCTCGCCATAGTTTCCCCGCCCTCTAAACTCCTCGACAGCAGCGTTATGAGCACTTGAGCACGCCTGGTTACTTACTTGAATATAACTTAGGTAGTGCTTTCACCCTGGTACTTATTACGGCTTTCCTCTGGTTGGTCGGTCAGTCACCACAGAATAAACGTATACCTAAGAACGAAATGACTAGGTACCTAGTCATTTTGTTACTAGGTACTAATGTAGGTGGTTAATAAAAATTCGCAAAATTAAAAAGGACAAACAAACGTCGACAATTGTTTCGCCTCTAAACGAGGCATTATCAAGACTGTCTCAGAGAGAACAGCTGTTCTCTCTTTTTAACATCTTACTTACCATTACTTTTACAAAGTTCTTGTTTGTTGTTATTGTAAAGTTTTACCGATGTAAAGTTAGGGGCGACCCTATAAACGTTTTAAAAAAAAATATCTCACATTAATTGTAAATACTAGGTACTTAATGAAAGGCTTCGAAAAGGTTTCATAGACCCAACTTATTTCAATTAAAATCAATAACAAAATGTTTTGTATTGTAATAGTAAAAAAATGGTCAAAAGCGAGTTGGACTTGCGCACATAGGGTTCCGTAACAAAAAAAAAAATTGTTGTTACAGAGGCAACAGAAATACATCATTCTGTGAAAATTTCAACTTTCTAGCTATCAGGGATCATGAGATACAGCGCAAGACTGACGGACGGACAGCGAAGTCTAATAGGGTTCCCGTTTTACCCTTTGGGTACGGTACCCCAAAAATGATGAACTTGGGCATTGCGTATCACGACAATACCCTTGTATTATTGTTTCACAAGAAAAGAATAAAAAACAGTTCTCTTTGTGAATTTCATTGAAATAAGGAAAATAAAATTTTGTTAATAATTGTTTGCAGCGTAATTTTGTTTACTGGCCATGTTTTACGAGTAATTTTGCAGCAGCAATATGAAAGGAGAAATTATTTAGATTCCTATTCACTACTATGTAAGAGTAGATTCATAACAAATAATTTTTTATCATCTGCAAACTGCGAAGTACGTCTAAAAACATACACGTCAAAAATTACACAACATCCGACTTCAAATGAGCGAAATGGGACCAAATAACTGTCGTAGTGAGACCAAATTGAAATGGGACCACTTCGGAAGTAGTAGCTTTCATTTAAATAAAAAAAATTCAAAATCGGTTTACCCGGTCCAGAGATATGAGATAACAAACATAAAAAAAACATATGTAGTCACATATTTTTGGAAGTCGGTTGAAAATATGGAATCTACTTGTAAGCTCAAGCTTACGATGAACAGGCTTCAAACTTTTGACCTTACACGTTTTTAATATTCTATCGGGTATAATAACATGTGCCTTTCCTCACATTACTAATGTGTTATAGCGAAAGTTTGACTACCTGCGTACCTGCCAGTTTACATACTTAGTAATGAACTTTCTCTTAAAACGTGTGGGTTGTGCGCATTTACTAGCAAAGTTTAAAAACTGATGTAGGTAACGGTAACTAATCAATATGCAAATGTATTCTGTTGTTAAATGTAAGACGATAAAGAGTAGTGTATCAACTATACCTGTAGGTACTATCAAGCAGTTAGTTCCTTTTTAGGGTGCCGTACCTAAATGGTATAACGGGAACCTTATTACTGAGACTTCTCTGTCCGTCCGTCTGTCTTGGACTGTATCGCATGAACCATGGTAGTAAGAAAGTTGAAATTTTCACAGATGATGTATTTCTGTTGCCTCAATAACAATAAATATTTAAAAACAGAGTATAATAAATATTTAAGCGGCCCCCCCCGTATAGAACCATTAAAATTTGTGCGCGAGTCCAACTTGCACAGGTTTTTGGATATACATATTAATAATAATAATATATGCTGACACCATTAGTAACAAATAAAACGTTTTAAACACTTACCTGTCGCTATCTACGAGTAGGTAAGTAATAATGTTTAAGCAAGTGAACAAGCGACTACACTTGCTTGTTGAAACCGTTTCCTAGTTTCAGATACTCATGGAAACCTATTATTAGTAGATATATGGAGTACACAAAGGGAATCACACTATCACTCAACCAAATGTCATCCGACAGGTGTGACTCCTAACGTAAACGCCCGAGCAACCAAACAGGAATAAATGGGATATAAATTTGATCTTTACATAATGAAACGATAAATTTTTACAACTCTTTAATTATACAGGAAGCATGTAATGTTATTCCTACGTATTTT
Organism: Nudaria mundana; assembly: GCA_963556515.1. Lineage (NCBI taxonomy): Eukaryota > Metazoa > Arthropoda > Insecta > Lepidoptera > Erebidae > Nudaria > Nudaria mundana. The sequence continues at coordinate 19,127,682 of OY748287.1, forward strand.
TAGTTTATTATACTTATGTATTATAGAGTTCCATCAGCTAAAATAATACGTGATAGATAGTGTTTAAATTAGAATTACAATCATCATTCACCGAGCCTTTTCCCTCGGCTTTCCAGTCTAACTGCGATTCGGCTGAACTTCGATATTTTCCGTAAAGTCGGTGCGTATTGTAATTCTAATTCTAAATTAGAATTACAATATAGGTACATAATTATTTACTAAAATATTTACATTATAAAATCGTTCCTGAATTTCCTGAATATAGAAAATCCTCCGCGTCATTGCCGACTGGGAAGGTTCCCAGAATGCTGGCTGTGTTGCCACGTTGGATGGCGATACTTATTCTTTGGGCCAGAAAATAGCCAGCCTTCTGGTCCTGAGAGGCATCGATTAAGCGTCTAGCAATGTCTCTATAAAGGCGGCGAGCACTCGGACCCCATGACCCCAGTGTCTCAATCCCAAACGGCTCAAATATGTAATCACCTGCTAAACGGCGTAAATATGCTAGGTTAGCATATTTACCCCGTTTGAGGCCTTCAGCCGATGCAGCAGCAGCGCCGGCACATCCGGATGTGCTTGGAAGGTGTGAAGGTGCTAAGATGTTAACGCATGTAGCGTCCCACACCAAAGGCCTTCCCATCTTCCACGGTAGCAACGACATACCGTCCGGTCTCTTTCCATCGCTTCGTGCTAAACCATTTGGTTCACGTACGGCCGGATGACCTGCGGTGGAAAGAGCCCTACGAATTATGTCGTTTAGAATAGCGTGCCGAGGTATACGACCTGCGCTTCTGCTACAAGAAAGGCCATGGTGTCCCAGATTATCGACGACTACTCCACAGGTGCAATGATGCGGAGATACACAAGATGTACCTAGCCGAAGGCAAGTGGCAATGCGGAAGGTTGTGTCGTCCAACATTGTACCGATGTTGGGCGATGGGAGCGCCTGGATCCATAACCCTGACTCCCATTCTCCAACAGCTAGTAGGCGTGCACGCTCTGATATAGGTATTTGTGTTTAAATTGAGTTTAATCATTATTCATTTAAAATTTTTCATCATCATTAAAAATTGGTTGATTCCACACACACACACACACACACACACACACACATATCACGCCTATATCCGCGAAGGGGTAGGCAGAGGTGCATTACACACCCACAATTTGCCAGTATTGTTAGTCCCACGTAATAGGGGGCAAGCCTATTCGTCACCGGGCAACTTTATAATGGGTTATGTCCAAAATGGCCGAATTAATTTAATAAAAAGTAGCAGTTATATTGTAATTTTGAAAAAAGTTTAAACCCGTTGCATTGCGATGTAATGTTGAGGAAAGGCAACAAAATTTTACGTGCCAGCTGCTATGATACAGCTAATTACAGTCCTGGGCGTCTCGGACTATATACCTCTATACACAAGGGACACATGTAGTGTGATGTTCATATTTTGTAAGCAACTTATCTTTACGACTACATTTAATGAGAAAATAATTATTAAAATTGGTTAAAACAAAAGTACAAAGTTATCCGCGAACAAACATACATACTCGTAAAAAAATAAACTGTCGAATTGAGAAAGCTTCTTTTTTGTAGTCGCAATATGATTCTGATTTGAGGTTTATTAAAGTTAAGCAACATCTAGTCAGGCCGGTCTTAGGATGGGTGACCATTTCTTAAGACAGAGACCCCTCCGTGTCTCGGAGAGCACGTTAAGCCGTCGGTCCCGGTTGTCATACAAACATCTATGGCAGTCGTTAGGGGTAGTTGAAGCCCTTAATCAAAAATCCGCCCGGTCTAACTACAGAACATCGAAATCGCCCATAGGTCGTGGAGGTCAGATGGCAGTCGCTTCACGGAAAATATCGAAGTTCAGCCGAATCACAGTTAGACTGAAAAGCCGACCCGAACTGAGTTGGGGAAAAAGACTCGGTGAATGATGATTATGATTTGATTTGACTTGACAGTTACAATTATTCTAGCTTTACTTCAGTCATGATACAATGTAGCGGTATTAGTATGTTTGTTTACTAACAGGCTTACCAAAATAAACTTAACATCTCGAGTAGTTCAGTGTTATGATTATAAGGTAGCGTCAGTATTGTAAACAGGATCTTAATGCTTAAATAATACTCTTGACATCCTGGACTGATTAAAGGTCGATTCACACATAATCAGTGAAGCCTCAGCGATGCCTCAATAATGGAATAATATTAACATTTTTTTTTCTTCTATACCTCCGATCCTTAGATGATTCGGAGCCTATTTAGTACTATCTATATAAATAAAAATGAATCGTCGTTCGTTTGTCTTACCATAACTCGGTAACAGTTGCTACGATTTGGCTCATTTTGGTCTTAAAATATTCGTACAAACTCAGGGAAGGGTTAAAAAGGTTCATAGGCGGTATAAAGTTCGCCGCTTGTTTCAAATATTTATCAGGTGGACAATTTCTTATTTTAAATAGTTTTCTTAATTCTAATGGTATTTTCTTATTTGTATTAATTACTATTTACTTATTTTACATGTCTTTGTTCTAATACTACTTTATTGTTTCTATATTATTATTATCTAGGTTTATGTTATTTTCCTTAATTGTTTCTTACGCTTCTTTTTCTCTTTTCTGCTTTACAAGTCTATTATATACTATATGACCGCCAACAATGTAACTAGTATATTGTGTTGCCATTTATTTTATTTATCTTCTGTTTCTTTTATTTACTATTCTAACAATTTTTATTGCGTATTCCAGGAATGCTTTTCTGTGTGTGGCCATAAGTGTTTTTATATTCTCTCTGAGTACTACCATATTAAATTATATGTGGTACTACGTAGGTCACAGTACAGCCGGCACAGTCTGAACTGTTACTGATATCAGTGCAAAATATAATATATTTTATATGGACGCATCCCCACATGTCGAAGACTCAGTCATCATCACTGACACTGACAAGTGTGAACCGATCTTGGCATAATCTGTCTGAGATGCCAATAGTGCCAATAGCTTACCCCAACGGGCTTGGGCCGGCTTTGCGATAGCTATCGAACTATATCTACAGGGTTCATCCCACCTAGGGCCGCTCCTGTGGACCATCGGATACAACATACCCAAACAATATGTCAACGTACGAATTTTTATACTAAATAATTGCGGTCATCGATGACGCATAACGCGTGACACTGCGCAGAAATAATTAAACCGGTATCAAAGAGGCACATAAAAAAAAATAAAAATGTTACATACTTAGTAAACATTAATAAACGTATTTATTGAGACATACCGCCAGCAATATAATATGAGGTAAAAAAACTTGAGCTAAAAATTAAGTATAATCGTAATTTTTAATACATTATACTTAATTCATAAAACTGTAAAACATCCGCATAATGACTCATAATAAATGTTGCTTACTGAGGAAAATAATGAAACAATTCATGCTTGAGTCACACCTAACTTCATTGTGTTGAAAACGTAACTTATGTTTATTTTAGGAATAACTATAGACCAATTTATTATTGTATTTGTATATGACAACTATAATTTAAACCATTTACCAGCTTACTCACCAAGTCTGTAAAGAATTTTTACTTCAAAAAGTCTAGTGGATTCCTAATTGTTGATGGTTTCGATTGTCGTCACTTGGTGAAACTTATAGTAATACATGCTAACCAAACACTTGTACACCGGTTCACTTTTATTTAATTTACAGGATTTAACCTGACCGGTTTCGCTTTATAGCATTATTAATGTTCAACAATGGCTTGAATATATGTTAGACAGTATAGTAAAATACTTGTATAATAAATATGTAAAGTGGACCTTTGATAATCCTACTATCCTACTAATATTATAAACGCGAAAGTTTGTGAGTATGTATGTATGGATGGAGGGATGTATGTTTGTTACTCTTTCACGTAAAAACTACTGAATGGATTTTAATGAAACTTTACAATAATATAGCTTATACATCAGAATAACACATAGGCTACAATTTATTAAGATATTGTGTGAATTGTTTAAAATATGACGCGGCGCGACGGGAACGGGAAAAAATCCAAATTACCACGCGGACGAAGTCGCGGGCGACCACTAGTGACCTATTAAGCGAAACCGGTCAGGTTAAATCCTGTAAATTAAATAAAAGTGAAACGGTGGTTTGGTTAGCATGGATTCATCTAATTGATTTCTCAGCATCAAGAGTTTAAGGAATCGTATTATTATCTTGGAATATTCATGCATAATAGTTATTAATGGATACGAAGCATTTGTTGCGTCGCGTGACGTGATTTACGCAACTGACATGCGTCGTTGGTCACGAGCAAGAGAGCGGATTCTCATTGTTTTGTTATCTTTAACTTATCTACTTATGCTTTAACATAAATAGGTAAGTACGAGTATTACGCAATGTGAATCTTCATGAACTTTACCGACATAAGTGCATGCAGTTTTATCGACATGAAGCGTAGGTAATTGCTTTCCTTCCAGTAATGATCGCGTGACAGAAATTAAACGTCCTCAAATCTATTTCATTTAATTTGTTCCGGATCACCTGATTATTTTTAGTCTTTAATGTGGAGATATTACTTCTTTAAAACGTCTACAGGTTAATATGCCGACTTGCTTGCAGTCACTTCCTGAAGTTAAAAGACTGCACCGACATGGATCTGTCGATACAGATCTCTATACAATATGACGGGATACTTTTAGTCCTTCGTCTGAGTTATGCCACACAATTTAAAATAGATTTATTAAATTATTATTTACCGACGGACAAAAGTACCGCGTCTGTGCAGTTCTTAAGTCTTTCTACTTTTATCCATCTCTGTGTTATTTATACCATTAACTCTTCTTTTTTTTTCTTTTTTTTGATTTGATAGATCATTCCAGTTCTTCACAATCTTCTCACCTCGTTTCCTGACTCGGTCATATAGTTCTCTCATTTAAAGCAATTTAATGGTCGTTGATAGAACTTAAGGTCATTGACATGACAGTCACAAATTGCATATCATTTAATAACAACTTCCCTTATAAAGTTCCGTTAACCGAGTATCCTTTAGTTAGGGTTGAGTAAATTAAACCAAAAAGTCAAGGTGCACCATCGATTCGCTCCGAGTTTTTATTTTGGTGCGGGCCGATTCGGGGGACCATTGATTAATTGCCGGCTGGGGCGACAGATGTTCCAAGTGCTCCCAAACTGTGTTGAAAAGCTCGTGGATCCTATTGTGTAGAAGTCTTTGTGACTGTGACAGCTTGTCGTTTTACAATTAGGTGCAAATATTCTGTCGCAACCAAACTTCGACGACCATTAGAGCTTCAACAAAATATTTGTAGTCATGTTTTATAATGTCTGTTTTGTTTCTTGTTGCAGACGTTAGATTTCGATCGCGAGGGCCTAACGAAATTGAAAAAGGCAATAAAAGCAATCCACAACTCAGGAAATGGTAAGTAGCTAATCTTTATAATAATCAGTCCCTATTTGAAATTATACCCATAATGTGTTCACATTGCCGTGTTTTTTCACCGGACAACGGACCGAGTGACGAGGGGAGGTCCCGGTACATTCGGCGCCATTCGTTCGGACCTGGGTTCAGTGCGTGTAAAAGCATTAATTGTATACCATACACCACCGGTGAATCCGGTGAAAACAACGGACCGTTGTCCGGTGAAAAATACGCTCTTCTAAAAGCGCCCTTACACGTGACTTAAAATAACGGACTATGGTTGGTATGGTGTTGCAATAAGAAACATCTTCTTTTGTTAAGTTACTAAATGCTTATAATGAATCGGAGGTACTGTTGATGTTTACAATACCGTTATTATTATATTATAACTAGCGGACTCCCGCGGCTTCGCTCGCTCGACAATTATATAGGTACTAACCTAACTAACCTTCCTCGAGAAACGCTCTATCCATTGGTCAAAAGGCTGCAAAACCGTTGCGTAGAGTTAAAGATCTAAGCATACGACTACATAGGGACGGACAGAAAGTGGTAGTGACTTTATTTTATACTGTATGATATAACTTATTATTTTAAACACTAAACATTGCTATAGAATACAACAAGCCTGTAGTTACGCTCAGGTTCGATCCCCTGGTTCAGGGTTAGGTGTTTTCTATGCATAATAATTATGTTTATGTTTTATCACATAAAATATCTCACTGCCCACTGCTACCTTCTCAAGAATAAAAAAAAAAATAGAAACCAATGTACGGTTAAATTTTAGTCTTCATTGTTCAAAACAGTCTAGATAATAGATGTCGATTAATGGCACACTACTGCACCGTACTAAACAAAAGCACATGCAAGTAGAAAGGTATGTGTTTTGCTCAATATACCTAACTAATAAGAATGTTGTTGAATACCATCTCAGTGCTTCATGATAAGTAAACAGCGCAGGCAATTATGCAGTAAATGATAAACAGATAAGTATCTAAAGTAATAAATGAAGCAAACATTGGATGATGTCGGTATGGTCATCGTAGCTTAGTGGTGGACGTCATCCGACCGATAACATTTCAGTTTTTGTGATTTATAACAAGCAAACTCATTGCTTTTAAATACAGAATGTGAAAGTGTCTGTAATTGTACGAATTAAGGACATTATATTAAAAATTATCTCTTTTGAACTGGTGGCGTACGACAAACAGGGTCGTCAAGTTGAGGGCCACTCTCTATAGTATTCCTGTGTACTGTGAGAGTCGCCCTCAATTGCCAGACGTCGCCTCAGCTTACCATCAGGCGAGTGGCGTCAATTTGTCGACCTAAATATAAAAAAAAAAAAAAAAAAAAAAACAGTCAATATCCGTTGTGAGGAGGGATGCTTTAGTATTCAATGTTCTAGTGGCGTTAACATGCGACACAAGTCTATTAAAAATAGAAATAGAGGAAGTTATACGGTATGAATAGAACGCACTGAAATAGAGTGAATATCCGATGCACCGCTCGACTGCTTTTAAAAATAAAATTCCATTTAGCTACTTGAAAAACTTCGACTCATTCTCGACGCATAAATTATATGAAGCAATGAACATCAAAAGCTTTCAGTCAATAAGATAACCATTATAATGCTGCCTGAATTGCAATGGAGCGGGGACGATCCTATAAACTGTAATTGTATACCTACAATGGTAATGCATGTAATTGGAGATGGAGATTCAGTCATGAAATTCATCATCACTTATCTTCACAAACGAAATCCTGCTATTGTCCGTGAAGCATCTTATCAACTATTACAAAGCATCGAAGAAGGGTCGAGACGTTTCTGGAGAAACTTTCGGTCAAACTTTGCTGACCTGCATCCTCTGGCAGCAGTCGCCTTACTGCATGCACCACATGCAGATGGGAATGAGTTGACCTCGGAAATACTGATAAGAGTCACTTAGTACCCGTGTAAGTCACAGTACTTCACTTCAACAACTTGCGCATGTCGTCTATTGTAAAGCATATAGAGAAACTGCCGTCGATATTTCAATAGTGTTGAATGCTAATACCAAAACCGGCTCCCTAGGACGAAAGGCCGTTCAACTCGATGAACTAGAATGACCTAAATATCGCAACAAATGGTAGGCACTTGTAGTAAATCCAAAGACATGAATGTAACACTATTATATTATTAAATTTAGTAGTATACACTCATTCACATTTTAAAATAGTAAATCCTTGGTTAAGTATATATATAGATATAAGTAATTAAGTTAAAGTGTAGGCAATTACATGCGGAATGGAGTGCCAACGTGAATGTAAATCCATTATTTTAGACAATTGGAGACTGCAAACTATAACGAGATACCTACTGAATTATCTGTTTATTGTCAAGCTTACCATCGCTACATGTTACCATTCATGAAACACTACTCATTATGTAAGTACTTTCATCTGCTAAAAAGTCATTATGATACATTTTTTTTTAATAAGATCAGAGAAAAGTTAATACATACATACATTCATAACAAAATCAACAAAGTGTTAATCCTGCTTCTGACTCCGTCTGGCCGTAGACACTGACACAGCTTTTCTTCGGGTTTACTAGAATATAATATTTACATAATGACCAAACAGGTTTTTACGACGAGATACTCCGAAACGTTTTTAGGGCTAAAAAAGTCTTAGTTCAGGAGTTAGTCTATTATGGGGTTACTATACATAACCGTATTCTATGCGTGACCTGACACGCACTTGACCGGCTTTTTAATTATCTTCCCTCTTTCGACAAGTCGAGGAAGGCGTCTCATATAGCTAATGGATGAGTGTTTAAACTAATTATTCTCATTTATTTCTATCTCTAAAAGTAATTGGTCGTGTGTTCGGGTACCGTACCTCCGGCTTGGAAACCCGATCCGAAAGTATACTACCGCTTGGTTGGCTTTTGTAAATGTTTTGTTCCATTTAATAAATCTAAAGTAAGTTGTGAAATCTTTAGTTTCTAACCATTTCATATTCTTTTCACATCTCCTCCTTCGCTTGAATATGTTATTTGTTTAAAATTGTGCCAAGATTAGTAAAGAAATTGTGTTAGTAACTAATAGTAACGACTCTGATATGTATTTATTCAGGTACGAGTTTGATAATAGTTAAAAAGGCAAGTTAAAAAATCGCCTTGTCTTCCTCAAAACTGTTCCTTGGGAGTCTTACTGAGATACTTTACAAATCATTAATTAGGTACAATGTCAAATTCTTTCAGATTGAATAGCATAAACAAGTGTGCGACAAGTTATTGCCCTCTCAATTTGTTATTGGGTAGTATTTAACTCCTAAGCAAAAAATCGGATTGCACAGCAAAGAATTACATCAAAATTCATTAATTTTAGCAGTAAGTTCGTGACGTATAGCTATTTATTTAAAAATCCAAGTCGGATTGATCTAAGACCATTTCTAGGTAGAAAACCACGAAGACTAACCTAATATATCCAAGTCGAATTAATTGCCCTAATACAGCAAAACCTACTAGGTTTTGCTGTATTAGGGCAAAACCTACTAGGTTTTGCTGTACAATCAGTATATTTTGGTAAGCAACTCATATTTTTTGTATGTTAAAAATCTTTTTGACGCATTTGAAAAAAAATACAACACTATTGATGTAATTTTGGAATTATTTCTAGTACTAGTATTGTTAAACGATTGGGTTTATTTGCAGGGAAACAAAATATTTGAAAACAAATTTATCTGATGATTATAATTGAGGGGCGTTAAGTTTTTTACTGCGCATTTAAATTTATCCCTTTCTTATTATTACTTATTGACTGAGGGAGCGAAGCGACCGAAGTCTCCGTTTCAACTACAGGTTCTGTCAGATCATGTTTGAGGCCGTATTTATCAACCGATTTGCATGAAACTTTACACACACACACTCCTTGCTTACAATGAATAACATTTAAATGATATTTTTTGGATTGGATGACAAATGAAAGAGTAATAAAGAAAGTTGAAGAATAAATTTTCTAAACAAAGCCGCTCCCGAAGTCTACGGTTCACAGAACCACTAGTTACTTATTATGCTTAGGTTGCTTAGTGCACCTCTGAACGACAGCATCGTACATTACCAGTGAATATTATTATATTGCTAATTACGCAACATGATCAATTTTACTGTATTATGTAACAAGGGAGATGGCCGTGTCCAATGCTCTTTCCATTACCCCGGTTTACCACATAGAACTATTTATAGTACAGATAAACTGACATTGCTGTATTTATCTAGCCAGACATATCCTCTATTCCAGAACAAAACGACTGTAGTGGAAATGAGATAAAAGTAATTTAAACTAAAAAAAAACTATAATAGTTTAAATTTAGTACTCCTTAGTGATATATGGAGTAGTGTTAATAAAATCTCTGATGATGCCGTGAGACGTAACCGCGGTCAGTTTAAAATAAATTAATGTGGAAAAGTACAAGTGTTTTATCCAATACATAGCAAATTCCACCCAGTGCCATCAATCAACAGTATAAATAATTATAACAGGTCCAGCTTTTTTTTAAATTCTTAATTGTACAGATTTCTAAAACACAAAACAAACAATAACAATATGTACAAAGGCGTGCTTAAGCCAGTAATGGCTTTTCTTCCAGCAGACCTTAGAGGTATAGAGGAGATAGAAAATACTAAAGAGAGAAGAGGAAAGTCTGTAAACGCGTTTTCTTAAATAGGAACAGTATATACGTATAAATATATTAAATACAACATTACATATAATATTAAACAACAGAAGAAGAAAATTAAAAAAATTAATAATTTAATATGATTCTTAACATTATTTGAAGTTCTGGACCCCTGGGGTTCGCAGTTTAAAATTCTCAATTTGTACTAAGCTGATTTGAATTTTCAACCCATTCGTGTTGTGGTGGCCGAACGAATTAATTTCCCTTCATGTGTGACTTGTCAAGGAAAGTAGGTCAAACGTCTGGTTTTCTCTGGCCACTTTATACTTTTGTGTACTAGTAATACACTCTATGCATTTGGTGTTATCGTTCCGTATCGGTGTAGTAAATTGGTAACTTGCACCTTCTATTACTTCCTTAGGAAATATAGGTACCTAGGTACTTATTTGTTAGTTAATTGAATTGTGAGCATCGATCCCACTAAGATTTATCTTCAAACCGAACAAACAACAGGGCTCTGGCAACAAACATTCCAGGTTATTCATCCATTCAGAATGTACGTTAGGACAACGAACCCTTTATTAAATAAGTACCCAATTTATAATTAACTAGCGGACTCCCGTGGCTTTGCCCGCTTGACAAATAATAAAACTAAAAAACCTTTGAGTACCACTCTATACATAGGTGAAAATCGCATCAAAATCCGTTACGTAGTTTTAAATGTATAATCATAGGTACATAGGAACGGACAGACGGATGGGACTTAATTTTATACAATGTTATGATTATGATAAAGTGATACTTCTAAGTTTACTGGAGGACACGGTGGAACTTTATAAATAGTACTTGTTTTATTAACAGTATCTCATAGTTTTTGCTGTGCAATTCAATCGCATGCTACAATTTTTTTATTGTGGTTGTGTTATAATTCCGCTTCGTACAGTGGAAGTTGCCAACTTTACATCGGAACTGGTCGCGCGAGTTCGGGTTGTGCGCCCGCGCAGCTGGCAAGGTCGTTCTCGGAGTTCGCGCTACTAGCACGCGCCCGCAAAAACAACCAATCAAAAACACCAGCATTCCTACACAATGATGTAGTGTTTGGGAAAGATCATCTAATGTTTACATCATTTCTTAGAACTGTTGAACTCATAAAAGTATTCTGTTTCGTTAGCAACAGATTTACAGCACGTACATTATGTCACTAACAAAGTAGGTAAGAGTATGGATGAAAGTAAAATACTAGCATCTCTACTATACAGTGACAACTGTGCACGTGCGCCCGGATAGAACAAGATAAAGTTTACCATATATTATATTAATTATACATACAATCAGAAGCAAACTTGCTATTTTAGTGAATTTACATCGTTTTGGGAATAACGAACGGCATTATAACATTTATAACACACAAATGTATGTATGTAAAAACGTTACCTTTCGTCTAGATCAGTCGGGTAAAAGAACTCTGCGAAGAAATTGAAAGACATGAAACTTGTGCTTTAATATTCAGAAAGCGTACTCGTATAGTCGACGGGATTGAGCTAGGCAAATGTGTGCCGTGACACGGACCTCCGACTCCGACACTCTTTCGTCACGTCATTGTACTTTACATTCACATACAAAATATTTACTTACTAGATTTTTTGTCTATTTTCGTTAGTTACATGGTCCTCGTACAACATACGTGATTGTTTTGCCATTTTTGCTCAATATTGACAAAGCCGAATGTGTGTCGAATTTTGTTAGACGGAACCCTTCGTGTGAAGTCCAACTCGTACTTTGCTGGTTTTTCAACCTACTTCCAAAAAAGGAGGAGGTTCCCAATTTGATTGTATTTTTTTTATTTTTTTTATTTTATGTTTGTTACCTCATATCTTCGGACTGGGTAAACAGATTTTGGAAACGTTTTTTAATTGGAAGCTACAACGTCCCATTTCAATTTGGTCCCATCCCGACAACTATTTAGTCCCATTTCGATGCTGTGTCAATTTTTGACGTTGTAATTAATGCAATTTGCGCGTCTACCCGTCTGGTAATTAGACACTTTACTGAACGTATTTTTTTTTTGTTTATCCAGCACACGTGGACAATGAAATGTATTTATCGCGGGCGTTGGAGCGTCTCGGAGGTAATGCACTCAGCAAAGACTCCGAGCCTGACATTGGAGCGGCCTTCTTCAAATTTGCTGTCGTCACCAAAGAACTGTCTGCGCTCATGAAAACCTTGGTAAGCGTCAAAGCTTTTTATTTACTAAATAGCACTAGGTACTGACCAAAAGATATAATACTATCAATGGATTCATATTAAAGATGACTTTTAACAATGTAGAGCAGTTAGCGCATGAAAAAAGAAAAATAATCTGAAGGGATGGGGTAATCGATTTAGGCCCTGGTTGGTTTCCTTTTTTAAAATGGAGTGATCTGCGCTTTTGCCACAAACACATAAAAAGAGGTTCCCCTTTTTACACTTCCTCACAAAACAATTTCGTTCATGTTTGTTTTCTTTCCGGTGATATAGTTATAGTAATTTATTATTAAAGCCCTTCCTTCATAGATAACATACAGTTCACTCCGACAGTACCTACTGACATTATTTTTTATTATCCGCTATATAGGCACGAGTAACTTTTTCTGGTACATAGATTTAAGTAAGCTCGTTCGTGCACGCATGGTGAACACAGATCCGGATGATAAATGTTGCGGTTATTATTAATATTTCTTTATCAGGATAAAACAAGTCATCCGCCTTCATATTGTTGCTACGAATTTATACATCGCTTCAGTGTCACTTCAGTGTCACTTCAGTAGATCCCCAAGGCAGGCCTATGTCACTCGCCTAACAAGCGCAAAAAATACGTGACGTCAGCGACAACTTGAAGTTGTAAGTCAGTAAGGGTTGTCTCTTGTTTGTGATACGACATTGACCATAGAGTTGATATTGAGGCATTAACGTCTTAATTATTGGTCAAATTATGCTGGTACTTTCCTGACAACCCTAATGTTCGAATTATGTTCTCTGTAAACAAAAGAATGTGTCGGAGTGCAAGTTCGGTATTTAAGTACTATTCCCCATTCTGTGCCCAAGGATACAATCACTCCGTTAATTGCTTAGTGAAGGGGACATCAATTTTCAAACCAGAACCTCCGTTCTTAGAAGTTGGAAGTCGGTTGGGGTCATAAAAAGTATTCTCTTCGGGGGTCGGAATCCATAGTAGCAATAGAAACATATCGAACATCGATGTGAAAAATACTCGTTTCGTTTAAACTCTAATATTCATGTGTCCTACTTTGTGGTTGTTTGCACGAAATGGTATCTAAATAACCACCGGCATTGTGCATATATACAATTACGAGTTTCAATTGCAATCGATATTACACATAGCAGTTTCAAAACATAACGGACGTAAAACTAGAACAGACACATTACAACTGCAAAAATAAAACGTTAAATTCGGCAGAATACAGTTTTCGCAAACCGTCGATGTATACTAATATTTCCGAATTCGTATTTCGTAATCGAATTAAAAAGTTATGATTTTTCAGTTTCAAAAACTGACAACTCAATCGCGGATTTAATTTATCCAAGTTTCATCATTTCATTTATAAACAAGGTACTTTTAAACTTCACTTTAATACCGAGTAAAACTGACCTCTAAACGTTCTTACAAGTTCTCGCTAAGGTCAAGTGTCGAAGAAGTCCCCGATACGACCAAAACCGGCTTTCGACTGACACTAAAGTTTTGTATCTACTATCCTTTAAAAGTGAAAGCCATTTTAGATACCTGCTTTCACTTAATCTTGGTAACATTTGATTACACAGATTATTATAAATAGCTATACTAGTACCACAAATGACGAGTACATGCGGCTTATAAATAACACTCTGTTTGTGGTTTGAGACGTGGTACTTTTAACATAATTGGGTATTAAATATAGAGAAGCGGGCATATACTGGCCTGCTACTTATCTAACAGTAAACATATTAGTGTGCCTAGAGGTTCCTATTCATTTCGGAAACCACATGTACATTCAATGCAGAAGAGACCATTGCAGTGAAACACTACCACTACTCTGCGTACTAATGCAACAGCTGTGTGTAGTAGAGTTATTGCACCAATTTAGACGATATCCGGTAATTGTTGATATATATAGACAGACAATAATATAACGAAGGTAGGCGAATGTATCACTAGCTTTGTTAGATTATTCTCCGTCCGCCTCTTTATAAAATGATAACTGAATATTATTAATACCTAGTTGAATGTTGTATGTAACTTCATAATAATAGGTATTCAGATGTTTGTGGAAAACTATGAATAAACATAACAAATAATTGACTAAGAGGAAAGTAAATAAGTATGTGTTATAAATATAGTACATACCTACACTTAAATGTGTAATGAATGTGCCTGTCGACCGTCTGTTATTTCCATATGAAAATATTCTTATGGACGAATGAGCAACTGTAATTAGGTCTTTCTTTAACCCTCCACCTTAACCTTCACGTAATCAGGATCTGTCGTAGAAGCAAATTATTATCTAGCGTCGAGGGATCCCTCGCCGGATGTCTCGTAGGCATCTCGATACAAAGAGGGGACGATCGAAGTCGAACAACACGGCGAGATCAAATTTAAATTTTAAATTTTGCTTTATAACATGCGAATTAATTGAATCCGGCGACATTTTCGTCTCAGATTTATTGCTTTCCAATATTCTCTCTTACGTTGGCGCTTTACTGATTTATACCTTTTATATAGTGTACAATGAAACTCCTTTTATGTTGGGTCGACGAACGTTAAAGTATATAATATATCTAGTAGTCAGTAGTATCTAAGTCCTTACCTCACTAAAGTAGTAGAAGGTGCTTTTGAAAAGTATAAAATAGTACCTACTCCAGAATAGGTAGAGATATTTAATTATTGACTACATAGGCCCAGATACAAACAGGCAAACCAATAATGTCATTTAACACATCATTAATTGAACTGAATATCGGACAAATCTGAATAAGTACGAAAAATAATACACATTTGTGTTCTTTTCATTAATTCGTCATTGAATCAGTTAATAATTTTGAGTCTATAACGAATGACTATGAATGAAGTACTAAGTATTCTAGCTAAGAATAAACTACAACTTACGTGGTACACATCTCATCATGTCAGACAAGGGAGAAGTTACCCAAACAGGCTTGATTGTTTGTTTGTCAGAAACAATTGTAAAAAATAACAAATTCACAATTCCATACAAGGAATAATTTATTATTCCGCATTATATTGGTGATCCATTGTACATATTAATTAAGCATTTAGTTTATAGGTACAAAAGTTACTATCGTAATTCAATCTGCCAAACCACATTTTCACATGTCGTCCTTCTCGGAAGGCGAACCATTAGATATACAGTTTCAAACATACATAAACTGGTCGTCGCGGTTGGCGATTAGTGCGTGGGCGCAGCGGCACGTAGATTTGCTTTCAAATGGGTCAGGGTGATGACACGACCTGGGTAATGTTGTCCAGTCGGTATATACAATATTTTTATGCTGTATCGTAAAACGAATCCTGTTTCATAAAATATTTTAGATTATTTTACTGTTTCATAGTTGTATAATTACTAGGCATCTCTTTTTAAATTCTATACCCCGTTTCTAAGTAAACTAATAAGCCAGTAGTTGAGTAGTTCCGATAAGACGTTCAAGTTCTCGAGAAGTGCGGAGTATCTAAACCTCTATCAGTACTTTATATTGTAAATCGTAAGAATGCGCAAAGGCTACTTATACACCCTATAACAACAACAACACAGCAAAGAAATAGTTACCTAAGTAGGTATAAAATTCTAGGTTAACAATTTATTTAATAGCTAGAACATTACTTTAAGCTCGTTAGAAAATGTGGGACGGCACGACTTAGAAATTCTTTTCTAATTCTTTGCAAAAAAAGAGCAGCCAGCTTCTATTAGTTTGCAAGTTCTCAGTAATATTCTGCAGCCGTAAACCTCGCTCCATTTTTGCACTAGTTCCAAAATGTTACGAATTTGCGATTCATTTACTGCGCAGACTCCTTGGCCTGACCTTGACCTGATCCTTATTTCTTTGTCCTTCCTACCTAGTCCCTGATCAATGCAAGGTGATTTTATTGAGTAGAAAGTATTTGTCGTACCTGTATAATATTATGCTTTTTCTTTAAGTAATGTTGTTAATGTGTTCATCTAATTAACCTCTAAGTCTAACCTATGGTCATGAATTGGTTATTGGGAGTTTATCAACAGGATAAAATCAAATTACTTGTATAATACGTTGTAATATAGATTATTGTTGTTTGTTTTGAAATTTCTTTCTATTGTCTGCTTCAAGGTTTAGGATTTTTGTAAACACAGGTTCTTCCATCTTACAAATTGTGCAAATCAATTTACCAGAACGATATCTTGTTAATAACTGTAAACTGTACACATGTCATTATTTCAATAGCCTCAAGCCTGGAAAAGTTTCGTGAACAGCCTATTATTTATTCTGTAGTTTAGCGTGGATATTCAAATGTGGTAAACAGTTCATGACTCGTCCGTAATATTTGCCTTTGGGTCTGAATGTGTTTTTATATTCTACATTCATATCTGCTTTTCTTTTATACTTTGAACAAGCTATAGTAATGTAATATAATATCGTTGCTTTTATAAGTCAACCACTTCTGTGTCATATGAAATGTCAACACTCCTCGCTCTGTTTATTCCACATACGTTAAGTTACGCTGTCCTGACTTCATCTGACTGCCTCCCTATTGACGATTATGTATGACTAAATGTCCATAATCGTGTCGCTGTTCTGCATACCTAAATGCACCAGCAATATTGTACCAAACATGACTGTATATTAGACTTGTATTGTTTGTATATTGTTGGAATTTTACAGTAGTTGTGAAAAATAAAGTACCTTAAAATTCAGGCTTTTAGTTTTATCCAAAACGAAGTTGTAGGGGGTCGAAAATGGCATGAACTGTTTCGAAAAAAGGATGGTACGGCCGTGCCAGTTTTTTTGCTCGACTTGGCACGGCCCTGACCCCAGATATTTCACAGGACATTTTTGTAACGGAGAAAAGCGGGCGCGCGCGCGATTTTTTCGGGATAGCACAGAATAGGAAATAGTACTTAAATACAGAACTTGCACTCCGACGTTAATTAAAGCACATTCTTTTGTTTACATAGAATATCATTCGAACGTTAGGGTTGTCCAGTAAAGTAAAATATATAACTGCATAATTTGACCAATAATTATGACATTAATGCCTCAATATCAACTCTATGGTCAATGCCGTGTCACAAACAAGAGACAACCCTTACTGACTTACAACTTCAAGTTGTCGCTGACGTCACGTATTATTTGCGGTCGTTAGGCGAGTGCCATAGGCCTGGCGATAGTTAGTCAAGTAAATATGTGTGGCAATATCAGAAATCATGTAGTAAGTAAAGTAGGGACAGAATCTTGTACCTTCTTCTTATTACATTTTGACGACAAAATAGGATAAATATATCATCCATTGGTGAAAACCGCATTAAAATTCATTGCGTAGTTTTAAAGTATAAGCATACATACGGATGGAAGCGACTGTTGTATACTATGTTATGATGACAAGAGTTAAGTTCTTAAATTCCACCGCTCTTTTTCTGCGTCAAACCTTACCTCCTGATACGGCCCTTGTTATTTTTTTTTCTTTTAATTAATTTGGTTGGACATGAGTAAATATTAGTTTGTAAACATTAAAGTATTTAAATTATAATTATACACCTTGATACCCCATGACCTACTTTAAGTTTACCAAGATATTGCCGTGTGAATAATATGAATTAACATACAATATAGTCTGGTATGTCTATAGTAAAGCGTACAGATCGCACGTGCCCCTCTTTAAAACAATGATCATTGTTAGACTAATGTAACATTATAACACAACAAACACAAATACTTCTTGCGCCTATTTTGAACTGTTATTAATTGGCCCATTCTTTTGAAAATGCTTTGTAGTGAATTGTGATGTAATTACTTCAAGTATTCCTGTACTTTTAACTATTTTTATTATTTGTGTTATCTATGTAAAACATTCTGTAGGATTTATGTAACTTGCATTGCAATCGTAATTTATTACCATAATAATTATCTTATCATTGGTAGGTATTCGATACCGACTTTTCATAATACTTACCCTGATAACTCTTACATACTTTTATGTGTAAATTACACCTAGCAAAGTTCTTTAAAAGAACCTAATTACTAGAAATAACTAATTATTAGAAAGAAAAAGAAAAGAAAGAAAGAAATGTTACACATAACATAACTCAATCATAACAAATAATTCTAACAGTGCTCATAACATTCGATTTCTCCGATTCGTTTACGAAACTTCACAGAACGTGGCTGGTAAACGAAATCTCGTTCGACATTTAATTTTGCGTTCCATTCCTTTAAAGCGTTTCATGATTAATCGAACGTGTTTATGACAATACGATGAGACTTGATGAGAGAGTATCCAATGAATGAATGTGTTTTGTGTAAAATGATTATTGTTTGATGCCCTTGCTTTGCAACCATGCGTCAGAGATCATTAAAATTTGAAAAAAATTGCAGAATTGTTTCCAACGCAATATCCAACAATACCAAAATGCAATTACTACAAAGGATATTAAGGTAGGATGATAATTGCCACTAAGGTGTCAAACAAAACAATTACAGTTACGCCACCCATCACTGAGAGTTGTTTATGTGCATACTGCTCGTGTGTATGTCCTTGCGTATTCGTACGAGATTGCAAATCATAACTCCAAACTAATAATTATGAATGCTATAGTTACCTACTGTCTCATATCTGTCTGTTACGCTTACGCGGCAAATGGCGGCACCGATTTCGATAGGTGCAGTTATTATTTGGTATGAGATCATGAAGGAAAGGGAAATTGAAACAATTTCTTTGTAGCCACTCCATTTTGCTGTTGATTGATGATGTATAGGTACTTAATTATTCCTGGCAATTTTCCTTATAGTATAAAGAACAAAAACATCGAAGTATTACATTAAATTCTGGTTTAATTTTTATATTTACAATAACACATACCCAAAAACCTCTTCCACTAAATTAAACACGATCACCGCTTAGTTATAAAAGGTAATTAGCGCAATGTTCAATGACCAGTGACAAGGGTTTCATTGTTTACAACATCAACCCTTTGTGCCTTTGTGCTTCTCTCCCGGGTCTCGTCTGTCACGGGCGTATTCGCTTCATTGATTACATAATTGGCCCGCCATGAATGGGACTTCCTACACTGTGTATTACTTTTGGAACTCATCTGTTTAATTACTTTATCTGTTGAATCCATTGCTGTTACTGACAGTTTTAACGAGAATTGCTAGGTACATGTTTCGTTTATGTTTTGTTCTCTCTGCATTTATCATCGGGAATACCGTTCTTTGTATAGAAACATGTGTATATTTTAGTGGTTTGAATAATTTGTCATTGTAAGGCCATATGGGATAGTATGTACTCGTGTCCAAATTACCGTTAAAACATTACTATTACAATTATCAGAATATTTATCGGTATAGTTACATGGTAAATATCCCGATAATACCAATAGTAATATAAACAACCAAGATAGTTTAATTACCATTAAAACGCCTACATTCTTGATATGCAGGTAGTTCCATATGTTATTTTGTATGCGCACAAATAATACGAAGGTTTCATTGCTATTTACTTTAGTTAAAATAATAGGTAAATGTTAAATATAACGGGTGTGAGTCGGCGTAACCCTAACCCATTGAAAAGCCAATGGCCACACCTGCTCTGCGATAAAGATAAGGTAATGCGCTATCTTTTGACCAAACAGCCAAGTGTCACGGCAGACAATCTCTATTTGGCGCTACTGAGAATACGCCAGCTCGCTCCTAACTATTCATTTAGATGTCTCAATAAACAGTATTCATGACACGAAACGACGTTTGGCATACATACACTGGTGTAATTCATTTCCTTCGAGTATTTCTTTAAGGTTTTTAGGCCCAACCACACTGAGGCGTATTTGGTCCGTTCTTTCGCGGTTTTACATACAAATCACGGTGTCAAATCGCAAAATTCGGCGGTGGCGGTGCAGCGCTGCACCGCAAAAAACTGCGTTTTACACGCGGTGCACTGTCTCGCTCCGCGTCCTCCTAATGAGAGATGGGATGACAAGCACACCGTTTGTCACCCTACACCGCGCATCGTTTGTCACCCTACGCCGCAAAATAACGGACCCAAAACGCCCGTGAGGCCTTTATCGGATGAATCCAATAATATGCGCAAATACTCCACCAAATTTAAAAAGTTATAAATTTTCTGACGGCAAATGGTGGCTCTAGCATACAACAAAATGTTTATTTATTTTAAAATATTTCTTCACAGATGCAAAACATCAACAACATCGTCATGTTTCCAGTCGACAGTCTATTAAAAGGTGATCTCAGAGGAGTAAAAGGTGACTTGAAGAGGCCGTTTGATAAAGCATCGAAAGACTACGAGTCAAAGTACCTGAAAATTGAAAAGGAAAAAAAATCACAGGCTAAGGAAGCCGGTTTGATACGCAGTGAAGTCACACCGGCGGAAATAGCGGATGAAATGGAAAAAGAAAGGAGATTGTTTCAGCTACAGATGTGTGAGGTAAGCGAAGCAACCTGTAATATTACAAGTACGTTTTAAAACTTAAAACCTCCGTTAGACCGAACCTTTTAGCTGTTTATTTCGTTACAATGCATACAAAATGAAGTGCTGAATCGTTCTTCACGTAAATAAAACTTAACGTCAAATATAAATAAAACTTAACATTTGTTTACTCAACTGCTAGCCCCTTATTTGTTTTATGAGGCAGTTTATTAGTATTTAGTAGAGTTACGCATTGCGCACCGAAAATGTGTATCATGATGATGATTAAGTTTAAATTTGCCTACTTTACCTAGACTGATGTGTCAAAAATCGTTCTCAATGTTTGCTCGCGTAGGTGTAGGTACAGTTACCTTGTCTCAGTATTTGTGGTACTTCTCTCGATTTTGTATTTTAGATACCTACTGGTATTTAATTATTTGTCTATTGAACTGAACACTTGTTAATACTAGTATATCTATGGATGTACTATGTAAGTTATTCAAGTATTATTTCGAGCAAGGGAAATACGCATTTTCCGGACAGACAAACACTTCAAATGATGGGTAAACATAAAATCATGATCGGTATTGTATTTACGAGTATTAATTAATTCCTTCTACAAATAATGTACTGCGGAACAAAGCTGTGATAGTGAGTGAAACGGACTGCGTATTCAGTTTTAGTATGTAGTATGTACATACGGTTAAATATTGTTATGACTGCGATAATATACAATAATAAATAACAACATCCATCCATCATAACCTATCCTATCATTACACGTAAAATGAGACAGATTCGTAATACTATCATCATCCACCGAGCCTTTTCACCACGCAGTTGGGGTCGGCTTTCCAGTCCAACAGACACATACACATACCTAATTTTAATACATATAAACACGTTTCCCATATACATTGTATTGCGGGCGCACCAGCGGCAGTGGACTCTATATTCCTAATATAACAATAAATCTGAAAATTTGAATGTATAATAGGTAATTACTACTGAATGGATGACCAGAAACTTTCACAGATTATTGTTTTTTCCCTTGAAACAACACACACTCGTATTTGGAAATCTCGTCCAAGTTCAACCTAAACTAATAACGTTCGTAATGAGAGTAATGACCAGTACTGGCAACTGACAGACTACGTAACTAAAACTAACTAAAATAATATATTAAATACGATGCACCAGTGTCTGTAACAACGCGCACACAATAATTTGTCCGTGACAGCTATTTACATACTGAATACTATTGTGTCCGCATAATAGCACAGGCTGGTGTCAGTTCAGTTGGTCTGACCCTTGTTTAAATTCCGGTGCATTTCATTTCTACATGGTAATATACCGCTTCACCTCGTGTCAGTGATATTTTTGCTCATAATGAACGAATTTACTCATATTGGTTGTATTATCGTATCCCTACACACAGACAAGTCTCATTCGTACATCATGTTCCTCACTTTCTACTATTAATTTCCCAGAAGATGCCGAAGGAAATGTTTTAGCAGCCAATTATGCATGGGACCTTGGAAGTCAATATTGATATTTTAAAGTACGTCAGTGTACGATCCTCTTCGATCATCAATACAGAATTGGCAAATTGTAAGCTTATTACGTACAAAGATTTATGCACTAATGCCAATTATAAGTGCCAGTGGTAGATGATAACAATTACATATAGTTATTCATATTACTCCATTGGAAACAGCAATGTAGTGCCAAAACTTGTTGAATTATCTTTAGCTGAAAGCAAAACTTGCCAGGGGAGTTCACGGCTAGACTGCTCAACTGTAATATCGATGACTGTAATCGCTAGCAAGGTTTTATTGTATGCGCCAAAACATTTTACGTACATTATTATATTTAATTAATAAGCTCTATATGTATACGGAGTTTATATGACCAGCTTGTAGTTTTGCCTCTATTAGGCTTGACGAACCATAACATGGTTAAATAAAACTCCTCTTTCCATCCCCATCAAACCTATATAAATCCATAACGTCCTATTAGATGCACACGCATGTAAAACTTTGATTACATATTTAAGGTATGATTAGAAGAGAATACAGGATATTTGTTGTTCTAGTGCCAAAGAACAAACTTAGAAGAGCTATACTGTTGTATCGGTGCCGTACTGAGGTGGCGCGCGTCAGGTCGTCGACCGGCCTTGCACCGCGCAGGGCCGACGAATCTCTGACCCTCGCTTTGTTCCATGTCTCGGTCACTGCAAATAAGTACTTCTTAGCCATTAACCACCCACGCATTGTCTTATGTTTTTTAATGCTTAGCCCATAATATGTAATATACAACTCAGTTGGGGAATCAAAACAACTACTTCTTATTTGGTAAACGCAAAAGTACCTTGGTTGAACGTAACAAACTTGTTATTGCCTCATATAAACGGATAATGGTTAAACCATCTCAGGAACAAGTAATCGTAGCAAGGTCGCACTGAGCTTTAGTATTAATATTACGCAAGCGTGCAACACAAATCTGATCCTCTATACCGCACATGCCCGTGCGTCATCAGATATAATTTTAACTCGCGGAAGGCACGTACTGTAATATCGATTTGTTTCCACAGACTCGGGTGCCACTACCTCTAGTGACTGTCTCGCGTTCCATTAGTTATGGTCGCTGATGGAGCAATAAGCATGATCGTGCCCACGCGCAGTTTTCGGCGTCGCTCAGTCTGTCGACACGACTAGTATCATTGCATGCTTCAACGTTGTTTTGAATAGCGATGCTAAAAGCTTTTTATAGTATAAATCGTATGTTCTGTTGTTATAGTACCTGATAAAGTTCAATGAGATAAAGACGAAGAAGGGAATAGAATTACTCCAACACTTGGTGGAGTACTATCACGCGCAAACGAATTACTTCCAAGATGGACTAAAGACGATTGAACATTTTGGGGTATACGTGGCTGACTTGAGCGTTCAACTCCAAAAGATTAGGCAGCAGCAAGACGACGAAAGGCGGAGGTTATTCGAACTGAGGCATATGCTGAGAGCAGCTGCACCACAAGACCGCGAGGTAAAGGACCAACATTGTAAAAAATATATATTAATGCCAGCCAGCCAGCCCAGTATACAATTTATATTATGGATGTTTTGTTTAAGATGGCTTTGCAAGCTGGTGGTTACTCTCTTCATCAAATGCAAGGTGACAAGCAGCACGGCGTAAGTCGAAGTGGTTATTTGCTCAAGAAGTCTGAAGGAAAAGTTCGCCGAGTATGGCAAAAGCGTCGTTGCCGAGTCACTGCGGAGGGATTTCTTGATATCTTTCATGGTGACGAAAATAAAACGCCTGCCAGAGTCAACCTTCTTACGTGTCAAATAAAAGTGGCCGCAGAAGATAAAAGAGCATTCGATCTAGTCTCATGTGAGTATTCGAAAGAGTGTATCGTAGATGTTGAATGTCTTCTATTGTGTCGACCTTCCAGATGTTCCTAATGACGAAAGTTTTACCCTCATTTGTATGCCATATCCTTGTTCTAAGCCGTTCTTCAAAGGCTGTGACGAATCACTCTCTTTCTTTTTAGATAATAGGACATACCACTTCCAAGCTGAAGATGAGAATGAGCAACGAGCTTGGACATCTGTACTAGTTAATTGTAAAGAAGGCGCTTTACTAAGGGCGTTTCACCAACAAGCTGGCGATAACACAAATAATGACTCTGGACATTCACTGATAGACTTGCAAAGGTCGATCATAAGAGCAGTACGAGCTATGCCTGGGAATCAGGTCTGTGCTGACTGCGGTTCTACTAATGGTAAGATTTTAATTCACGGTTTAGAGTTTTGGACAATAGTATAAGTTGAAAAGGAATGACCCCTCACTAGAAATCTTCAGGACTAAGTAAATCTTAACCTAATGTGTTCAGAATAATCTAAATATCAGACAGACCAATCTACCCAGCCTTTGGACAGTGCGTTGTTTGTGAAGCGTCTTTACTGTCTTTCAATATTTTATTATATCGTGTAAAACTCGATACGAACGAAATAATTCAGAAACCATTTCGTGGTCGTGTATCGCAATTGAACCATACTATCGTAAAACACCGATAAATTGGCAACAGAATATATAGCAATGAATAAAAACGGAATAATATCCTTCCTTTGTAGATATTGTATCCAAATAGCTACGACCTGTGTAGGTAATCGATTTTCTGTCGAACTTTATTGGCATTGCTATCTTTTTATTCTTCTATCTACTAATTTAATAGAATCTTGTAAGTATATTAGAAACGAATAGACATTAGATGTCTATTCGTTTCTAATATACTTACCATCTCTTCATCCTCCCAATCTTCCTCTCATCACCCCCAATCTCTTCATATTGTGATCGAGTGCCGAATTACTTTTCGATTACACTCAAGGACTTTTCATTAAACCACCCAATCGTTATTTAAATGGGATTCTACGTATCTTAGACGTGGCTTATTCATTATGTAGGTAGTTCATAATTGTATGCTTAAGAAGATAGTATTATCTGGGGGAAAACAAAAGATTCGAAGGCATACAAATAAAATGAAGCTGTCTTCATTTTCAAGTCTATTGTTATAGATTTTAGGGGTGGCCAGACAGTTGTAAACAAGCTTTCCACATGTGCAACCTTGGTTGAAGGCTTGTAGAGCTCACCATCGCTCTAGATGCGCTTACAACGGACAAAACGAGCGTTTACACTGTGAAATACGACATCTAAACATTGTTTACAACGGGTCTCCCTCCACAGGGCATCCACAAATGTTTTTTTCTAACAAAGTGTTTACACATGGTTTACAACGGTCTTTAAAACCAACGCGAAGGCGACGGTGGAGACCGATATGGAGGGTTTATTTACACTTTATTCTGACCACCCCTTTATACTGGTTTCGAATTTTCTTTCTAGTTCTACAATACGATGCACTTACTATTAAAAATGTTGTATTTCAGATCCTACGTGGCTATCAACAAACTTCGGTATAATCGTGTGTATAGAGTGTTCCGGTAGTCACAGGGAGCTAGGCGTCCATATATCCCGGATACAGTCCTTAACGTTAGACCGACTGAGTACCTCGCAACTGTTGCTTGCGAGGCATATGGGCAACCAGATGTTCAACGAAGTTATGGAGCACACACTTGACGAAAGGGACAAACTTACACCGGAAAGTACTATGTAAGTATTTTGTAATATTTTCCGGAGGAATGACCGTTATGCGAATATCTTGTTAATGGTAGTTTAGATAGGCACTTGATTTGTTAGCAAGCATCTGTCATCCAGAGCTCGTAAACTATCTTGAAATGGTAGTTTGCCAACTTTGTAGCCTTGTTGGGTTCATATAACAGGAGGGTGAGCATATTGCCGCTAATCAGGAAAATTTCTTGTTTTTTGGCCTTGAAAAATACAAGATGACAGCAACTCCATAGACTGTGACTAATCTTAATATTACCATTTCCAGGGAAGAACGACTCAGGTTTATACGTGAGAAGTACGTATACAGAGCGTGGTCGGCTCGAACGTGTTGCGACGCGGCCGAGAGGTTGTCCGAAGTTGAACACGCTGTGAATAACGGACACCTGCAGAACTTACTACAGGCTTACGCTGAAGGAGCTGATCTGGCTGCACCTTTACCTGGCTCGGTAAACATTTGTTACACATAATAATATCATCACGCCTATATGCCCGAAGGGGTAAGGTCGTACACACTTGTTAGTAATTTTTTTGCCGATACCGGGTAAGAAAGGAGCCCTAGAAGTATCCCTAGAAGCTCTAGAGCCATCGACTTTCACCCATCTGGTACACACTTTTTATCAAATACCACTCATCAACAAACAGGTCTATGATATCCCTTTCACTGATGTCGCCAGCATCCGCAAAGCTCGCCCCTGGTTCGGGCGTGAATGTGCCGAGGCTGTCCAGAAAAAACAGTCGGCATATCGCGCCTGGGTCAGGGCTCGGGCGGCACGTGACCCGAACGTGAACCGCCTCAAAGCAGCGTACAATCGGGCCACTAGGTTCAGCAAGAGGGCCTTCAAGAGAGCGGATGCCCAGCGCGTCGCGCGGCTTGGTCAGGAGCTCACATCCCATCCCACGGGTAGCCGTGGATACTGGCAACTGGCCGTACAGTCAAATTTTTGTCAACCCTCGCTGCCACCACTGCGTTTTCCTGATGGATCACTGGCTCACAAAGCCCAAGAGAAGGCGGACATGCTCGCAGACCTCTTTGCGGCTAATTCCCGGGTCGATGACCGTGGCCTGCAGCCCCCCGCCATCGCCAACTGTGGCCACACTATGCCTGATATTGTTATCAGGCAATGTGATGTACGGGCAGTGCTGCGGTCACTCGACACGCGGAAAGCCAGTGGCCCTGACGGCATTCCGGCGGTGGTGCTACGAAAATGTGCTGCTGAGTTGTCTCCAGTATTAACGCGTCTGTACCGCCTGTCATACTCTACAGGCCTCGTGCCGGAGGCCTGGAAGGAGGCGAACGTACAACCGATCCCCAAGAAAGGGGATCGATCCGATCCAGGCAACTATCGACCCATAGCTGTCACCTCAGTCATTTGCAAGGTGCTCGAGCTTCTTATTAATAAGCAGCTCATGCGATACCTGGAGGATCACTCGCTAATCAATGATCGGCAATATGGCTTCAGGCCAAAACGATCAACGGGTGACCTCCTGGCATACGTCACGCATGTATGGGGTGAGGCTATGGAAAAGTTCGGCGAGTCCTTGGCTATTAGCCTGGACATCGCCAAAGCTTTCGATAGGGTCTGGCATGCTTCGCTCCTTTCCAAGCTTCCGGCATATGGTCTACCTCCTCAACTGTGCAGCTGGATTGCCAGTTTTTTAAACGAGCGCCGAGTGCGGGTCCTCTGCGATGGCCAGGCTTCTCGCTTTTTGCAAGTGAATGCCGGGGTACCGCAGGGGTCCGTACTGTCACCAACTCTCTTTCTTCTGCATATCAATGATATGCTTTCCCTCGGGAACATTCATTGCTATGCAGATGACAGTACATTGCACGGGAGTTACTCGGTTCGTCCGACGGCGGGGCGATCTGTGATAGAGGAGGAGAGACGACATCTCGTGGGTGATCTCGACCGAAACCTCGACAGTATCTCCCAATGGGGTGCCGAGAACTTGGTCGAGTTCAATGCCCACAAAACACAGGCGTGTGCATTTACAGCGAAAAAATCCCCTTTCCTTCCCCTACCCACTCTTCAGAATGCAATATTACCAATGAAGGACAATCTAGACATCCTTGGCATAGACGTTCGTCGAGAGCTCAATAACACAAAATACATTGAGTGATGTATTGGGCTAGCTTCGCGGAAACTAGGAATACTGAACAAGGTAAAGCGATTCTTTACACCGCACCAGAGGTGTCTGCTGTACAAAACGCAGATTAGACCCTGCGTTGAATACTGCTCTCACCTCTGGGACGGCTCCGCGAAGTATTTGCTGGACGCACTCGACGCTATGCAGCGACGCGCTGTTCGCATTATAGACTGTCCGGAGGTAACGGGAAGCCTTGAGCCGCTAGCCCAGCGCCGAACAATTGCTTCCTTGGCCGCGTTCTACCGTATTTACCACGGTGAGTGTTCTGAAGAGCTCTTCAACCTGATCCCACCCTCTCCCTTCCGATCCCGAACAACGCGTGCCGGGCAGAGATATCACCCTCATACCGTGGAAACCGTCTTCGCGAGAACCGAGCGTTTTAAACGATCGTTTCTCTGCCGAACGATGGTGGCTTGGAACGCCCTGCCTGCGCACGTGTTTCCTCCAACATATAACCCTGGGCTCTTTAAGCGAAGCGTGATGAGGCACATTACAGGGTCGTCAAGTTGAGGGCCACTCTCTATAGTATTCCTGTGTACTGTGAGAGTCGCCCTCAATTGCCAGACGTCGCCTCAGCTTACCATCAGGCGAGTGGCGTCAATTTGTCGACCTAAATATAAAAAAAAAAAAAAAAAACCCATCGAAAAGTAGTCAACGCCATTTTTTTTACTTTAAGATTTGTTCAGGCTATCCTATACGATTGATTTTGTAATTAAAGTACCTTTCTTATGATATCAATTTGGATTAGTTAACAGATCGGTGTAAGTACATATATTGACTTACCTGTTCATCTACTTGCTGCTTGTAGCTATGAATAGAAATAGGTAGTTAGCCTACCTAGGCATTTTCCGTGTGGTAAAAACTATCAGTTGAGATGAAATTCATTCGTTTATCAAAAGAAGTGAAGGTGATGAAAGAAAAATGATTCAAATTAATTCAATTAAAAATAGCCATGAACACTTATCGTTAGGCAAGTTATCATAGGCATGTTTGCCAATGCATAACATTTAATCATAAACGTGTCCCATCTGGTTATGGGTGAAGGTCGTTCTGCTACGTTTACCGGTCTGTTGGGAGAAAACTGTTTTCATCTGAAAAGTGATGTGCGGAAACTTATCAACTAGTACTATCAATAACAGACACTTACCTTTCTTAATGCCTATCTTCTTTTGTGTACAAAATCATCTAATTTCTAATTTAAAATAAAAAAATATTATGTTGTCATAGGAAATGAATGAAAAATGCTCATGTCATAGATAACATTTTGTTACCCTTCAATCAGAACACTTTTTTACACAGTAATCAGATAACAATGCAGATAATTTTTATTATTCACTGTTCAGTTTATAAACTCGGTTTTTCTTAATCTTGCACAATATAAAAATAAATATGACTATCAAAAACATAACAATATGTAAATCCAGTCACACATTTCGAATGTTTCTATCCGATCGGATTAGATTATCCACCCAATATTTACAACAACAGTTGGCGCGCACTTTGGTTACATCTTTAAAAAAAAAATTTGCTAATGCACCTGACTAAATTTCAGGGTCGACAAACGGACGAGGCTCTGGCAAATATACTCCCCGAACACGGCAATAGGCTCGCCACCTATAAAGTGTGGGTTAACAAGTTGACGAAATGTGGGTGTAATAATAGCCTCTGTCTAGTCTTCGGGGATAAAGATGTGATTGGTGTCTGTCTGTCTATTTGCAACCAAAATTATTCCCAAGAGCATACATACAGCAGACTTAGAAGTGATCCTCACTTCAATATTTTTTAAACTGAATGTTAGATTGATGGTTTGGGCACGTAGAAAGGATGGATGAAAGAAGATTGACGAAACAGATACATAAGGCGGGCGTGAATGGACAGGCAGGTAATGGTCGACCTAGGTAAACATACTTCGACCAAATCGGAGATGTTTTGACCAAAAGCCAGGTCAAGAGTACCCAGAACCGGAGAGCGTGCATGAAGATAGTTATGAAAGTAGAAGAAGCGAAAGAAGTATGCCAGGACCGTAGCAAGTGGAATTCCATAGTCTCTGCCTACCCCCATGGGAAAGAGGCGTGACCATATGTATGTATGTTAGATTGATTGCATGTACTTAATGTTTACTTTGCCATATTACAATTATGTATTTCTAAAATTCTTTTAGTTTTCGAAACGAAAATCTCTTATACAACAGTAATGTCCGTCCGTCCGTGAACTACTCTCAACTCGAGAACGGTAAGAGCTAGAGACTCAGTGTAAACGCCAATCGACTCAGCATGGTCACCTCTAAAATGAACTTGACCTTTGACCTCTAATCACAAGGTCAAGGTCAAATCGTGAACGGAAATAGAGACTCAAGACCAGCTGCAATCAACTCAGCATGGTCAAAGACCTCTAAAATAAACTTGACCTTTGACCTCTGATGTCAAGGTCAAGGTCAAAACGAGGTCAAATCGAGAACGGGAATAGAGACTCAAGACCAGCTGCAATCAACTCAGCATGGTCAAAGACCTCAAGTGGAACTTTTTTTTTAAGTTTTATGAAAAATCTTTCGAAATCTCTAAAATATATGGCAAAGTTTGCCATATTTTTAACTTTTTTTCTATTACAGGACTAATTTCAGTATAATTTCAGGACTGCGGAGAGACACCTCTTCACCTAGCCATATCTCGGGAACTTGGCGACGGTTCTGCTTTACACATTGTCGATTTTCTAGTCCAAAACGGTGGCTCTCAAGTATTAGATAAACAAACCTCTACGGGCATGACCGCCTTACACTTATGTGCTGCCACTGACCGGAGTGAGCCTATGAAGTTATTGCTCAAAGCTGGAGCTGATTCTTCGATAAAAGACGGAAGTGGACGAACGCCTTTACAAATTGCAAGGCAGTATGGACATCATGCTTGTCAAGAGTTGGTTTGTATTTTTTTTCTAAATTTGTATAATTCTCTTTTCGTGCGTTTCCCTAATTTTACATACATACATTACGCCATGACCCCAAAAGGGTAGGCAGTGGTGCATTACACACCTACACGTTGCCAGTAATTTCGTAGGTCCCGCGTAATAGAGGGCAAGCCTGTTGCCGTTACCGGAAATATAGTAAATCCATAACCATTCTGTAATTCCAACCACAGCTGTTACATACCATACCAATAAATAAAGATTTTTTTTTTATAATATACACTTATTTGAAATACATTACTTCTGCCAAACTGTATGACAGTTTGTTGGCAGATGATGCTTCATCTGCCAACAAACTGTTAATTAGGTAATGGAAACAGGGTGCATTACCTACGTTTTCCTTTTACATTAACTTATCATTAAATTTTATTTCTACTCCCTCTTACATTGAATAGACCACAACATACATACATTTAAACAAAGAATAACATGCATATTATAGATATATCCTATACCTACACTTGATATTATAATTTTATATCTCTAAATTTTACATATTCTGTCTTTAGTCCAAGCATCTCTAATTTTATCACTGCTTTAGAAATGAAATAGGTACATATTGTAAGCTCTTTTTTGTTTTAAATAATAAATATACCGGGTGTTACGTAAGGGTTATATCAACCCGAAGCCAGCCCAACCAGCTGGTCGGCCAGAACCCGTTTCGATATGTGGCGACCGCCAGAGAAGAAAAAAAAAAGGTCATAAAAAAAAATTATTACTGAATAAAATACACACTTGCTTAACAACACTAGAACTAAAATCAGCTGCTTCGGTCATCGACATCAAAATAGGTACAAATAATGCTCGCTTGTGAAAAGCCTTCCGTCTCACTCCTGGTAGGAACATTTTGTCTCTGTTTCGCATCAAGCGATGCCGCACGAAGCCATGCGTACGGTCGGCTTCGGTCGCCGTTTGAATTTTCCTAGAATTTTATTTAAAATATCATTTAGCAAGGTCAGTTCAGGTCCGTTCTTTGCTTTGTACAGTGAGGTAGCTAAATAGTTGTTTAGTGTGTTAATTTGTGAGTTGTGTGTGATAGTGATTGTGTTGTGTAGTAATGGCTCTGAGTAACGAAGAGTATTACGAGATGATGCTTTGTGTAGGAGCATCAGAAGGCAATTTGAGCGCTGCCCGGGAGTTGTACCGTGAGCGTTGATACCTAAAAATACTGTGTACTGTCGTGTGCATGTTACTTACTATTTGTAATTAATTCATTCTTTTTATATCTTGTTTGTTTACATACCTTGGAGTGACATGATATGTCATGTCATTACTGATTTATTCTTTTAGTCTATTTTTGGCAATTAGGTTTGTTGATTTTAAACTCCTTTCTCCGTTGTTGTCTAGTTGTCCAGTTGTCTAGTTGTAGCTACGTCAAGCCGTAGCGTTGGGACACGTTTGTTTTGATTTGAAATATCTTTTTAAATTTTTTGATGAACTTTTTTTTTCTTCTTTGGCGGTTGCCATATATCGAAACGGGTTATGGTCGACCAGGTGATGATGCGGGCTTCGGGTTGATATAACCCTTTCGTAACACCCTGTATAATAATAAATATAAATAATAATAGAGACATTGCTAAACTCGTAATCGATGCTTCTCAGGACCAGAAGGCTGGCTATTTTCTGGCCCAAAGAATAAGTAGTATCCAACGTGGCAACACAGCCAGCATTCTGGGAACTTTTCCAGTCGGCAATGACGCGGAGGATTTTTTAAATAATAATATTTTTTTCGTTTAATATTTCCAGCTGGAAAGTGTGGACAAGCGCGAAAAGAGTATATTTGAGAATATAAATATCGACTGGAATTTATCGCATGACGACGGCTCCACTGACTTCTCCGATGATGATACTGTTATTGATGAAAGAGTAAGTACAATTCATTGTTATGTAGTTTAAAGATAAATAGTATAAGGGGTGGTGTCATGTTGGCTAAATTCATGAACTCGCGAGATCTAATACTAAACATTCGTGTGATAAAGTACGACTGAGATTTGCGACTCAGTTGTAGGTTTAAGGCGGTCACCTTTCGATATAGAGAGCTGAGTTTCTTGAGGGCTCTTCTCAGTCTCGTTGCATTTTGGAACCCTCGGTAGAGTCACACCAACTTCTGACGAATCTAAATAATTTTCTGAAAATTTCAAAGATAATAAACGTTATTTTATTTTATTTTATTTTATTTTATTTTATTTTATTTTATCAACGCTCACGTTCACCACACGAGATGTTCCCCCTTTACTAGCCATATTTGGTAAGATCGTAACAACAAGTTATAAATGTATGTAAACTTATCTTTATTATTTGACGACGATCCTCATGGTTAATGAACACAATCAAACCATTGTCTAAGTTCTTTAACTAAAACCACACATTCTGATTACATTGAATGACATTTTCCTAAACATATTTTTCTACGACAATTGTCAATTTATGAAAAACAAACCTGAAGGTTTTATGTACCTAACTAGGTTATAATGATTCATTTCATGTTGACTAATTTAAAATATTTCCTAACAATTAATTTATGTGTAATGAGTGTTTTTGTTGAGTGTAGCAATTTCCACCAAATGTTATCAATCGATAGTATAAAGGTCGATTCACACATTAGTGAAGTCTCCGACACAGTTCAGTATCAGTGATTTATCAGTGCAAAATATTCTCTCATTAATTTTCTATGAACGCGTCCCTACATGTCAGTGTCAAATACGACTCAGTCGTCGTGAACTTTCCCGGTCGGAACTGAGGCCTCACTGATATGCATCGGTAGTTTCTCGTCTCCGTTTAAAAGGTCATGCCTGTACGTACACTTGGCAAAGATTAAGGTTAGGGATCAGTCTCTTTGTGAATGCGGTTTGGATGAAGGTGACGCGGATCACATTTTCTCCTGTCCAAATCAACGAATTTCTCTTTACGGTGTGCTTTCCTCTAATATCCCTCTGCCTACATCTTTCAAAACTCTTCTAGCCATGGTCCATACCCCTTTTATCAAGACCCTTTGTAAATATATTGAATACTAGCTGTTGCCTGCAGCTCCGCCTGCGTGTTATAGTTTTCTTGATCACAAGTTACTGATTTATTATGTATAGCTGTTGCCCGCAGCTCCGCTTACGTGGTACTTTAGATCGACATAACTTTTTTATTTATGAGCCGATTGAAATAAAACAAACCTTAAATGTTAAGTTGAATAAACCACAACGCATTACTAAAAACCGCATTCAAATCGGTTAAGCAGTTTCTCAGATTAGCGTGTTCAAACATTCAGACAAACAGACACAGACAAAAATTCTAAAAACCATTGTTTTGGGTACTATTGCGTTCATAAAGCCCCCCTACAACTGTTTCTCTATTATGTCTTCGATGTACAGAGATCGACCACTTACAATTTTATTATATTTATATTTTTTTTTTGTCTCGTATGTCGTAACATAGTAATAATATGTTACTTCATAACTATAATTACAATCTAGCCTTAAGACTAATAAGTAATTTGTAACTAACTTAAATTGCTAAATAATTAAAATGTAAGAATGTGTCCATTGGCACGTT
The DNA here is from genome assembly GCA_963556515.1 of Nudaria mundana. Lineage (NCBI taxonomy): Eukaryota > Metazoa > Arthropoda > Insecta > Lepidoptera > Erebidae > Nudaria > Nudaria mundana. The sequence goes on from OY748287.1 coordinate 19,162,277, forward strand.
TCTTATTGTCTCTATATGAATGAATAATGACACTATGTTCATGTTGTCTTAAAGTATAGCACTCACTGCACTATTACACTACACTAACTCGTAAGGTTTAGTCCTTCTCAGTCTTCTCACTATTATTATATTATTATTATATATTAATGCACTAGCAGATCATTGATCTGATGCGTGCATATCACTGCACTTGTGTTTTTTGGTATTATGTTTTTAAGTGTAAATCAAGTCTATTTTTGAAACTGTTCACTGTTTGTGCACTAATTACAGTCTCAGATAAACTGTTCCACATAGTCACTACGCGATTTGGCAAAAAGTGTCTTCTAGGGTTGCTAACAGAAGAAGACCTATTGAGCTTCAATGAGTGGCCTCTCAAATGGGTATTTGAATTTAAGCTGTAGATGTTTCCAATGTCCTTAACATTATAGTGCCCGGTTAATAGTTTGTATGTATCTATCAGGTCACCCCTCTGTCTTCGTTGTTCCAATGTGGTCAACTTGAGTTCAGTAAGACGATTTTCATGTCTTGTGCTTCAGTGAAATGACCATTTTTGTAGCTCTACGTTGTACCCCTTCGAGTATTAGTATGTCTTTCTTGAAATAAGGGTTCCATATCTGAAACGCATATTCCAAAAGTGGGCGAATATATGTCTTGTAGATTTTCAGAAACAAGTCCTTAGTGAGGGTGTTAAATGCTTTTCGGATAACATACAACATGGAGTTAGCCCTCTTCACTATATTCGTTATATGTACATCCCATTTAAGATTGCAAGTGATAGTCACCCCTAAATCCTTTTGGGTACTCACGGGTTGTACTGCTGCTGAACCAATCGTATATTGTTTCTTAGGACTGTTATTGCCCATGTGCAAGACAGTACACTTTGCTGCATTCAATGGGATGAGCCAGTCTTGTGTCCATTGGACAATACGGTCCAAATCATGTTGTATCACATTGTGACTAATGAGAGGGTTTCCCATAATTTTGGTGTCATCAGCGAATATTGATAAGTTTGATGTGATAGCACTTTTTAGATCACTAATAAATATCCCAAACAATATAGGTCCAATTACCGATCCCTGTGGCACCCCGCTGTATACATTGTGAGCCTCAGATAATGTATCTCCCACCCTAACTTTAAACTTTCTATCTGACAGGAAGTCTGAAATCCACTTGAGAAGTTGTCCACGAATTCCATAGTGTTCAAGTTTTGCTATTAGCCTTTTAATGGGGACTCGATCAAAAGCCTTCTCATAATCTAGGTATATAGTATCCATAGGTTGATGGTTATTACAGTTGCATGTCCACTTGTCAAGACACATGAGTAGATTTGTGACAGTGGATCTTTTAGGAACAAATCCGTGTTGTTCTTCTATAATGATATTCTCTGTATTAATAAATCGCCTTAGTTCCATTGCAATCATTTTTTCCATAGTCTTGCAGACTATACTTGTGAGACTAATAGGACGATAGTTAGCTGGTAGACATTTATCACCTTTTTTATATATAGGTGTCACGTGAGCCTCTTTCTACTGCTGAGGCAGTTTTCCTGTTTCAAGAGACAAGTTCATTATGTGCGCTAACCGATGACAGAGTACCGTGCTGCATTTTTTCAGCAATATACATGGTAGAGAGTCCAGCCCCATTGATGTTGTGTCACGGAATGTCTTCAGGGTTTTACACACCATATCTGGTGAAATTAGAAAAGTTTCAATTGCTCTATCAATCCGCGGCATCTGAATAGGAGGAATTGGCAAACTTGGCGGCTCCACAGTGTATGACTTCTCAAACTGTTTGGCGAATATACTAGCTACTTTGGTGGGGTCATTTGTTATATTCATGTGTGATCATCTTTGAGAGATGGTGGTATAGATACCGTTGAAGAGAGTTGTTGCCGTATGTACGAATAAAATGACTTTGGCCCACTATACACAATCCCTCTTTCAAATTCCATTCTTAACTTTTTAACTAATGTAACAATAGTATTATTTTGTCTCCGATAAACTTTGTATGACTCATCAGATCTTTCTTTCAAATATACTTTCCACAAGCGCTTCTTGATATCATGATATTATGATTCATGTCTAAAATATGCTGATTAATCCATGGTTTATTTATGTTTCGATTGAAGCGTCTTGTAGTGAGTGGTACATGGAGATCAATAGCAGTATCCATTGTTTTCATAAAACTCCTCCAGGCTTGATCAGCATCAGTATAGTCACCCATGATGTTACTTGTTAAAAGTGTCTCAGTCATATCTTCGTAGTTAGCCCTAAAAAAGTTGCGTCTCGGTGAGCCTCTGCGCAGACTGGCAGCCAGTCGAACTTGTATTTGCACTGTAACTAGAAGTACTACATGATCACTCTTCCCTATATTTGGGTGGTACTCCACTTTCGTACATAGATTATCCTCGTTACAAAGAATGAAATCTAATAATGATTCCTCATTATTTCGTTTCCTTGTTATTTTAGAAACCAGTTGTGTTAGATTACTATTAACATACATATCCACAAATTCACCATGCAGTCTGTTGTAGTGAGTGGTATCCACATCATACAGTGGCCACTTGAGGTCTGGAAGATTAAAATCCCCCATAATAATCAAGGGAGTTGTTCCCTCGGTTGCTTCCCTGATAGTTCTGAACAGAAGTCGGTCAGTGTTCTCAAATGAGTAGTGTGTCGGTCTATACACTCCAGCTAAAATTATTTCAAAATTACCACACTTTAATTTCAACCAGAGAGCTTCAACCTCCGCAAATCTATTAAGGGTAGGGTGAATACATGCTTGTATAGGTAAATCACAGATGTTATGTGATACATAAATAGCGACTCCACCCCATCCCGTTCCCTTCAATCTGTCATGTCTAAAAAGTGAATAGCCACTGAAATCCATTAAGCTGTTGGCAATAGCTGGTTTTAGATGTGTCTCTGCAATGATGATACACGTTGGTTTCAATTTGTTGACCTCAGCGATAACCAAGTCTCGTTTAGCCATTAACGATGCCAGGTTCGTATAGAAAAAGGTAAATTCAACAATAGGATTGTTGAATGCTACTGGTTTTTTGTACTGATAATTGTAGGGCTGCCACTTACATACTTGATGGTGAGATCAGCCTCACCAGCATCAGTCCGACGATTTAGTTCCACTCGCAAATTCTTCAAATACTCACGTTGGTACGGTGTTAAATCATTTTTTTGCATTGATGTTTGAGGGTAATTTATTTTTATTTTTTAAAACATTGATTGCTGATTTTTTATTTTTAAAAACTATCTTAAGTGGTCGAGGTGAGTTTCCTTGAGTGCGCTTACCAAGACGGATCACGGCAACAGGAACTTCGGTTTCCACAATGTTCGACAATGCCTGCTGAACTTGGGTTTTATCGAGATTCATACGTACCTCCTTATCCCGAGAATCATCACCAGTCTGAAGCTGACATTCAGTTAAACCAAACATGATAACATTAACGTTACGTTTTTTTCTCTCTGACAGTTCAGCGAGAATGCTTTCCATGTCAGTACTCCCGCTCTGCTTGGATTTGAGATTATCAACTTCAATTTTTAGTTGTGTAACCAGATTCCTTAATGCTGGCAGTTGACGCACCCCCAGCTCACAATCAGTACACAAGTACTTCAATGTAGGTGACTGTAGCACCACCACTCTTATCTCCGTTGCTAGCAACCCACTACACTTGACACATATCTGCCTTTCGCAACCATGACACTTAATTTTCGGGTTCTTTTCGTCGATACGTACGAGTTTTTCACATTTAAAACACATAGCCATTTTTGTTAGGTAGGTACTGACAAGATTAACTTTAAGATTTTACACCAAATCGCGGAAGTTATTGTAAGATAACACCTTCACTTTTGTATCACCACTATATATATTCGAAAATACAATATTCACTAAAAAAACAATAAAGAAAAGTAATATTTATCAAAAAACTTTCAACAGATCAAAGAAAACACAAGTGCACTTTTTGAGTGAGGGTAGACGAAAAACTCTATCCGTGGTATCGAGGAGCTGTATGGCCTCGACATTCACATGGTGAATAAGTCTATTTTGATGAGCTTCTGCGTACTTTTGTATTACCTTCACGACGAGGTCCACACCTAGATCACGGTGGATGTCCTCATTTCTCACATACCAAGGAGCACCAACGATACCCCGAAGTACTTTGTTCTGAAACCTTTGTATAATCTGCATATTGGTCTGTTTGGTACAACCCCACAGCTGTATACCGTATGTCCACACTGGCATTAGTACTTGTTTATAAAGAAGTACTTTGTTCTGCACAGACAGTTTAGACTTTTTGCCAAGGAGCCAGTACAGTTTTTTATAGCGAAGTTCTAGTTCTTGACGTTTCTTTTTCACATGGGCCTTCCAGCGGAGCTTTGCATCTAACGTCATGCCGAGATATTTTGCTGTATTTTCGTGTGGTACTATTTGACCATTTATATAAACAGCTTCAGTATCTGATCGCTGATTTGTAAAATCTATGTGGGTCGATTTAGACTCATTTAGTTTGATTCGCCACTTTTTTGTCCAATCGACAATGGTGTTAACAGCCAACTGTACTCTGTGGACTGCTTCTTTACGAGTGTCTTCTACAGCCATGTCATCGGCGAAAGTGGCGATGGTGTTATTTTTTAATTCAGGGACGTCACTTGTATAAAGGAGATACAATATAGGTCCAAGGACACTGCCTTGTGGTACACCGGCTTGAATACACTTCAGTTCCGAATATGCATCTTCATGCCTTACTCTAAATGTCCTTTCTGTTAAATATGATTCTAAAATATCTACAAAATGCTTAGGAAGCATTTGTCTTAATTTGTAAATGAGGCCTTTGTGCCATACCTTATCAAAAGCTTGAGCAACATCCAGAAAGACTGCGGTACAGACTTTCTTTTCTTCTAGAGCTTTTTCTATCACATTGGTTATTCTATGAACTTGGTCGATCGTTGAGTGTTTTTCTCTAAAGCCAAACTGGTAGTTAGGAATCAGATCTCTGTCTTCTATGATGGGTTTTAGCCGTCTTAACATTATTTTTTCAAATAATTTTGACATAATTGGCAGAAGTGAAATAGGTCTATATGATGTTACTTCAATAGGCGGCTTTCCTGGTTTGGGAATCATGATCACTTCTGCAACTTTCCATAGACTTGGGACGTGTTTAATCCGTATGGTAGCGTTGATAAGAGTTGTTGATAAAAGTTGTTAATTTAACTAATGCTCTTCGTGGGAGATGTTTTAGGATGTCACCAGTTATAAGATCGTATCCAGGTGTTTTCTTATTAGACAATGTCTTTATTATGTTATAAACTTCTTTTGGTGAAACAATGTTTTATGTGATGGTCATCTCATGAGTCGTCACTGCCTTTGTATTCAAGCTCTTCGTCTCCTTCTGTTTGAAAGATTTTCTCTAAATGTTCTGCTAACCTAGAGGCTTTTTGCTCATTATTCACAGTCCACTTTCCATCTTCTTTTTTAATGAGCGAAGCATGTAAAAAGGGTTTGTTTGACTTTTTATTGGCTTTCCATAATGAATACTCTGCTGTGCTGTTATTTGTTAACAAACTAAGGTAGTTATTTGTGTTATCATCATGGAAGTTCTGAATAGCTCTGCTCAGACATTTCGTGAGATTGTTTAAAATTGTTTTATCTGGCGGATATCGCGAACATTGCCACTTATGTCTCTGTGCTCGCTTTTTTGCAATGAGATCTGTTATTTCTACTGGATAATTGTAACTAGCTGTCCTTAACTTTAGTTTGGGTGTATTTCTCCAGGCACTTAGTTGAATGTCGTTAATAAATTTTGTTAATTCGTCATTTAACTGCTGTTTATTTTTGAGTGGCACTTTAAGGTCAGTGATGTTGTTTAAATCTATTTGGAAGCTTTTCCAATCAGTGTTTTTGTTAGTTAGCCTTGGAGCACTTTCTTTTTTAAGAATAGTCTCACTAAGGGTTAGTATAATAGGTGAATGGTCCGAGTTCATATCATAACCCTCTATGTCAATATATGAACAAGATAAATTTTTATAGATAAAAAAATCGATCAGATCTGGTATTTTAGAAACGTCTGTGGGCCAGTAGGTTGGCTTTCCCGTTGATATTACTGTACACTTGGCTTCTTTAACTGCACAAAGTAGTTCCCTTCCTTTGGTAGAAGTTAGCCTAGAACCCCAGTGAGTATTCTTTGCGTTAAAATCACCTCCTAATATAAATTTATTTCTGAATGTTTTAAGAATTTTATTATATGTATATTGATAATAAATTAAAACTATAGGTAAGTCCCTACTTGAATTACGTAACCTTATCCCCCTTTTTTGTGGTTTCTTATATATTTATATCTTAATGTATTGTGTAGTTAGTAGTTGCTGTAGATAGAATATTCTTTATCTATGGTAGTTTTAATTGTATTCTGGTATGGGTTTTTTTTTGTTTAGACTCTGACTGAGTTATGGAATTACTCGGCCACCGATCATATTTCGACCCACAGTTAAAATCTACTACGTTATTAGCTTTACTCACTGGTCATTGGCAAGTTGTTGCAAGTGCAAGCAGAGGCCATAATTGAATTAAATTCACTGATATGTGAGAATCGACGTTTAATATAGCCTCTAAGATGGATTGGTAGCAATTACGATATCTCTGCTGTGGTCTTGAAGGCTCAGGTAATCTGAGCAATTTCCCTCAAATTCATTCTAAGACTTCTGCTTTTGCTATCTATGTTGTAAAATAAAAAACACGTTTTCAATTTTACATAATTACTTATCTTTTATATTGCTGTTGCAGCAAAACGGCAGCCTAACTCCAGAAAAGAAATGCCCTCGTTCCCGGCCACCATCTTACGCGGGTGGTGTGGTGATGCCTTTACCTGAGCGGGCGGTGAGTGCTGGGATCCCGCAAAATGCTGTTCCGACACAGTGCGGGGACTCTCCCGTACTGAGGTCACGGTCATCCACGTGTGACTCACTACATCACGCGCCACCTACGCCTACTACGTTGCCTAGGAAGCCTAATGTTTGTGAGTAGCCTACTTAACTGATAGGTTTCTAAAGCTAGGTTCCCACTGCCCGTTCTTTTACAAATCAGATCACGTTTTGACAGGCCGTAGTTGTATGCAATGAGGCCTTTGACTGCCCGTCTGATCGGGAGTCGGTAAGGTCAAAGGTGTGGCGCGATGGTGCCTATATAACAAGGGCCGTGGAAACCATCTTAACTCTAATTGCAAAATAAAGGAATGAGATCGTTCGAAGGTTGGTTCAGTGAGTGTCGGTTTTTAGAGAGGTCATACAAATCGCAACTAAACAAATTAAAATTATCAAGCTCAATTCATTCAAATCCAAGGTTTTTAAATAAGATTTTAATATAATTGTAAGATATTTTTCAGATAACATTGGCAGTTTGAAAAAGCGCGTAGCACCATTACCTCCAGCCGTGGGTCTAACTCACGTGGGTCTCAGTGCTCATACAGGCTACGTGTCGCATCCCCCAACCTTGCCTCGGTCTACGCCATCACCTTCTGCGGACAGCTCGCGATCAACAATCGGTAAACAGTAATCTATTACATTTAGACATTAGTTATACTAGACACAGCGGAGTTTTATAGCGTCGCGGCGTTCGTGCCCGGACGAGATACAGATCAGGCACTAAAGCTGTCACTAAAGGTCGATTCACACATATCAGTGAAGCGTCAGTTCCGACCGGTACAGTTCAGTATCCGGCTGTCAGTGTCAGGGACGATTCAAGTATCTCTGACACTGATATGTGTGAATCGACCATAAGAGTATGTGTAACGTTTCAAACCCAAGCCACGTATACGGCACGCCACTATCAATTGAAGGTTGCTATATGTCCTTGAGTAACGAAACAACCGACACATACGCCTTAGTTGTAATTTGTTCAGAACTTTAATAAATTAGAACGTACACAGAACGCTATATGCTAAGATGATTGAAAGTTACAACGTGTAGAGTTGGCTGTACATCTATGTTAGGTTTTGGCCGACAGCATACATTGCTCTCAACCGGGCAGTCAATCCGCATGTTACTGTTTCCTTCCATCGCACCCAATAAATTTTCTATGGTGTATTTTTTATATTTTTTCTTTAGGCTGATATACAGAATTGAAGACTGAATATTGATATGATTTTATTTTGACTTTTATATAATATTTTATAATTTTACACCTAATTATTTATACACCAATTTATTTTTGTTTTTAAATCCGATAGTCGCCTGATTTTAAACTATTTTATATTCTTAAAAAAATTCCTTTTAGATATTTAAGATTATGATTGATAACGTTATTTAAGTATTAATAAAAAAATGATATAAAAGCTTTGCTTATGGCAATTAAAACTGCACGCGGGCTAGGCCACAGCGCTTAGATACAAAAAAAAAATAAAATGTGCAAAGTTTTTTTCAGATCTAATAAAGGGCTAGGCTCGCCCTTTATTAGATCTGAAAAAAACTTTTTTTCGTGGGTTTATTATTATTGATTAATTGACCAGACCTTCTCGTTATTCTCCAGCGACTAGTGCAGTAGTGAAACATCGTCCGCTGCAACCCCCGCCGACGCCACCGCCACCGACGTTACACAACGGAGCCCACCATAGGGATGAACCTACTCCACCACCTAGGAAGGTAAGACATCTAATAATACAATATATTTTTATTACATTAGTGTGTGTGTCTAAATTGTGCGGGACATTTTAGATATAAAACGGTTCTAACTCAAATTGTGCCAAGAAAAGTGTATAGGTACTGTGATAGGTATGAATTTGCTGTATTTACCCTTAAATTTTTTTGTTCTAGTTTTTATAATAGTGTTGTATTATAATAATGGACTGACTACCTCGGTGGCACAATGGTACTATGTACGGACTGCCACGCTCGAGGTCTCGGGTTCGATTCCCGGGTCTGGTGGATAATGTATAACTCTCTTTAGAATTTTATCCAGATCCCAGAGTCTGGAACTTGTGCCCGGTAAATGGCAATAGGCTCGCCCCCTATTACATGGGACCTAACATAGCTGGCGAGATGTGGGTGTGTTTGCACACCTCTGCCTACCCCTTCGGGGAAAAAGGCATGATGCTATGTATGTATGTATGTTATAATAATGGATGAATATAAAATCTATAAAATTTGATAGATAGGTGACGGTGAAATTAAAAAGAATGAGATTGAAATATTGTCTACTGAATAATATTCGTCATTAGTCTGAGACGCCCAGGGCTGGTACTGGCTGTGCCATAGCGGCTGGCACGTTTCAACGCAACGGGCTTAAATTTTTTCAAAATTACTATATAGCTCATACATTTTATTAACTTCATTCGGCCATTTTGGACATAACCCATTATAAATGTGCCCGGTGACGGCAATAGGCTTGCCCCCTATTACGTGGGACTAAAAACACTGGCAAATTGTGGGTGTGTAATGTACCTCTGCCTACCTCCTTCGGGGATACAGGCGTGATATGTGTGTGTGTTTATTAATACTAGTTATTAAATTATCATCTCAATTTAATCAAATTGATGTACTTGTGTTTTGTACTATTGGTACAAAAGTGTAAATAGTACCAAATTCAAATGTATACAACAATTCTTAGTAGGTACTATTTAAATAATACATATTAGCTTAGAGCCCTTTAAAGATACTTTTTCAGGACCAATGAAGTGTAGGGCAAAAGAGTTTCAACTCAAAATTCTGTAACAATGTAAATATCTAGAATATTAATCAATTTAACTAAATAATCCTGCTGATATTAGTGGAAGATAGCAACTGGTTTAATAGTACAGGGTTATATTTGTTTTTGCTACAGAAGAAAAATAGATTGCACCTGGATAAGGCTGTGAAAGCGAAACTCAAAAGGGTAACAATCGTATGAAGAGAACCTAGTGTACTTACTTGCTTACCCTTGTTTGATTTTGTGCCCTTATTATATTAATATTGTTTTACCTATCTTTAATGTCAAGAGGAAATCAAAAGTTATGTGTATATCATAATGTGCAAACTGATGTAGATTTAATATATTCAACAAAGTATATAAAGCTTAAAACACACTTGTCCTTCACATACGACGTATGCCACGCGACGTGGGAAACAGCGACACACTGGTCCTACGTCTCACGACGTCTGATGTTTACCTTATCTAAGCGCTATGACACTTTAAACGTGTGTGACAGCGTCGTACGCGTGGGATAGCATGGGAACACGCGAGTCTGGCGCGGGGACGTGAGACAGCGTGGTGAATGACCAGTGTGTTCGTTACCATACTAATTGTATAGGCCAGATCCTGTTCAGATGTCATAATGCGTGGTGTACGTCGCATGTGAAGGATGAGCTTGACCAACCCTTAGTCTGTCAATGTATATCGAAATAGGGGTAAACAGTTTATTGATTGGCACTCTAAGCCGAATTCCACAAATAAACAAAGTTGCTAATATTTTTTATAGGTTTTGTTTGTGGGGTTTTAGTTTCAATATGCATTAATAAAATTACCCATTAGGTTTAAAAATAAATGTAGGAAAGGTTACAATCATTGGCACTTAAGTATGGCGCTATAAATTATGTATAATCATTGGCAATATGGGGTCCATATTGACTCACCTAAAGTTCTTTATCCGAAATTGTTCTTCCTAACGATTTGTAATCCGAATGATCACTCCTCCTAAAATTTTCCATCCTAAAGTTTTTATTCATACTATTTGTAGTGCTACCGTCGATGTTCATAACACTCATGTTTCCGAAAATTGTTATCAATAAAATCGTTAACATACAATATTAAAGCTCCTACTGTTTTTTATCCTAACGTTTTTATACCTTTTTCGTTTTCTTTCGTTTTTATTTTTTTATTCGTTTCTGGCACTTCGCCGGCCGCTACCGCGGCACGCTCGCTTCGCTCGCTCGGCTCGTGCGTTGTGTGGTCACAATTCTAACCTAACCTAAACCAAGAACTATAAATATGACCGATTCGTTTCTGTAAAAGTCCGTAAAAGTTACGCAAAATTAATGTAAATAATACTGATTATTATTAATAAAAATAAATCTAAACAAAAAACGTATGACTTTCAATAATAGTGTAAAAGATGGTTATGTTGACAAAATATAGGAAAAGAAATAATAGTATAATAGATGTTTATTGCTACCGACATTATGAAGTTGAATGATTCGGAATTAAAACATTAGAGACAGAGTAGTTAGGAATTGTGATTGTTAGGATGAAAAATGTTAGGAAGAACATTTTCGGAGTTCCAATTTTCTGAGTTGAAAATTTAGGTGAACTTTGGCGCACCCGGCAATATGGACAGTCTTACAAAGTAGGTAATACTCTGATCTTATTAATCTCCTTCTCACGTTAACTATTAGACTAGGTAGGTATAACCTATTTATCTACGGGCCTTCTAATATGCTTAGTAGATCTTCATCTGAAAGATCTTTTTTGGTACACTAGTTAATTTCTTTTTTTCTTCCGAGACATTTGTCTTTTTTATTAGTAAGATCTTATTTGTCGTCTTGATAGTTAAAACTTTAAAAAATGTTAAATGGAATGTTAAAAGTTCGGGCGACTGTTTTTTTTCCCATACCATTTTGTATAGCATCCAAAGCATTTTCTAGGCATCTGAATAAGCTTTGGAATATTTCCTACCACTCAGGGGTGCCAATATTACTACTGTTTACCCAATTCCGAAATATAATCTTCTTGACCATGTTTTCCTGTAAATACCATAACTATACACACAATAATAATAATCAAATGATTTCTTATGTATGTATGGTTTTTGGAGAAATTTTAACCTCACTGCATGTTACCTAACAGCTTTCAGCTTTCTTGTTCTTTAAAAACAAACCCTTTTAAGTAAATCATTTATAAATAGAATATTTATTTAAATGTAGTTAACAATATTTGTATATGTTACAGGAATACACATGCAAATAAACTATTAAATATTTATATCGTAACCACCAAATTAATATAATTTTCCTCACACAGCGTGGAATTTAAGTAACAAAATTATTAGGCATGAGTTTTTTTCCCTGTAAAATACAAAAATAAATAATAACACATTTTCCATTCAAATTAACTTTTTAACAAATAATGTATTTATATAAAAATACCGATTTAAACATCTAGCAATACCAGCACGCTTTTTAAGTAGGTACCTACTTACCGAAATATAAGCAGAGAGATAAAACCTATCACACTATTACTCGTAGATCTTATTGATCATGACATAATACTCATTTCAAAAACCTTAACTAGTGTCAAGATGGTTTCATCTTGACTTCTGTTTTGAGCCAACTGAATCCGTAATAAAGAACGGTCCCATTTCTTAGTACCTATGGTGGGCATCAGTAGGTCCCTATCTTAATTGTTTATCAAAAACCTTCGACAAATTTTGAACTGCACCATTTTGAGATACACTTTAGTTTGTACACATGTAGTTGGTACTCTTTTGACATAGTAAGTCCATACTAAATCGACTTACGAACATACCTACAGATTAAAGATAATAATATTCGTTCACTTTAGACTACAATTTATTCCTATTTTAGAAATTGGTTAAAAATACTTTTTGCCTTTAATGTCGTTTAAATTGACGGCTATTTGATTGGCTCACAACTCGTTGCACCACATACTATCAATTACATGTTGAAAACCAAACGAATCTTATATTGTAAGTTAACATTACAGGAATGTTCTAGTCAAGACTCGTCGCTGGAGTTATGCGATATAACAGACGTGTGTTTGGACGACAGTAGGCTGACGTCGGCACTGTCGTGCGACAGTTCGCGTTCGAGGGAACGGTCCAGACGCTCAGACAGTCGGTCTCTTGATGTTTCGGATACGAGTAGTGTGCACTCGAGGTCGCCTTCTGCATCTATTACTATGGTATGTTACGTGTTTATATTATTTTATAAGTTCTATGTGATTAGTTTCTTAATTGCTGGCGAGTAACGTACTGGCAGTAGATGGCGCTCTGTAAGTGACGCCGTAAGTCTGCACACAGATAATTCGACGGCAGATTTCGAGGTCTTAGGCTAGTATTGGTCAGTTAGTAAAACATTCCTCCTGGAAACAGAGCATTCGCTTTGGTTCAAGTCCGGTCCAAGATTTGTTTTTTTGGCGACTTACATCAAAAATACTATAGACTTCAGTACAAATACAACGCGGAATCTTGGCACGAATACTATTTAGGTCATTATTACAAATACCATCTATTAAATAAACGAGATTGTACATTGATGGTTGACATAGAAATAATTCGTAATAATTAATACAAAAGCATCGATGTACTGCGCGGTTATTGTATCCCTCGAGAGTCAGCAAGCGGAATAGGAACTTAGTACGGAATCGGCTGAAGCGCCCAAGTGTGCAATTTTCGATAGTGGACCGAGGTGAAGTGGTGCCGTTTTTAAAGCACTGATCGGTATCGGATCTAGGTATTTTTGATCTAAGTTTGGCGATTCATATTACAAAATTATTATGTACATACATTTAGTCACAAAACTAAAGGGTTGATTCATTCATTTTGGTCCAAATTTCAAAAGTAAACCAAAAAAGTACAACATTCGGTCAGAACTTATTCTTGCTAGCATTTCTTTTATTATCGCACCGAAGTTGTAAGAGATTTTTTTTTAATATTGCCTGAACACAAAAGGCTAAGGAGGGTAGGTTCTACACAATTTTTTTTATGCTTGGCACTTTGGTATTTGGTCCAAAAACTATTAGATGATTTAAAATTCCTGTTATTAATATCACAGATGGGTGGATTAAGAAGGTGTCGAGCCTTATACGACTGTTCAGCTGACAATGAAGACGAGTTATCGTTCCGCGAAGGTGAAGTCATAGTTGTTATCAACGATCGCACAGAAGACGACAATTGGATGGAAGGTCAGGTAGAGGGAACGGGACGAAGAGGCATGTTTCCTGTCTCTTTCGTACATATGCTTCCAGACTAACACCAGGATGGGTACGAACGATGTTTGTAGACTTGTATTTATGTTTCTTGTAGCCATTACAGAAAACTAATCTGTCGAAACTCGTATTATATTTTGCGTAATACACATGTTAAAGATCAGAAAAAGAATGTGCTGTAATGTACAGTCAAGGTTCAAAAGTTCATTCTCATTATTAGCAACAACTTGACTGTATGCTGATGCTTAAACTGCAAAGACTCTACTTTTTGGTATAGAACATCAAATCAAGATAATGTGAGGTCAAAGATGTGTTTGTGAATGTTTGTTGCAGCTGGAATGTAATTTATTGAGTCAAGAGATAGTATAATATATTGCTCTCATAAAATCTAAAAACGAAGGGTGTGTTGGACTATTTAATAGGCTATAAATTCTGTGTTCAAAGCAGCAGTGGATCGTGGTGTTAAAAAAGAATTTCATTAATTATTATAACATACTTTCTTTGTGTATCTGGGGTTTATTAGGAATTAAAAAAATATATTATAATCTTCAATAACATTTCATACGTAACGCGTCTACAGCGTGTTTCGCACAAATGTATGTCTCGCAAAGACTATCAAACTCATTAACCATACTGGCCTAAGGTTTGGCTTTCGTTTCGACTATGAGCTTATTTACCATAGAACCTAAAAATAGGTTTCCGAACGTAATCTCATTCTATCCTTGTATGATCCAAGTTTACCTATAGAGAAATCAATCGAAATTATGACCAGTAAAGGTTGAACTGTCAGGGAGCAATGAGGTATTATTCAGGTTTAGAGTACCATACTATGATCACGAATGAACCTGTATTTGCAAATAACAGTATATTATTACACATGTAGTCTAATAGTAATAGATTTCAGTTAGTTGCTTATCTGTACAAAATAACAAAGGTCCACATTCACGATGAAACCATTTGGTTTTCGCAACCATCATTTGTCAAAATTGACGGACCCATCTCCCATTTGTGATGGTTGTCGAAACAATTTGGATTCCCAAATAATTGATATCCACAGATAACTATAAACTATGAGTTGAGATATATCACGAACGTAGAGAGTAAATTCATGAGATATATGTTGAGATCCAAAGATAACATTGTAGTTGAGATCCATGTGTCTATTCGTCGACGGTTAATGTGAAAAACATGCACT
Organism: Nudaria mundana; assembly: GCA_963556515.1. Classification (NCBI taxonomy): domain Eukaryota; kingdom Metazoa; phylum Arthropoda; class Insecta; order Lepidoptera; family Erebidae; genus Nudaria; species Nudaria mundana. Next base: position 19,177,395 of record OY748287.1, read on the forward strand.
ACGGCATGGAAGTAGTACGAGTTACGGTAGAATTTTCGGTGAACTATCCTTTTTACTCTATGGTGAAGCTATGCACAATATGTATTATCTATGGCCATGTGTTCTAAACGGTAGTGTTCCATGTTTGGATGCATTTGGGGTGCACCTATCATGACAAATGATGGCTGCGAAGCCAAATGGTTTCATCGTCAGTGCCCAGCTTAAGGTAATATTTCGAAATGTTAATATTTAGTTCAGTCATTGGGACGAAATTACAACAACAATGTTTTAAAACATTTTTGAAAATACCGTCCTAATGCGGATTTTTTGATTTAATACACCCGTAAAATATATCTGCGGGCTGGCAACATTTATTCCACATTTGATAATAGCAGCTCCAGTTACAAAGTTTTAAAATTTTTTTATCTTGTAAAGTTTTGTAGAAGTATCTATTGCTGTGTAATTTTTTGTATATTGTGAAATGTTTAATAACATAGATGTATGTACGTAATGGCGTAGATTTGTATGCTGCCCTTGTATTTTACATTTAACTCATACTTTTCATATAATCGATGTACTTATCCATAGCTGATGAGAGTTGAACCCTGAGTTCTTTAAGCGAAGCGTGAAGAGGCACATTTCTAGGTCGTCAAGTTGAGGTCCACTCTCTATAGTATTTCTGTGTACTATGAGAGTCGCCCACAATCGCCAGACGTCGCCACAGCTTACTATCAGGCGGGCAGCGTCAATTTGTCAACCAAAATAAAATATTTTTTTTTTGATAAGTATATAGGACGCGCTATTAGCTACCCATAAGCCTGTTTATCTATTATCCTCACATTGTAATGTACCCTCAATCAAATTAGAGTGTTATGAAGTAGTACAACAATACCTACATTCAACAAACCTACATCAAACAAGCAATGTTGAATGGGCTTTTTCGACCTTGATAACCCTTCTCGGATTAGATTATTAGGGTAAAAAAAAACTATGATAATTTATCCAAATAGAGGGTCATATGATTTATTAGGAGTTAAATTCAATTATTATCTTACCTTATAAAAACTGAATAAATTTCAGCGATCGATTAAAATGAGCTCAGATAGATTTGCCAAATATGTAATGTGTTATATTGACTTAGTCATCGAATACAATGGTTTAAAACTCATCTGTTAATTCGATGACAAGCTTTCGGACCAGTGACTGTGGTACAATTCATTCTTGTAGAAAAGAGGTGTCTTAGATTGTTAGTGTATTCAGACTATAGGATACAATGATAAAAATATTTGGAAATAGGTTGCGTTTTATGTTAAGAGTAGTTTACTTGGCTACGCATTGGCAACGCAATGTACTTAAAACTATGGATTTATTACAAAAAGTTTCTACTAAAATAATATAAATTCTTTTAGTAGGTAGACGTTGCTAACCCGTATTCGTATAGACTCTCTTGATTCATAGTCAACTGCCAGTTTTCAATATGGACCAAAGAATATTCTTCTAGATATTACATGAGAATATATAGTATATGGTCTCCTACATGATGTATGACAATGTTGTTACATGTTAACATTTTACATATTTTAAGGACCTCTACCACGGGCGTTAAAAAGCGCTACGTTTTTTTAACGCTAACTGCGAGTTGAGCGGGAAATTAAACTTTACGCTTAAAATACAACACTAGGCTGAAAAATCCGTCGCGATTACGATACTAGGCAATCCATCTGATCTATTCCGACGTATTTTTTACGCGCGTTAAAAAATCGCTCGTGAAAACGGGGCCTAATAGACGATGTTATCTTAGAGATACGCGTCTGTAAAAAAACCATTTTATGCAATCTTATTCATACTGTTTCCCCCTTGTTACATGTTATATTAGAATCCACAAAGATAAACACATTCCCATATTTATAATCGTACTGTCTTGTACATAAGTTATTAAATTATGATAGCTGTAGTTAATAAGATTGTTCAGCTGTTACAAAATAGTTACCCATATAACCGAGCGTGTTGCCATATATAACTAGTATTAAACTGGTAAACCGATAATATAATGAATATTTACAGCAATATTGTGTACAATTTATCGCATACAAAACCTTTTTCGCGTCATACATTATAGGTACCAAGTTTATTTCTAAGAAATTATTTGTATAAATGTGATTAATATTATAGTTGCCATGAATAAATTTGTATGTAGTATAGCAACACTGCAGTAGTGTATATAGATAATTTACTAATTAGTTTCTATGTAGATAATGTAGGTGAAGTATAAGTTATAAATGTATATTATAATTATTAAAAAAAAAAAATTGCAATGAAATGGTGAAAAATTGTTTTTGTATACTTATTTGGAGCTCTTTATATTTATTTTTTTATAATATATAGTGAAATCAAATTGTGATGAAATATTTTAATGCCATTTTAGCTGTCAGTATGTTACTTTATCAGATTTGTAACCAAATGATGCTATAGTGAGTAAGATTTTATCCATCGTGAATTTGTAGGTAAAATCGTAATAGTTTTTTTTCTATTGTGTACCTATTATGCGATTGAAATCTGTATGAATTTATTAAAACATCACTTGGATGTCTAAACTGCATTTTATTGTACCTTCTGTAGTTCAACCTAAAGTAGTACTTATTCCTCGATCTCGTGGAAACATTGGAATAATGTGATGGTGTAATGAAGAAATCCCGGCCAAGAGTATATGTATAGGTCGATTCACACACATCAGTGAACTCTCATTACCTACCGGCACAGTTCAGTATCAGTGATTTATCAGTGCAAAATATTATTTCATACATTTTCTATGAACGCGTCCTCTATGTCAAATACGACTCAGTTATGTCACTCATCACTGACACTGACATGTTCATAGAAAATGTATGAAATAATATTTAGCACTGATACTGAACTGTGCCGGTAGGTTGGTACTGTGTCAGAACTGAGGCTTCAACGATATGTGTAAATAGACCTTATTTCAGCCATATGAAAACAACGCGTGTAAAAATTATATAATGGCAATACTTATTTATAGACACAAGACCCAGAAGATGTGCTTCTTTCGCCAGTGTGCTAAGCCTAGAGAAAAGTTCTTCTTTCCTGCCTTTTGGACCTAGTCCAAAAGGCAGGAAAGAAGAGAGATTACTTCATAATCTGTTGTTGAAACAACCGCAGTTTCTATTACTTCGCCCGTTGTTGCCGTTGACATCTATACTCATACATATAGGTACTTATTTATAATGAATGGTCAATCATACTCAGATCCGTGGATCGTTGGTAGGATGCAGGCATGGCTAGATTGTAGTATGCAGGCGTCCACATTGGCAACTGACCGGTTTCGCCTCACGGCAGCATCAGAGAGTAAATCGAGGAAAAATATCTAAAAATGTCGTGTGGCGAAACCAATTAATTAACCGCGTTATATTCCTAATTTCCTACTTGAGCAAGTCATTGTTAACGTTACCTACTCATTTTGTTTATTAATTATGGGTACCTACTATGATTGCACACATTGCAAAAATAGGTTAATAGCAGCGGCGGTAGTTAACCGTTAATTACGATAGAAAGGAAATGATTCGTTAGTGGTCATATTGTCCATATTACTCGTACAATCACATATTTTTTCCCGAAAAGGTAGATGGCCGTTTTATAGGTAGTTACAGGTAAAAAGGAGTATGCTGAGCTTTGCATTTGTGTGAGTGATCACGAAAAGTAGAGTAAAAAGGCTGTGTGTACAACACATGTGTGTGTAAAACAGGTCACATTATTCGTTTATGTACGCTCACACAAATGCAAAGCTCAGCTTACACCTTTTTTCCTATACTTACATCTGTCAGTTTATTACCAAAACCCATGAAATTCATGGTGGCGGAGCCTATTACTGTTTTCGTAATCACTTTGTCCTTGCGTCCAGCAACTGTGTGCAAATGTAATGAATCTGGCACTCGTATGCCTACCTCTATAACTAATGTTATGTTATCTTGTGTTTCAGTGTGTGCGAGGCTCAGGTTTCAGGAATGCTTATCTATGCACTTGCCTATCAAAATGTAGGTATATAATAATAGATACAGGTGCCAAAATAAATATGGTAGGTACCAGTTTGGCCACGGACCATATGATAAAGTCTATTTCGCCAATGGTGGTGCTGAATGGTCAGAACCGTTTCATTTATATTATTACCTATGTCATTATGTCTTCGTGTTATTGGCAGTTATTCGGCAAATCGAAACAACAACAAATGGTGTTTAATTTTTAATAATTTTAAGTACATAAAATAAACCTATCAACTAATTTGTATAATATATAATAATATGTATAATCTTAAATTAATTTGTTGTAATTTGACTTTCATTTGTTACTTTAATATTCAAAAGCGCTAGCTTAACAACATTGGTCGCATTATTCAAGTGGACATAAAGGCACTGTACTGAGAAAATGTTATTAGATATGTATTCGGCTGTGACTAGCGCTTACAACTATCACTTACAGCTTAATGTAAGAGTTATCGCAGTTGTTAGTAGTTTTAACTCTGACATGTACGAATTTGTTCTGCGATTCAGACCGCTTCTGGCACAATATTGTTGTGATGGAATGGACTACTTTCGTAGGACATGTTTGATGCGTTTACAGTCACGCTGTGTAATGGTGCGTAACGATTCAGTTTTGGGGTGGCCGGGCTGTTCAAGTCTTCCGTCAACTGTTGGTACACGAGACCACAGTCTTTTTTCGTTCGATTAGGTTGGCTCATGGCAGCGATTATGGCACTGTTGTATCTGATTTGCTTTGTTCTCTTGGTGCACATCATCATAACAACCTTTGCGATCACGATGAGTAACAGTAACGTACCTACAATAGCGATTAAGATTGGCCACAAGTATTCGTAGCGATTGTCTTCTTCGATTGCCGCTAAGTACAAGGTGTTTGTATCTTCGTCGGTTACAGCCTCAGTTTCCAGTAATTGAATATTAATTTTTACTGCAGGTTCACTTGGTTTTGATGGTGTAGAGACGTTTGGTTTGGGAGTGGTGGATTTCTCAATGAGTTTAACTTTCAGGTCGACGTCATCTTCTTCACCATCATAGTCAACATCCTCACCTTCCTCATCATCGTCCTCATCGTCGTCATCATTATCATCATCATCGTCGACGGAGTCATCATCAGCATCATTTTTGTTATTGTCAGCTGGCAAATCATCTAATAGTTTAGTATCTTCAACAACTTTACCATCATCCAAAGTATTCTTTAAGTCAAAGTTGCCATCTAGATCCTTATCAATTCTCTCCCAGATCTCTTCATCCGATACAGGAGATAGAGGCTCTACTGGATGTGGAAGGGAAGTGCCGCAGGTCTTTCGCGTCAAAAAGTCCCAACTGTATGTTTGTACGTCATCATCCTTTTTATCCCATGCTAAATTGGCAATATTATTACTGCCACCAGCACTTGGCGATACTTTGCGTTTGCTCAACCATGTCATGAGATTCTCGAAGTCACGACTACATGCCAGTGGGTTGTTACTGATGTCAAGTGTGTTCAATTTGTCTAAATGATCAAGTTCCGTTTGTTTGATTTCAGTGATACGGTTATGTGAAATATTTAGAAATGTTAAACTACTTAGCAGAGTTGCTGAACGATTTTTGTCTGCCTTCCACAATGATGTAAGTTCACCGTGACTCATATCCAAATAAGTAATCGCCGGGGTGTGTAGGAATACTTCAGCAGAGAGTACTTTCAGTGGATTACCTTGAAGGTATAGTTTACCCAGTTCATTGTTCTTTTCAAAAACTTTAGAGTCCAAAGTAGTCAATTGATTGTAAGATAAGTTGATTTCGACTAACTTAGGGCACGTGCCAAATACCTTGGATCCGATGGTTTTAATTTCATTATTGGATAAATTGACTACAGACAGTGCTGAGAAAGTTTTTAATGAGTTATCCTCAATTTCTTGTAGGCCACAGTACGATGCATCAAATAAGTAGATGTTAAATTGATCAACAGAACACTGGAATCCTTCGGAAGGCAAGTGTTTCAACTTAGGATTGTTTGAAATTTTAAAAATATCTAATTCAATGTTTTCTTTGATCAGAATATTCGAGATAAAGTCCAAGTCATTATAAGAAAGATCTAGATAGTTTAGTTCCACGAGTTTGTGGAAAGCTTGGTTGTGGATTTTTTCAATGTTGTTTCCACTTAAATTTAAGTTTGCAATGTATGTCATGCCATTGAACATGGATGGGCCGACAAATCTGATGTTAGTTTGGCCAGCGTTTAGCGTCAGCAGATCCGAAATCTGTAGTCCATATACTGTGTCTACCGGATTTCTCGAAATATGCAGAGTAGCCAGTTCATTGTTTTCAGAAAAGATATCATCCGGTAACGATTTGATGTCATTATCGCTTAGGTCAAGCTCTTCCAAATCTAAAAGTTTCTTGAAAGTGTCTGCATCCATCTTGGACAAATGGTTTCCAGCTAAGTTAAGGTACATTAGACCAGTCATATTGCGAAAAGTGTTAGATGTAATGAATTTCACATTACAGTAGGAAATATCGAGTTCTTGTACGGAGGAAGTGTTTAAGAAATAGTCATTCGAATCTGCTACAGGAAACTTGAGAGGATTATTTGAGAGAGTAAGCAGGAGTAATTTTTTGTTATGAGAGAATGTATCAGGGTGTAAGATCTTCAACTTATTATTAGATAAATTAACTGCGTATAAGTTAGGTAGGCCGTGGAACGCATCGGGTCCAACAAAGTCGATCGTGCTGTTTACAATCTTTACAGTGGTAACTTGATGGAGGCCAAGTTTCTTGAAAATAAAGTCTGTCAACTTAATTGGATATTTAGTATCGGCGTTTTCAATTACTAGATCGGTGATGTCATCACCAAACTTTTGTGTGCCGATTTCCAGACGATCACACTTGGCTGTTCTGTATCCTTGGGATACAGTGCAGATGCAGTCTCTAGGGCACGGTCGGTTCTCATTATAGAGAACCTCCTGATCGTCTCCAGCATCGAAGTCATCGTACTGGTACAAGAAGGTATCGGCATCTTCTTTCTTGGTATCGGCCGTCTTTTTGACAGGCTCGCTGAGTGCCAGCGCGCACACAGCCAGGAGCACTGCTAACTCCCGGGACCTCACCCCCATCTCTTAGCGAACTCTGTAAAGATGAAACAGGTCAAGTTATTTTCCAATCAATAATATGATTACAACAATTATTATTATGAAATTTCTCAAAATACGAGGTCGATCACGTTTACAAAATAACAGTAGTGGAAAACAATGGCTAAAAAAATTTTCTTTTTTTGTAAAATGCCAACAATGTGTTAACATAATGTTGTCGTTAGCGGAACAATGAAAAACAGCTGCTAGTACCTAGTCCTTTTCACCGTTGTTTGAACTCACTGCAAGCTCATGTACCTACCTTGTTGTGCTATGTTAGTTACCTACATATGTAGTTCAAAGATCATATTGAATTCTATAGATACAACCTACCTACCTACTACTAGGCATATTAATGATACATCATTAATATGTTATGAAAATAAATTACTTATACTTAATCAGAAAACATAATCTGTTGGACGTTCTATTTCAAATTCCCAATGGTTTGTGTAAAGAATGAAGCAAACTCTTAGACTTAAACTATCAAAAATACTAGAGATATTCAGTACAAATACAACGCGGAATCTTGGCACTCGAATACTATATAGGTAATTATTACAAATACCATCTATAAAATAAACAAGATTTTACATTGATGTTTGACAGAAATAATTCGTAATAATTAATACAAAAGCATCAATGTACAGCGCCTTTGTCGCATCCCTCGAGAGTCAGCAAGCGGAATAGGAACTTAGTACGGAATCGGCTGAAGCGCCCAAGTGTGCAATTTTCGATAGTGGACCGAGGTGAAGTGGTGCCGTTTTTAAAGCACTGATCGGTAATCTAGGTATTTTTGATCTAAGAGCAAACTAGGTAAATCCCACCCAACATACAGGGAAACCGTCTGATCTCTATCTAACTGTAGGTATATTTATCTACCATTCTACTGAATTTTGATTAAATAAACATTTAATTCAAAATAAAACCTTCACAATATATTTATGAGTAAAATTATAGGCACTTATAATTTATTTATTGTTGTGTTGTCTCATTTGCGTGCGCTGTGCAGATGTGAGGCATTGTTCTAGTGAAATCTTATCTGGGCTTTGTCCATCTGTTAGTATGACGTAAATAGTGAATCCAGACAGATGATACAAGGTTGTCTTTGTTAAATTAAGTAGGTAAGTATTGATATAAACATAATTTAAACCACATTAAGTTTGCTAACTTTTCTCCTTAAATATATTTACAATAAGAATCGCAATAGCACGAGCAGAGAGTTTCCCTTTATTCATTGGGAACCCTGGAAGCGGAACTTGTCGCTGGTTCGATCCAATCCGACCCAAGATCATTTTCTTTTATAAAACCATGCAAAAAAAGAAATTAACTACAAGAATTTAGGATTGTTCTTTAATTTTTCAATTCCCAGTCCCGACACAATAATGCTAAACGTGATTTTACGTGACAGTGTTGAAAATTCAGTGAGTACCTACCTACTTTGTAGGCAAAATACGCACAATAGACGTAGAATTACAGAAAACTACCACGCCACAGTATGTAGGACTTACCTACCTAGGTACGTAGCTATATTTAGAATGTACTATAAACGACAAATATAATAATAATCAAATGATAGTAAAATAGTCATTAGTTTCGTCATTCGATGGCATACAGCCAAAGTGATCTACTTACGATCGATTAGTCTCTTAATTGTCCAAGGGAAATAGTCCCTACAATTTACTAATAATTATGAACAGTATTCATTTGGTAACGACTAAACCTAACCTAATGAATAGAATTCCATTTGGCGTAAACATTCACACAGAAGGATAAAATTAACTGATGAAATATTTGGCATATGAAGCGCTGACGTCACAGAATCAAATGTCTTTCTTACAAGGTAACCTAGACTCCCGCGATAAACAACGATAAATAATTACAACGAACGGAATTCAGCAAGCGTCTGAGGGAAGAGACTGGTGATCCTCGCGCAGGCAGCTTTCTCGCGGAAAGACTCTCATTGGCAATTCAGCGCGGGAATGCTGCCTGTGTTATGGGCACTCTGCCTAAGACTCCCTGCTTACATATAATTATGATGTTTGTATTTGTTTAGGTTTTTCTTAATTTTATTTTCCTGTTCCATACAACGAATCCGATTTTCTATCCATCTGGCTACCAATTTCCGCTAACAGAACCCAATAGGTATATTATTATGTACTTACTAACAAACTCTATACTGTAATTAACACAAAATAATATTACGTTTCTATAGTGTACGTAGCTAGGTAGTTAGGTGCCGACCCTGGACAGTCGAACTTTTTATTAATTACTAAAAATAGCTAATTACTGCCATTAGTGGCTTATGTTAAACTAACGGCGACGCCAGCGTGTAATAGTTATATGATTCCCAAGATGAAAAGTAGCATAAATTATACCTTATTACATCGGCTGTCTGTCAGTCAAAATCCCGTTAAAATCAGTCCAGTTGTTTCAGAGATTAACCGGAACTATAAACTATCGTATGCATTTAGAGAAAAGCTGTTAATAGTTGTACACACAGACACTTTAATTACACATCTGTCCCAAAACTCTACTATAAGCTGAGACTGGTGTACGACCGATCCTATACAAGAAAAAAAACCAATCAACTTAATTTCACCCCCCCCCCCCCCCCCCCCAGTAAATACAGTAAATACTTACATAAATAACTCATACTACAAATGCACTTACATATAAATACATATACCTATATAAATAATAGATTATACATACAATACATACAAACATTTCATATAAAATATACATACATACCAATATTTAAGACATATAAGATAATTGTTGCTCATATCTTCTCACTGGGTAAACCGTTTTTTTTATTGAAATCTGCTGCTTCCCGTTTGATTCTATTTTCAACCGACTCCCAAAAAAAGAGGTTTCAATTCGACTGTATGCTCCTTTTAATGTTTGTTACGTCATATCGCTGGACTGGGTTAACCGAGTTTTAATTATTTTTAAATGAAAGCTACTACTTCTCAAGTGGTCCCATTTCAATTTGGTCCCATTCCGACAATTATTTGGTCCCATTTCGGTAATTTGTAATCGGTTTTTGTGTCAATGTCCGACGTGATTTTTTATAAACAAGTAAATTGCTCGTGATTATAAAATTATTTACATCATAAATTAAACAGTAGGTAAGTACAATATTTTAAGTGGCTAATTAAAATGTCACTATCTAAACACGGTGTTTATTTTGTAATTTTCATAAACGTAGATCTATTAAGATTGTACCTTTATTGTTTGAATATTTTCTCACAATTCTAGCACACGGTAAACATTAACTCTACTAACAATTAAGTAGGTACTAAAAATACGGTCATAACTCTATAAATAATTAATCGATTTCAACCTTAATAATTAAAATGAGGTACCTACATCAAAAATAAAACACGTATCTACATAATCATTGCCGACTGGCAATGTTCCCAAAAAACTTTATAAACTTAGTAAACTACAGTGTAAACTCCATTCCACCAAAACATTGCATGTAAGGCTGAGTCCAATCGAGCAGGGTATTACTACTACTGTAAAAAGTTATCAGATCTTATAGAGAGCCAAACTCCTAACTCTATGCGTCCTAACTACCGTGGTCCCAGATGTAACGTCACTCGATTTAACGCCCCAAACTTCCTACTAAAGCGTCGAAACCTCTTGGTTTTGGTTGGTTAAGCTTGCCGTCCATACAATTATACACTCTATATAGCATGACACCCACTGTCAATAACGACAGTTAAGTAATAAAAGGTACCTTTAAAGTTGTAAAAATTAATTTCAATTTAGAACTTTTACTCACATGATAAATGTCGAGATCAAGTTTGGATTTCACGCTTATCGAATATAAGACAAGTTTCGTACAACTATGTTCGTATAGTATTGTAGAAAGTCAACCACTTTCACGTTAAGCACAGCACAATAAAACACAGCCACGAACTGATATTGACTGTTTGACCGAAGCGCATTTAAGCGTCTGATTATTCGCACAGTTACACTAGATGGCAGTCAGACCTATATTGTATCACACAAACACGAAACACGTCCTTCCTTGCGCTCGTCTGACAATGTACTACCTCTACCTCCTCTACTGAACTCTACTCCGCCTCATTTTATAACAGAGTAACTAAATTGTCATTTCGAACCGATGACGATGATTCACATACTGCTAAACATTAATTTGCTGTTTGTTTACAAATCCGAGGTCACGTTGCCAACGATTTAAACTATTACCTATCGCTTTACCGGTCCAGCGATTGTATTTACAATGGAACATATCGTCAGACTGCATCGAATTACAATAAATAACAGTCCTTCTGTAAACACTTTGCAGTCGTTGCTTCCGATTCTGAAAGTGACATTGGTTTTTTTTCTATTTACGTCTTTGTACTGCGTACGCGTTTTTGACATATGCTACGTGTAAAACAAATAACATAACATTTGTATGTTAAATATATATAGGTACGTTTTATAGATGGATATATTATAAAACATAGCGATAAAAATATACTATGTTCTAGATTGGTTAGGTTACAACGCACTGCTCATATTCACACACATACACATTTTTGGGTGCAAAGGGGCTCTACCAACATCTATAGGGCCCCAGCGACCTCACCTGCTAGTGGCGCACCTGCTGATAAACGGACGAGGCTCGTTAATTTACGGTACCTATGGAGTGGCTTCGGCCCCTACGTGGGTACCAGGTGGTACAACAGTGTTGGTCCGGGGGGGTACCACCGTGCAGCTGTGCTAAAGCCCCCCAAGTAACCCAGCCCAGGCTGGGTTGCGTTAGGGGTTCAGCAGCTGCACCGCCGGGCCCGGGGCGATGTATGGTGCAGCAGGCATGGGACCAGTGGGGGCGAAACGGAGTCTAGTGTGGGTGGTGTGGGTCGATTCGCCGGCCAGGGAGACCCTTAGCAACGGCGTTGCCGCGGCCGCCCGCAACACAGTCATGGGGCCCGCCTGGGGCCAACCACCCCAGGAGGCTGCCCCACATGTTGCGCATAATCCTGATGTGGGATCGCCGCTCCGGGTGGTAACCGGTGTGGGGTAGCGGCGGCCTTGCATCAGGGGGGTTTGGGAGCCCTTCCGTCCGGCGAGTCGGCTCCGACCTAACCACACGGTTCTAGACAAAGCTAGCCCCTGCGCTTTGTCACTTACTGCTGCACCAGATGTCGCCTTGTCTTCACGCTTCTTCTTCAAAATCTACAATGGCAGTGCAACAAAAAAGAAATAAACGTTACACAGCGGCCCTAGGAAACCCCACAACTTCACATTTCGAGGTGGAGTTCACTAACGTCCGTGGACTCCATGCGAACCTCGATACCGTCCACCACCACCTTGAGACGGCACGGCCCGCTGTGATGTTCCTCACGGAGACACAAATACGCCGCCCTGACGACACGTCTTACCTGTGTTACCCCGGCTATGTCATCGAGGAACAATTTCGAGACAGAGCCGGGGTGTGCGTGTTCGTTAGGGCGGATGTTTGCTGCCGCCGGTTGCGCTGCCTAGAGAACCCCTCCAATTCCGTCCTTTGGCTGCACGTAGACCATGGCTCTATGAGCCAGATCTACGTGTGCGTCTACCGATCCCACACAGGGGATTCTGAGACAACAAAGCTCTTCCAGTACCTCAGCGAGACGGCTGATGAAGCGCAGGTGCGGTTCCCGAACGCTGACCTAGTATTTCTGGGGGACTTCAATGGCCATCACATTGAATGGCTGGGGTCCCTCAAGACTGATCATGCGGGTAGAGCCGCCCATGCGTTCGCTCTCTCCCACGGTCTGACCCAGATGGTATGCGGGATCACCCGGATACCAGACAGGTCAGATCACGCGCCCGCTCTGCTGGATCTACTGCTGACGAGTCGCCCAGCCCAGTACAGTGTTTCGGTAGGAGCCCCACTGGGTAGTTCCGACCACTGTGTTGTTCACGCTGGCATGAAGGTGTCACCTCCTGCACGTCCTGTACAAACGTCACGACGACTATGGCACTACTCGTCAGCGGATTGGGACGGTCTACGCGATTATTATGCGTCCGTCCCCTGGAGCCAGCGCTGCTTTGTAGGAAAGGCTCCTTCGGATAGTGCTTCTGCTATTGCTGGCGAAATCAGTTTAGGGATGGATTATTACATCCCTTTCACTGATGTCGCCAGTATCCGCAGAGCCCGTCCTTGGTTCGGGCGAGATTGTGCCAAAGCTGTTCGACAAAAACAGTCGGCATATCGCGCCTGGATCAGGGCCCGGGCTGTGCGCGACCCAAACGTGGGCCACCTCAAAGCAGCGTACAACCGGGCCACAAAGTCGAGTAAGAGGGCCTTTAAGAGAGCGGATGCCCAGCGCGTCGCGCGGCTTGGTCAGGAGCTCACTTCCCATCCCACGGGCAGCCGTGGATTCTGGCAACTGGCCAAAGCCGTGCAATCTAACTTTTGTCAGCCCTCGCTGCCACCGCTGCGTTACCCAGATGGAACACTGGCTCACAAAGCCCAAGAGAAAGCGGATATGCTCGCAGACCTCTTTGCGGCTAATTCCGGGGTCGACGACCGTGGCCTGCAGCCCCCCGCCATCGCCAACTGTGGCCACACAATGCCTGATATTGTTATCAGGCAATGTGATGTACGGGCAGTGCTGCGGTCACTCGACACGCGGAAAGCCAGTGGCCCTGACGGCATTCCGGCGGTGGTGCTACGAAAATGTGCAGCTGAGTTGTCTCCAGTATTAACGCGTCTGTACCGCCTGTCATACTCTTCAGGGCTCGTGCCGGAGGTCTGGAAGGAGGCGAACGTACAACCGATCCCCAAGAAAGGGGATCGGTCCGATCCAGGCAACTATCGACCCATAGCTGTCACCTCAGTCATTTGCAAGGTGCTTGAGCTCCTTATAAATAAGCAGCTCATGCAATTCCTAGAGGATCACTCGTTAATCAATGATCGACAATACGGCTTCAGGCCAAAGCGATCAACGGGTGATCTTCTGGCATTCGTAACGAATGTCTGGGGTGGGGCTATGGAAAGGCACGGCGAGTCCTTCGCTATTAGCCTGGACATCGCCAAAGCCTTCGATAGGGTCTGGCATGCTTCGCTCCTTTCCAAGCTTCCGGCATATGGTCTACCTCCTCAACTGTGCAGCTGGATTGCCAGCTTTTTAAACGAGCGCCGAGTGCGGGTCCTCTGCGATGGCCAGGCTTCTCGCTTCTTGCAAGTGAATGCCGGGGTACCGCAGGGGTCCGTACTATCACCAACTCTCTTTCTTCTGCATATCAATGATATGCTATCCCTCGGGAACATTCATTGCTATGCAGATGACAGCACACTGCACGGGAGTTACTCGGTTCGTCCGACGGCGGGGCGATCTGAGATTGAGGAGGAGAGGCGACGACTCGTGGCTGATCTCGACCGTAACCTCGACAATATCTCTCAATGGGGTACCGAGAACCTGGTCGAGTTCAATGCCCGCAAAACACAGGCGTGTGCATTTACTGCGAAGAAATCCCCTTTCCTTCCCCTACCCTCTCTTCAGAATGCATTATTACCAATGAAGGACAACCTTGATATCCTTGGCATAGACGTTCGTCGAGAGCTCAATAATAAAAACTACATCGAAAGAGGTATAGGGCTAGCTTCGCGGAAACTAGGAATACTGAATAAGGTAAAGAGATTCTTTACACCGGACCGGAGGTGTCTGCTGTACAAGACGCAGATTAGACCCTGCGTCGAATACTGCTCTCACCTCTGGGACGGCTCCGCGAAGTATCTGCTGGACGCTCTCGACGCTATGCAGCGACGGGCTATCCGTATTATAGGTTGTTCGGAGGTAACGGGAAGCCTTGAGCCGCTAGCTCAGCGCCGAACAATAGCTTCCTTGGCCGCATTCTACCGTATTTACCACGGCGAGTGTTCTGAAGAGCTCTTCAATCTGATCCCACCCTCTTCCTTCCGATCCCGAACGACTCGTGCCGGGCAGAGATGCCACCCCCACACAGTGGATAGCATGTTCGCGAGAACCGAACGTTTTAAACGTTCGTTTCTCTGCCGAACGATAGTGGCCTGGAACGCCCTGCCTGTGCACGTGTTTCCTCCCACATATAATCCTGGGTTCTTTAAGCGGAGCGTGAAGAGGCACATCAGTAGGTCGTCAAGTTGAGGGCCACTCTCAATAGTAATGTGTGCTGTGAGAGTGGCCCACAATCGCTAGACGTCGTCACGACTTACCACCAGGCGGGCGGCGTCAATTTGGCGAACCAAATATAAAAAAAAAAAAAAAAAAAAACAAAAGGAATGACCATTACTGACTGCTCCATTTTCTTCTATTAAGTACGTGAACGTATAATGAAAAATAATCGGCATACAGCCATATTAGGAATGGGTGAATAACGAGTGTGGGAGACGAATTATCAGATTATAAACTATTGGACAAGGAGATCTCCTTGTCCAATAATTTACAATCTGATAATTCGTCATTAATCATTAACTAGGAGTCATTCAGTTACTGAGGAACGAAGCTCAGAATCAAGATATTAAAATTCGAAAAGTGCAATTACATTCTTCCACCATACCAACAAAAAGTAAAACAAAAATATTATCAAGAAAGGGCAATTGTCAAAGACTTTAGTGTCAATTTTAGATTGTTTAAATAGAAATTTTAGATTGTTTAAATAGACTCTGTATATTAATTTAATTTGTATGCGTATGTCATATTATGCTGGCTTATTTTTGATTCTATGTAAATATTTAGTTTTAATATACTAGTGGAGTCACGGTAATTCCATGTTTCATTTGATATTGAAAATACGACGTATGAGGAATCCGACTAAACAGGAACCCGACGATACAGGAATACGACGAATCAGGACTAATTCTTTTAAAACGGCATTATTTAAATTAGGTATTCCTATTACTACCGAATCAAAACTAATGTAACCACAGATTGGAAATTAGGTGTTTAAATATTTTTACACTTTCTACAAAAGTAACCACTAGAAGCTCTTTTACATTATTTCCAATGCACCTATTTCACTGTTTTCCACCTCCCAAGTTTAAAAAGCTTCTGCAATTGGTATTGCATCACTAGGTATGCTGGTGCATACCTAGTGATAATTTTTTTGTTGACGAGGTAAACGAAATACGTGTGCGATTGCGATATCAGTGAGTCGAGACGAGACCATCTCTAATAGATAAGATAGCGTTAGTACACAATAGCAACACAGATAGGTCATAACTTTGAACAACACTTTCCACGATCATCTTTGCCAATCTTTGCTACATTGTTTGTTCGGTTGTTTACTCTCGTCGACGCAAACATCATGCTATTAGATATTAGCTTCTCTTCTAGATCTAGCTTTCTAGATATTTACATATTTCTTTACCCTTTTATGTTATCCATCATCTAAAAATTTAAATACATTTTAAATTAAATACTGCCATGGAAAGGATTTGATAAGTCATTGTTTTTAATCGTTGGTATTACATTACTTACAGAATATACATACTCATTTATAATATAATTTTTTAATATATTTTTTCAACAAAAATTAGGTATGTAAAATTTGTAGGTACTTATTAAACTATAAAGTTTATGGGTAGAGCAGCTCGTGGCCTTCCGATCATAATGGCAAAGGGTGACATTTGCGCGATTGTAGCGTTGTACTTGTTTACGATAAATCTAATGTGAAGGGTCAACAATATTAACCTGACCTTAATGAAAAGTGGATGTGAAATAGCTTTAGCGATAGATATTTGTAAATGTAGGATCGGTCTACCCGGCTTTCAAAGAATGAAGAAGATGTTTGGAACGCGCTAATCTCGGATACGTAGGAGGGTACTACTTACTGGTTCAAATAAAAAAAATAAAATAATCTGTTTGGGTGTACTACATAGGTAGGTAATCAACTATTAGATACAAATCAAATCAAATCAAAATATCTTTATTTATGTAGGTCACAAAGTAACACTTAAAAACGTCAAAAAAAAGAAAATGCTTCTACATTTACATTTACCGCCAGATTCGCAAGACAATAGGTAGAGCCTGTGAGGAAAGAACCTGGCAAGAAAAACTCACGGCCACTCTTTTTATTCGCCAGTAAATACAATGATTCTGTTAAAACAATAAAAAGAGGGTAAGGGCAGTACGTGACCATGTGTGGACCAAGTGAACTTAAAAATTATGAATCTCTGTTATTCACAAAAAAAAAGTTAAATACTAGTTAAAGGTGCCACATAATCTCAAAGTACCCATACCTTACAATATCATAATAATAATAATTTAACAATAATAAGTGAGTTTCAGCAACAAAACAACATTTCAAACAGAAGTAGCCCCTATGTAGCTCGAGTGATGAGCAAGCAACTCATTGCCATTTCTCTGTATCGTTTAGATAATCTTTAATAGTATAATATGCCTTTTTTAGGAGGTGTGTCTTAACAGCCACTTTGAATTTATTCAAAGGAAGTTCATAATGTTTAGAGGAATTTTGTTATAAAAACGCACACCAAATCCTGCAAAGGAGTCATGAACCTTCTGTAAACGATAATACGTCCCAACCAATTTATGCTTATTTCTAGTATTTATTGCATGTATGTCACTGTTCACACTGTATAAATGTATATTCTGTTTAACGAACATAATATTCGCATATATATATTGTGATGCAACTGTTAAAATGCCTATTTCTTTAAATCTTTCTCTAAGAGAAACTCGTGCATTCAGTTTATAAATCGAACGTATAGTTCGCTTTTGGAGTATAAAAATGGTCTCTAAATCAGCTGCCTTGCCCCACAGTAAAATTCCATACGACATGATACTGTGAAAATAGCTAAAATAAACCAGCCTGGCAGTTTCTACATCCGTGAGCTGTCTGACTTTACTAATAGCAAAAGCCGCAGAGCTAAGTTTCCCTGCAAGACCCGATATTTGGGCGTTCCATTGTAATGTACTGTCTAGAGTAATACCCAAAAATACGGTTGATTCTACAAGATTAAGGGTATCACCGTTCAAAATAATATTAGTACCGTAGTTCTGAACATTAGGCATACTAAATCTAACACACTTCGTCTTTTTTGCGTTCAGAAGTAAATTGTTGGTTGTAAACCAATCCAGAACTAGTGCAAGTGAACTATTTACTTCGTCAAAATTCCTCAGCTTGCGATCAACTTTAAAAATAAGTGATGTATCATCGGCGAATAGAACAATGTCGCACAAATTCTGTACATAGAACGGTAGATCATTAATGTAAACTAAAAATAGAAATTGAGTTTCCGTAATAGGGTATTATGTTCAACGCAATCAAAAGCTTTGGAGAGATCGCAAAATATACCAATGGCATCTTGCTTATTCTCCCAGGCATTGAAAATATGCTTCAGAAGCGTTACCCCTGCGTGAATGGTAGAACGACCTCTTGTGAATCCATACTGCTCATTATGTAGTAGCATATTTGAATTAAAATGTGATTGTAATTGCTGCAATATAATTTTTTCAAAAATTTTACTAATGGCAGGTAGTATTGAAATTGGTCTAAAATTACCAGGTTCGCTTTTTGATCCAGTTTTAAATAAAGGTATCACTTTACTGTATTTCATGAGATCAGGAAACACTCTACTATTGACACATTTATTAAATATTGCAGCTAGATGTGGAGATATATTCACAATAATGGACTGAAGCAATTTTACAGAAATACCCCACAAGTCAGCTGTCTTTTTTGAGTTAAGCGACTTGAATACTTTTATAATATCATTGGGGTTTACATATTCAAAGCTAAATGAGACATGACACTGATTCACGCCGCTTTCCAGCATACGTTGAGCTTTAACTGAGCAAGAATTCAAGGAGCTAGTTATATTCGCGGGTATGTCTATAAAAAAATTATTAAAGGTTTGTGCTACATCTGGTTCTTTCTTAATGACTTTTTTATCAATAATTAATTCAAAGTCATTGTCACGGGGCTTTAGGCGACCGGTTTCAGCACTAATTATATTCCAAGTCGTTTTGACTTTATTGTTGGACAGTTTAATCTTATTACTCAAATATAATGACTTATACATAATGACCTATATACCTACGCAATACTTCTCTACCTAGTAAGAGAGAATTTTAGCGCGTAAGAATATTTTATTATAAGTAACAAAGTTACTAGGCGTCTTCTAGTGTAAATATCATGACAATCTGAAGACAGATAGTACCTAATAGTCAACAATAACGACCTCACGTCACTCGGCCTAACGATTTTTGTTCATCTGTTCAGCTAATATTGTTCGCCAACATTCAGGAAATGGGTTTATTGTCTCAGAACAACACACCGTAAAAAACGTTTGCACACGCGATTCATAAAATATAATACGCTGGTCGAAGTATGTATTTATTCTATTAATAGTTGTTTTTCTCGCCGGATGTCCACTTAGATGATTCTTATTTCAATAGTAAAATAACTTCATCATCTGCCTGCTCTTATCCCAATTATTTGGGGTCGGCGCAACATGTTTTCATCTTCCATACATCCCTGTCACACGTCATTTCCTCAGTCACTCCTTTCCTGGTCATATCCTCTTTCACGCATTCTATCCATCTTTTCTTGGGTAAAATAACTTGCAGAACAATAATAAAGCCTCTTTCGGAAGATAGACGTTTAGTATTCAATCCCATAAAAACACTAGCGACACACTATTTATAATGGCCGTTTTAGCATTTGTGCGTTCAGAAGTTTCTTATAACACAACTACAATACCAATAAACGTAGGTACTACCCAGAGACTTGGGATGGCGCTCGCTTCGCTCCCGTACTACCTACATACTTTAGTTTGATAGAGCTAATTTTTGTTTTTATACTATACTATTGAGATCTACCATACAGCTCGGTATTGTTGCAGAGACGAATTCAAAAATGGTATTTTAAACTATTAAAATTTTTGGGATATTTATGTACTGTTTCCGAGTTTCCGATATTTCTACCACTGTTGCGAGCGCCATAGAGGGCCTGGTAACAGACAACAGAAGTCGGATTGTATTGATAGACGCATGATGCATAGAATATAAATATATATTGTTCTCGAGTCATGTAGGTATTATCGCAGATAAAGATTAGATTACGTCACATATCTAAGTATCTACGAGCAAGATAAGTAGACAATACATTTGAGATATTTCAAGTGAAGGTACCTCATAAGTCTCAACTGTCTCAAGCATCGCAATTGTTGATTATCTACATCGATATAGGTACAATAGGTGCATAAATCAATTCAGCAGTAGGTAAGGTAACAATGCACGTAAGAAGATCGCTGGGCGAGAGTGGAGGGGTGTGTGAGTATGCGCATCGGTCTCGCTCTTACACGATTACCACCATCGATGTAATATTCTTATTGTAAGCAAAGACATATTTGATCGAAGATTACCACCATATAGATCGATAAATCGCCAACCCCGTAGTTTGAAAGTCAGCGTTATTTTTGTATGACGCGACCTGTACTTATCTTAACCACCAAACTCACAGTTCGCTGTTCATTTTGTTGGTTGGCAAGCCTTTTACCTCGTAAGGTCTGCCCTGAGTTTTACACTACACAGTTTAAAACTCAGGGCAGACATTGGTTAATTTATCTCGATGTTAGATTCCCGTGGGAATAAGGCTGTTTTATACGGTCGCCGGATAACGGACCGTTATGTTCACCGGATTCACGGTGGTGTATGGTTTACAATGAATGCTTCTATACGCACCGGACACAGGTCCGGCGAACAAATTACGCCCAATGCATCGCGACATCCCCTCGACGCGCGACTGTCCGTTGTTTTTTTTTTTTTATAATTCCGCGGCCCGAGGCAGCGGTCGCTCACGTCTGTTGCCGGGCGTCTCTGGTTCACACGCAGAACGTATTTCCAGTGGCGCCCGAAGGTCCGTTGTCTGGCGAAAAAAGGCTCGTCTAAAAGCACCCACCCTCAGGGCCGACAATAGGTAGGTACTACTCCACACGGGTAGAACCGCGAACATCCGCTCTTATTTTATAAACTCGTTTTGATACATGGTAATTTTTCATTACGTCATTGTGCAAGTTGTTGCGTCGCGAAGGATGCGTGCGTCATGTTTGTGGGTCTTTCTGAATACCGCTACAAAAAACGAACATCTCCATGTACTTAACTCGCTAATTTCTGCTCAGCGCATATGGTGTTTTGTTACGGGTCTCTTGCTTGCCCACATGAATTTTATAGTCCGAACAAAAAGAATAACATACAGAATATATTACAACAACGTTCCTGGTCGTTATGTGCAGTTAATCCAATATGTGGTATTACAGACAATATCGAATATCAATACAATATACGAGTAGATGCGCCACCGCATACTAAATAACATCTAGATAAAGATTTTAGTTTTGCATACAATCGTTGTTATAAGCAAAGGCATGCAAATTGATAAGCACAGTTGGTCACATAAATTAATAATTATTGACATGGTTTTATAATCTGACCTAATTCAATACAATCGCGGATTTTTAGGAAAGAATCCAATTGAAATATTGAAATATCCAACTAATGAGTCAGGTTAAGGTCTGCAGCTCTGTGGATTTCCCCAAAACAATTACATTTACATCATACAGGAAGGTAACGCACGATAAGTCGTATTCATAATTATAGTTTTCGGTTACTTCAGATATAATATAAGGTCCAGATTTCATTTATTCTAAAGGACTGATATAAACTACAAGGAAACTATTATAGTCAACCTACGTTTGATCCTTTGATTGCTTCGGTGGCGTGGACGCGTGGTCGATGGCCGATCGAAATCGAAATCGAAATCGAAAGCCGATGCACTATCGGCTTTCGACTCGACGAGTCTCGGGTTCGATTCCCGGGTCGAATCAAATATTTGTGTGATCCACAAATGTTTGTTTCGGAGTTTGGTTGTTTTCTATGTATAATATGTATATATTTAGAAATATATAAGTATGTTTATCAGTTGTCTAGATCCCATAGCACACATAGCTATAAGCTTATAGCTTAGTTTAGGCTAGATGACGTTGTGTTGGGCGAGTCAGCGCCGGGACCTCGTAGTGGGTCTGGGCGTGGATACCCTCTCGCTGGAGACCATGCTTCAAGCCATGGTCTCCAGCGGGAGTAGGTGGAACGCGGCCGTGTCCTTCTGCGAGCAAGTCGTGCTCGCGAAGGAGGCGGCCGAGAGGGAGAGGGAGCGTGCCCTCCCCGCCGAGTTCCGTAGTCAGCGGCGAGGCCGCCGCAGACTCATCTACGCCCAAGACCATCGACCTCCATGATCGGGGCCTGAGGACGGCGGGATCGCCACCCGTCGTCCTTACAGAAGCAGGCTAGAAGGGTTGCGTGCTGCGGGGCCTTTGCCCCATAGCACGCAACCAGATTCACTCATTGACGCGGGATAAAACCCTACCCCAACGACGCGGGATTCTCATCCCGACCCAACCCCCCGCAGAGACCACAGAGGTGGTCAAAGTCCGCCGGGCGCCACTGGAAATACGTTCTGCTTGTAACCAGAGACGCCCGGCAACGGACGTTAAAGCGGCCGCGGCCTTGGTGCGGAACTAAAAAAAAAAAAAAAAAAAAAAAAAAAAAAAAAAAAAAAAAAAAAAAAAAAAAAAAAGATGACGTTGTGTGAGAATGTCCAAAAATATTTATTTATTATTACATAACTACATCTACATCAGATTAGTTTGAGGGATTTATGAGAATCCTAGTAAATTAGTTACTGCCTTTAACAACCTTAACAATATTAAATTTAAGAACTCCTAATAAACATAATGAATTCTTTACTCTTTCTCCCCGGATAAAATAAAATGGGTATTAAGTATAAATAAAATAAAAGCAGGAACTTCGTTTAGTTTCCTTTAACTTTCTAATCGATTCAAGTCTACAGATGAATCACCCTGTTATACCCGATGTGGAAATTATATTTAGGCCAATATGGTTTGACAAATTTTTAATTAAAATGAAATTAAATTAAAATTCCTCTCCCTTATTCATTAGTTAATAACTAAGAACAAGATGACAAATCAATATCATTATTAATAACATTTCAATTTATAAAATGGATTATAATATGAAGACAATAATGTAAAACAATGATAACTAATTATTATACATAGATACTTTAATTGGGATCAACTACCCAATCTGTATTCGATTGGGATCAATAGCCGATCAAGTTAAATCAAATCCCCTTCATTTTACTATGTAATATTTTTTTTTGTATATACATATTATACATAGAAAACGTCCAAACTTCGGTACAAACGTATATGTCATCACACAAAGTTTGTCCCGACCGGGAATCAAACCCGAGAATCGGGCGTGGAAAGCGGATGCATGGTTCCTTACTCAGACTCTCGTATTTTAAGCACAATGGGTAATTTTTTTTGATCTTAAAACGTAGTGTAGAGTTTTGCAATCTGTTATTATGACTAGAAAATCAATCACAATAGTTTGAAGTATAACTATAGCTTCTTTACCGTTGTATTAGTGATAGAGGTCATGGTCTTCAAGAATTAACCAACAGAACCATTGTCAAGGTTAGGTGCGTGACAAGTTATCATTACGTTCGTATTATTTATAAAAGGATTGAATATAGAACTGACTTAGTTAAGCGAGTTGACGCACCAAAACTTTATTAAAATCACTGGGAGTCAGGAACATTAAAAATGGAACAGTAAATACTTGTATTATTGTGTTTGCCCTTAGATCAAAAATACTATAGATATTGGATTCAGTACAAATACAACGCGGAATCTTAGCACTCGAATACTATATAGGTAATTATAACAAATACCATCTATAAAATAAACAAGATTGTATATTGATGGTTGACATAGAAATAATTCGTAATAATCATTAATACTCGTACAAAAGCATCAATGTACAGCGCCGTTGTCGCATCCCTCGAGAGCTGCTGAAGCGCTCAGGTGTGCAATTTTCTATAGTGGACCGAGGTGAAGAGTACCGTTTTTAAAGCACTGATCGGTAATCTAGGTATTTTTGATCTAAGTGTGTGCCAAATAATTACATACTATTAGGTATACTTACTGGTGTTCACATGGGCGTAGCCAGGTACATGCAGGGGGGGAACAAATGCGATTGGATCCTGTATAATATGCTCCAATCCGTTCACGCCAAACTGCCGCAGTTTTATCTGATCCGATCGACGTCTCAATGTATGATGGACTTTAGAATTATGACGAGCTCTTAGGCCACTTTATGTATTTTAAATTCTATAGTGATTAATGAATTATACATACCTATATAACCTGGTTCAGCTGTACAAAAACTCGTTGGTTGAAATCTGTAACAATAAAAAAAAACACATTAATGACGATGCATGTCACCGTTATTTCCGTCCAATACACAAAATGGACGGTCATTGTAATGTGGCATTGACAATTTGAATCAACCATTCGAATAATAAATGCGAAAGGTTGAATGCCAATGTACCAAAGTAATATGTATATTTATTGACTGAGGGAGCGAAGCGACCGAAGTCTCCTTTACAACTTGCAGACTGGGGAGAAATTATTTCGTCTGATACCTACCTCTACATCTACGGGTTCTGTCAGATCATGTTTGCGGCCGTATTTATCAACCGATTTTCATGAAACTTTACACACACACTCCTTGCTTACAATGAATAACATGTGAATTATATTTTATTGGTTTGGACGAAAAATGAAAGAGTAATAAAGAAAATTGAAAAATAAATTTTCTAAACAAAGCTGTCGAAGTCTACGGTTCACATATTTGTCATCTAAAAGATATCTGCTTGCCGGATTTCAGCCAAATACTACACGTGGGTATTGTTTGTGGGTAAGGTTTTTGAAAACCTGGAACTTGACGTATATGTGGCTATAATATTTCGACGATATAGGTAATCTTTTTCCGAAAATCCAATATGTGAAATGGGAGCTTTTATGTATGTTAGAGTCAGCCAGAGTTAGGATGACATACCCATTATGGACAAAAGCCTCGACAAAAAAAAGTATGTTATATTCGTCTCCGAAGGGGAGATTATTATTTCTTGATGTTTGTCCGTCCACAATGTCTCGAAAACAGCACACGCGATTAAGATAATTATTTTTGCGTTAAGTCCTGCTTTATTAGAAAACTTGCCCTTGCTACTAGCAAGGGCAAGTTTTTGTGAATTGTACCGAAACTATCCTTCGGAGACAAGAGAAAATGGCAGAAAGCCATTCTCCGACCTT
The DNA here is from genome assembly GCA_963556515.1 of Nudaria mundana. NCBI lineage: Eukaryota > Metazoa > Arthropoda > Insecta > Lepidoptera > Erebidae > Nudaria > Nudaria mundana. The sequence continues at coordinate 19,202,723 of OY748287.1, forward strand.
TGCTTATTTTTGATTGAATTGTGTACCTCCATATTGTATATTATGCCTCCAAAAATAAAACTTAAATTAACAAATAGTCACAAACAAAGTTTATAAAAGCGAAATGAAAAATCACAATCACAAAACAAAAGCAGCCGTAACAAACAGATGGCAGGGGTCATCAACCCACTGATGAACTACACAGCTCAGTTCGATTACTATATCGATTTATTATAATCGAGTAAGCGTAAATTATATCGATTCATTGATTTGATAGATACAGTAGCACTGGAAGGGCGTGGTTTAACTACGAGTGCTAATTGGTAACTCGTTCTGGTTTAACCGGCCCTGTTGTAAGATTATAACTAGAAAGGTTTGTGAAACTTAATACTTTACTACATAGTTATACACTTAAATAAAATAAATAAATAAATATGTTAGGACAATTCACACAACGCCATCTAGTCTCAAACTAAGCAGAGCTTGTTATACGAGTATGAGTACTAGATAAACTGACATTAATACTTAGATTTTTTTTTGTATATATTTACATATTATACATAGGGAACATCCAGACTTCGGTACAAACGTATCTGTCTTCACACAAAGTTTGTCCCGCCCGGGAATTGAACACAATACTCCGGCGTCGAAAGCGGATGCACTACCGATCACACCACCGAGGTAGTCATTATTTGCAGACTTATTTCTATATGGTACTGTGTCAAAGTGAAATAGGTATTGAATGGCTGACCCAGGTGGTTATTTTATCATTAACTATTTATATGTAAATTTATCGTTAATGTCTTTATGATTTGTCGTTGAAACTTTAACTTACTGTAGAAATTATACCTAAATAGAGAATTCGAAATGTTAGCATTTAATGAGTTAATTTGACTGAATATTAATTACAGGGTAGTTTCTGTTTTTTTGACAGTTAGGTACCTACACAAATTTGACGTTAAAGTGTGTTAAGTTCATACACATTTCAGACAACGTCCATGCCATATTGAATACACCTGCTATTATTTTGACTGCCTTGGTGGCGTGGTCGGTAGTGCATTCACTTTGGACGCTGGAGACTCGGGTTCGATTCCCGGTCGAGACAAACTTTGTGTGATGACTCAAACGTTTGTACTGAAGTCTGCGTGTTTCCTATGTATAATATGTAAATATTTACAAAAAAATGTGTATAAGTATTAATATTAAATGTATATCAGTTTATCTAGTACTCATATCACAAGCTCTGCTCAGTTTAAGGCTAGATGGCGTTGTGTGAATTGTCCTAACATGTTTTATATTCATATTTATAATTCTACTTTATCATACACATTTCACCGAGGCTTATCATTTTGTCATTTAACAAATAGAAGGTTATCTGGATTTGAAATTCATCTACCATATTAACAGGAAAGGCTTTGGAGTAAGTATTGGAGAAGGTTCTGAATTCGATAAGGATTATCGTAAAATGTTTTTTGAAACACTATTTTTGTCTTTTTAGTCAAGTATTTTTTTCCATGATATTGACTTCTAAGAAGTCTACATCGTGAGACTCTAACTCTAAATAAATAAATGCCTAAATAGGAGATCTTGACTGCAAATTTATGTCGTAAGATTTATTCAACGGCAATGTAAAGTGTTACATTGTAATACGAGTACAATGTATTGTGGAGTAGGCATCTATTGGAATGTTTTTATGTAAATTTATCGGAAGGCTCTGTCGGAAGTATCAACAAAGGTGTAAAGGAAATACGGTAGACTGTTGCGGCTGTGGTAATGGATTGCGTGTGACAAGAGTGAGGTTGTGAATCACAACATTCACAAATTGTGATACAAGCAACTTAAACCTATTAAAAGTTTACTGAGAACAGTACCTAGAATTGAATGTACCTAAATATCAGTACTATTTAATCTTACGGCAAAATTTACATTCAAATAGCTTCATCTAGTTTTGAACTAAGTAGGGCCTTTTTTTTAATTCCGGCCGCTCTCTGGTACGCCCGGCATTTTCAGTAGCGCCCGGCTAAGTAGAGCCTTGTATACGAAATACTTGTAGTCCATCTATACTACTAATATTATAAAGCAGAAGAGTTTGTTTGTTTGTTTGAACGCGCTAATCTCAGGAAGTCTGGTTTGATTTGAAAACAATATTTTTTAGTTGAGACTTGCATTTAAAATGTTATTTTTAATTTCTTATTATAAATTAAATTTATTTTTATCTTTAATTTTATTTATATTTCCTGCTTTACATAAGATTAAACAGATAATATAAACCAATACTAGTATAGTATTCTTATATCTGTGATAATACTAACATATACCTACATAATATTGTTACTAACAAAATGACTCTTAGTTACTTGAATAAATAAACTAAATTATTATTTATCGAGGAAGGGTTTATGCTATATAACATCACTCTAAGATTAATAGGAGTGGAGCAGCAGTGTGATATGTTTCAAAAACGGGGAAATTATTTCTTTTAAGAACTTCCGTTGCCTGCGCTGGTCAAACGGTTAATGTCTTGTTAAAATGATGTACTTACTATAGAATTGTTCCTCTTTAAAAGTTCTAAAAAAAGTTCGCGACAGCATATCTATCTTTTAAGTAAGTTTGACAAACCCCCAAAATGGTGAACGGTTTTTACCAGTAGATAGAGTGGTTCATGAGACACATTTCCAAATACATACGTCATTAGTTTTGTGCATATTCTCGAAGCAAAGTGAGGACGGGATCCTAGTACAAAGAATTACATAAAATTGCTAAGATTCCCAATGCAATTTGTCGGTAACGATCCTAAAGAGGTAACTTATAATCAAGTGACATGTATGTAAGCAAAGCACGGCACGGAAGTGTACAGTATAGAGGAACAATCCATTTGCGTTTATCGAGCGAGACATCGTATAGTTCGATTGATGTAGAATCGCCTTGTACGTAAGGTCATTAAAATGTTGCCGCGACATGAATTTATAATGCCTTAGTTTGTCTTACTGTATTGCTATCCTGCTATAAATACTGAAATGAACACCATCTTGATTTCAACAAGGTATCCAATTATTTGAACGGTTCTAAAGTCAACCTAGTACTTATTCCTAGAGAAATAGGTATCGTTTCTTATCCTATCTAAAAACGTTGTCAGCTTCATTTATGTAATATTAGGGTACGCCCGCGTCTTTGCCGACTTGACAAATTATATGAAAGGAAGGTTTTTGTGTAAGTAGGTACTTACACAAAAACCTTCCTCGATAACCACTCTATCCATTGGTGAAAACCGCAAGATCTAAACGGACATACAGAACGGGCAACTTTGTTTTATAACATTTAGTGATTTCGGATTTTTAATTTCAAATATTGTAAAAGTAAACTAGTATCCAGGTACTGGTATGGTAAGAGATGGTATGCATAACTTCGTAGTGAATGTCATATAACGAAAGAAGGAATGCAATCGAAGTGTGTGTGGCTAACATAGTAGGTACTTTGATTAGCTTTCTATATGGTGCGATGGCCTAGTCTGTTACCGATAAGGTTATGCTTATTATATTAGACTTCCAGCCGCAATACCGGCTCATATTGACTGACTTTTTATACAATGGAATCACTGTGATATGAAGAAACTTTCTTTATCTCATAAGGAATTCGTTTATATTGTAAATATGAACGCGATTTACGACAATTTTTTTATTGCGATTATAAATTAAGAAGGAAACCACAGATACAAAGAAACTAATTGTATTCAAAGTTCTAAAGAGCTAGAAGAATATATCTATTATCAGATAACTTTGCAATAAAGACTTGTTGGGTGCGGATCATTAAATCCGCATCATAGCCGTAAAAACTATAGAAGGTTTTAAACTATTACATTGGGGTCATACGTTACGCTTAAGATATTTACGGATTTATTGTACAAAGCCACCCGTGAAATATATTGAATCAAAACTGAAGCTAAAACGGTCAAATGCGATGCAAGTGAGATCAAAGCTGATCTATTAATCATAAACTGTAAATATGGAACATTTCGATAAGTTTTCAATACACCAAAATATATTAATTTACAGTTCGCGAGGGATAAGCGGAGCTTTGTATTTGCATGAGTGACCACGAAATTTTACAGTACAGTAAAAACTATTGTAGCTGTGTGTACAACACATGTGTGTGTAAAAGAGGTGACATATACATACGTTCACGTACACTGCACTCACACAAATGCAAAACTCCGCTTATCCCTTGCGAACTATACCTACTATTAAATTATTCAACATGAAAACTGGCAGAACTTTAATGATTATTTATTTATTCCCGTGTTATCTTTTTCTACGTTATTTTGTACGTTTTCTGCCCGTTTTTTTTTTCTTTTTTTTAAATCCGTGGCCCGCGGTCGCGGCCACACCTACGTCCATTGCCGAGCGCCTCTGGTAGAGACTGAGAGAATTACCAGTGGCGCCCGGCGGAAACGTTTTCTGTGCTGGCACAGTTTTTATTATATCACAGCTAATGGGAAAATAATCACAAAGATCTTTCCACGCAGTTACTTTCCGGCAATTTTGAATTGAGACAACCCATGCGACATACAAACAAAATAATGTTATACGTTGGTACATTGTAGAGTTGTGACATAACACAGCAATTACTATTGGTTTATCGGTACTTGATAAGCGATGAAAGACACAGATGTAAAGTATGGCCACTGTTTTATATTATTTACACAGAATTAACAGTATTTTCTTTATAATAAATTATATTACAAAATTAGCAATTCTGCTAATTCTGTAATCATGTCAAACTTTGTTTATATTATTAAGAAACGGCACATATCGAAGTATTCGTACCTACTTCTCAAAATCATATTGTATAGATGTCTTGAACATAGATCTCCTACCTATAGACTGGCAGTATCAAATAAAATTGTGCCGTACTCGTGGAACGTGAGGTGACGTCATTGCAGTCAAAACCGTGGAAAATTATTAAATATATTAATATAATAGACCAAAAATCACGTAATGAATGTGTAAAAAATATAAATCAAAATGAATCGCAGTTCGTTTGTCCCGCTAAAACTCGGAAACAGCTGAATCGATTTGGCTGATTTTGGTCTTGAAATATTTCTGAAACTTTGGGGAAGGTTTAAAAGGGCAGTACGAAGTTCGCCGGGACATCTAGTTACAAAATAAAATTAAATAAGTTTATAAGAAAATAAGCCCTTTGACTATATGAGTTGTTTAGTCGAGATATATACGTTGTGGCAATTTTACAGTACTAAGTACTCTTCGTGTCTATGTATTGAAATTAAAAGTCTTTGGTCTTGAAACAATTGTTATAACGTTTGACTTGCGTCTGACTAGCTGTCACCATCAGATTCGCCGGTTTGAACGGAACTCAATCGTGATAAAAGCAAAGGCTCCGGATTTTTCTGTAGGATTATACCAACCGGGTTGAGATTGGATTAGATCATACCAAATGTGGTCACGGGCTGATATAATCACCGTTTAGTCTGATATACGTTAAGAGTGAAAATCTTGAACGATTAAAAATAAAGTTTGCCGGTTTCTATGTCCCGTAATAATCCGTTACCCGCAACTTACAAAAATACAAAATCAAACCATGCACTATACTTAACTAAGTTTTATCAAAATACCGTATAATACAAGTAAGTTTCAGTAGTAGTAAGAAAGGCATCAGTCACTGGTTCGAGTCCAGCCCAAGACATCTTATAGTTTTTATGATTCATATTGTAAAATTATATAAAATTGTGATCATTTAAAATATTGATTAACTTGTATTGTCCAGTGGTTAGGGAAGTGACACTGCCTAAAGCTAACTACATGACTTGGAGGTCGTGTGTTCTAATTTATTAATTCATTTAGAAATATATATATGTTTTTCAAAATTACAATATGGCTGCTACTTTTTATTAAATTCATTCGGCCATTTTGGACATAGTGTGCCCGGTGAAGGTTTAGCTGTGAAGGTTTAGTTTAGCTAACCTTGGGCTGGACGACGCTGTCTTAAAAATGTCCTAAATATTTGTTTATTAGTTAGGTCTGCACAATATTACTATAAAAATATAATATTCAAAGCGCTGGTAATACACTGAGAACCAACATCTGCCGCACATTGATCGAAGTTTTTCTAGCTAAGTTTAGCAACAAAGCCCTTATTATATTTCAAGGTTCCCCCTTATTATAATAGTTGTGTCCCTTTGATGTGACGTCTGTTGGTTTACTAAATGTATTAAACAGTAATAAAGATTACTAGTGACCTGGTTAGACGAAAATACGAACACCAACCTTAAATACATTATTTAATCAAACCTTTCATGTTAATCGCAAACTATTAGTGACTAAGAAAAACCTTTTTAACTGAACGTATTTTAATGCTGTAGACATACCGAGTTTGTGTCAAAAATTGAACCAAAATTGCGTAAGTAGGTAAAGAAAACTAATACCGAACCATCTGATAGACGTTGTACAATACGTCTATGTACCGAACATTGTATATAGAGCTAATGGCACGGCAACAGATAAGCAAATAACAGATGCCACTAGCAAATGGTTTGGCTGTAACCATAATATAAAACTGGCCGAACTTATACGCATACTATACTGTGGAAAGAACATAACCGCTAAATTCTGATGTATTATAAAAATGTATATTGTACTGTATGAATCAGTTAAATAGGATAAAACTGCCGGCGCTGCTGTTGCATCGGCTAAAAGCCTCAAGTGGCGTAAATATGCTAATCTAGCAGTTGATTACATATTTTAGCCGTTTGGGGTTGAGGTCATGGGGTCCGAGTGCTCGCCGTCTTTTTAGAGACATTGCTAAACGATTAATCGATGCTTCTTAGGACCAGAAGGCTGGCTATTTTCTGGCCCAAAGAATAAGTATCACCATCCAACGTGGCAACACAGCCAGCATTCTGGGAACCTTCCGAGTCGGCAATGACGCGGAGGATTTTTTAAACGATATTTTGTAATGTAAATATTTTTAGTATATAATTATGTATAATAGGATAAAATGGCAAGGTGTTGTAGTTATTACTTGTTTATTCATAATGAATTTTCAGAGGTTTAAAATGCCGTTAAAATAAGTCTTATGTCTTATTCATAATGAGTTATCAGAGGTTTTAAATAGGTACCGATTGTCATAAAAGACAAAGAGCCACAATCTGTTCTCTTGTACACACCCGACACAGATAGAAGATTCTCTTGAGCTCTTCTGGATCGAAACAGAAAATTTTTAACTAATAAGGTTTTAAGGTTTTTTTTATTATCTAAATTCGTTCTTGTGGGAAACTGAAACGGTTAAACATTACCGATTAGCCGATGTATGCAAAAGAAGTAAATAAAAATTTTCTTCCTTCAATAAAAATCAAAAATAAAAAAAAACATCTCTAGGTATTTGCTAACTTTAGCTAAATCTGTACTTGTGGATATAAGTACCAAATGTAATCTATTCAAAGAAATGTCAATAAATTCAAATAATACCCAACTGTACTTACCTATACAAAGACGTCGCAAATAGATTTACTGACAAGTACCTAAACCATTTCTTATACAATTTACTGATTAACTACTAGAAGCGGCTTGTCGTTGGTCACACCTGTATTGTATTGTTTCATATTCTATTCATATGCATAATGTAGTATTCAATATAATAAAGTAGTATTTCCACATGATCACATTACCTCGACGGCAGCCAGGTGGCTGGGTCAAATATATTATAGTAACTTACAAATTAATGCAAATGAATGTTTCGGCGGCGAGTTTGTCGGATTAAGTTTTGAGTCTGACGGGCCTTGTATCCATGGCCTGCCTTTAAAAATTGTAAAACATCTAAGTATTCTAAGTAGTTCATCGTAAATAAAAGCTACTATGACGTATTTGTTAGATGAAGACACAGTTGTCCAAATAAAATTGATACCAATGTAATATTTATACAACGTTAAGGTTAACAAACGGGGTGTTATAAGTTTATTTTTGAATACTGACTGAATAGTAGTCGTTAAGTTCAGAAAAGTACGAATGCACTAAAGGACTACAGTATTCAAAATTCATCACAAGTTCTGAATGCCTACACATAGATTAAATAAGCCACTGGCAAAATACCAGTAATAAGGCAGGCAAATATCTTAAAATATAGAACCGTAAAAGGATCGAGTAAGTATATATAAAGAGAACAAGAATTATAACTCATGGGAAAAAATATAGAGTGCCCTAAAATGTGTAAAAAGTGACCCTATATATCAAACCTGCATAAAATTTACTAGCAGGTAGCAGCAATGCTGTCATAAATGATAATACTATAAAATTGTAAAAATGAATAAATATTGTAAAAAGTGTAAATTGTATACATATTGTTGAAAATGTAAAAATACATAAATACTGTTAAAAATATAAAATGGAATAAATATTGTTGAAAATACAAAATGAAATAAATATTGTTAAAAATGTAAAATTGGAATAGACATTAGGATATTATTGAACAATGTATAAAATGCAACTAGGTACCCATCCACTGGAAATACGTTCTGCTTGTAACCAGAGCCGCCCAGCAACGGAGGTTAGAGCAACAGCGGCCTTGGGCCGCGGAATTAAAAAAAAAATAAGGTATCAAATATATTAAAAGACTATATGAAATTATTTACCCCTGAAATATAAAATAAATCATCATTCACCGAGCCTTTTCCCAACTAAAGTTGGGGTCGGCTTTCCAGTCTAACTGCGATTCGGCTGAACATCGATATTTTCCGTGAAGCGACTGCCATCTGACCTCCACAACCCATGGGCGACATCGAAGTTCTGTAGTTAGACCCGGTCGGATTTTGGATTTAGGGCTCCAACTACCCCTAACGACTGCCATAGATGTTTGTATGACAACCGGGACCGACGGCTTAACGTGCTCTCCGAGACACGGAGGGGTCTCAGTGTCTTAAGAAATGGTCACCCATCCTAAGACCGGCCTGACTCGATGTTGTGGACTAGTGGTAACCGACAATGTTAACACATTGTCGGTTACCACTAGACCACAAGCCCTTCGAAATATAAAATATAAAATTAATAAAGAAAAACAATTATAGATAGTGAGAGTAGGGAACGAAAGTGGGAGTCCCACCCATAAAAAGAATGAAAGAGATGTATGAAAAAAAATTGTATGCAGCATAAAAGTACGAGAAGCATAAGAGAAGAACTGGCATGATAAAGATAATCAGATTAATATAGACTCCACTTAAGGGGGAGGTAGATCGAAAGAAAAAATCCTTTGCAATGTGTTAACATTGTCAGTTACCACTAGACCACGAGCGCCTCTGTACATACATTAAGGCTTCGGGTAGGTACCTAATAGGGTGTAATTATTTGGCAGATCTGGATCAACCAAAACCTTATTTTTACCAGTTACAGAATTGCTACGGAATTACTTTGCTTCTGTTGTAAAACAAACATGCAACCAGTTTATATGCAAAGTCCTTGAGTTAGGAGCATAGGTGCTCGTGAGTAGTGTGACGATTTGGTCGGGTTTTACTCACGTGAACAGATCAAAAATCCAATGTCTTAGCAACACGGATATTTCAAACGAGAAATAACTTTGGGTTTTCTGAGAGTGATAAACACACTTAAATACAAGTAGGTACTTTTATCGTATAGAGAGGAATAGGAACCATCATCTCACTGACTCTTAAGTAAGAACAAATGTGCAAAACTATTCCACAGTTACTTTCAAATTCATTTTTCAAATCGTTCTTACTTATTCTCCTCGCACTTAAATTGGCCATGTAGAAGAATTAATAACGTACCTACATAAAATATAGTGTACATATTTTTTTTTTTTTAACAAATGAAATGCAGTTGATCATATTTTGTTATTCTTAACACATATTATCAAATATTTGCAATTGCTGGTGGCCAACCTCCACCAGCAATTGCAAATATTTGATAATATAGATTATGGAAGTTTGCACAACCTAGATGCAACGACCTTGCGCTCAATTAGATATTGTTAATGATTAGGCACCCATTAGCACTCATTTGGTAGACATTAATATTTTTTTTAAACCATTAATCTTCTAAATAAAAGATCTTGATATCTAAATTAGTCAGAATGTAGTAGTAGTGTGGTGTTCAGTGAATTGCTTTGTAGAATACGCAAGTACCGGTAATAAAGAATATGAGGAGATAACTACAAGTAAACCCTTTCTTCTGAAGATGTGAAAGGCTTGAGACACGTGTAACTTATTTTATAAAACGAACTCGAATTACAATGAGATCTCTTAGCGACGTCATAAAACTTTACCCGAATATGTTGGATATTCCAGTTAGCATGAGTAATTAATAGTAATAGTATTATTTATGAACATTTAGGTGTCTATTTTAATTATATTACGACTTACAACATTAGCTTCAATATAAGTCTAAAGATATTAATAGTTTCTAATGGACACCGGATGAACAAGCTATAGGTGCTTATTTTTTCCTAGACATATGACGCATTCGCATTCGGATCTTTTTATTAACGTAGGAATATACGTATTACTTGATTATGTAACTATAGTTAGTTCTCCGGACTTAGTAATAACAACACAGTTCAATATACCTTGTTACCGGTAGTAAAGCGTCCAATCTCGTAACTGTGCTCATGTCACAGACCATAATATTGTCTGTGGCTCATGTAGATATCACAATTGTAATTGTGATAAAATATGGAGTTAAATGCATTAGTAGGTAGATATACGTTTGCCTTTTGCCATAGCAATGGTTGGTGGATTGCGATATTAGATGTACAAGGAAACTTGCTAAAAAGAAACTATTATATCTACACTATGAGGTATGTAGTAGCACAGATAATATAATATAATTGTTATATCGTAGTAGGTATACATTATGTAGCTATTACTATATTATTATTACCAATCAGTAAAACATTCTAGTAGGTACTTATATACGATACAAACATAAACATAAAATTACAATTTATTCATATTTTAAACATTTAATTTTAAATATTGTTAATTGGAAAATATCATTTACAATTCTGTATCGATGTTTGCTCTCGACGTAAAAAATTAAATGTGTACTTCCTTTTTGGCGTAATGTTTTAAATTTGTTTTATTTATAAGAACATTATTGTAAGCTATGAAGAACTTATAATAAATAAAAATAAATAAATTTATTCTTATTAGAAATATTCATCTGTCGAATAAACTTTTTATTCGACAGATGAATATTTCTAATAATAAATAAAATAATAATAATGTTCTTATAAATAAAACAAATTTAAAACATTACGCCAAAAAGGAAGTACACATTTAATTTTTTACGTCGAGAGCAAACATCGATACAGAATTGTAAATGATATTTTCCAATTAACAATATTTAAAATTAAATGTGATGATAGAATATAAGATGAGTGTGTGACTGAGTTCATGTGTGTACATAAGTATGTGCATAGCAGAGTGAGTGCTAAGGTCTACATAATAGTCGCTACACTTAAACCACGTTATAGAGACTTTCAAAGAGTTCCTTGTCAGTTAGTATTCAGAAAATTTAAACCATTTAAGAGTTAATGTAGTATTTTCCAAATGGCAAATATCCAAGCCGTAGATTGTATAACTTCCTTAAAGAGACCCAATACAGTAATAGAGATCGTAGTTTGTTTTCAATTATACACTAAAGTTTGTAAACAGAAATTTAACTATTTTTACTCGTATACTTAACGCTGGATTTACTTGAATGTTAGTCAATAAAAGTAATTTTTGGCCCTTATTTAATGGGTGAAAGCTTTTAATCGTATCCAGCAGTCTCTGGGTCATACACAACTCAAATGCAACTCGATGTGAAATTGTTTCTCGACAACTATACCCAACCGATTTTCATGATTATTTCACTCAAAAATCAAGCATTCTCAGGAGCAGGTCTTGTTCGAGACCGAATTTTGATTTAGGATCATCAAAAAAAGTTATTGACCAAAAATATGACAATATTCGCTTCGCTCAATTGCATGCTGCAGCGCAGTACCACGGCAGCGACCGCAGCTCCTAGTTATATATAAGAAGATTCTATGAAAGTTTGTTCGTATAAGTTACTTAGTTTCCTGATAAGTTCGTGTTTACTTTCGTCACAAATTGATTATGATTGGGCAGTCCAATTTCGGCAAATGCAAGTATTAACCATCGGCTCTATTCGTATGGCGTACTTTACCATGATTATTGTTTCTTTTCAACCGACTTCCAAAAAAGGAGAAGGTTCTCAATTCGACTGTAAGGTTTTTTAATTTATGTTTGTTACGTCTCTGGACTGGGTGAACCAGTATTGAACTTTTAAATTAAAGCTATAGCAAGTGTTCCCATTCCGACAATTATTTGGTCCCATTCCGACAATTATTTGGTCCCATTTCGGTAATTTGAAGTCGGTTCCTGTGTCAATTTTAAACGTGTATTTTATTTTTATTTTTCATTTTATTTATGTATCCTTAAATTTTGTTTTGTTAAGTAAGAAAAAAATAAAACATTTATTTAATAAATATTTTTCTTTCTTTATGATTATAAAGCAGTAAAGCTTGTTGCAATAAACGAGTGCGTAGAACTCTGACCACCCGCGTTCATCACGTACTTAGATGTAAACAATTGAAATTCTTGCGCACTTACAAATATCAAAGCTTGCTTAGACCGACACGAATGTGTTGTAATTGATCCCTTATGATTTCCTGTACACATTAAGTCAGTTCTCGCTACCTAATAATCGAATGCCTACGTATGTATGGGTATATTGTTATTTGATATTTTTTATTAAATGCGAACGCACGCGTTGTTTAGTTTTCCGTTTGAATTTCCAAGAAGAACTCATTCCCGGGATGAAAAGTATCTTGTCTCTTTTCAGATTATTATAACGTGTACAGTTTCAGCTAAATCCGCCCAGTGGTTTGTGCGTGATGAATACCCGGACGGCTAAATAATAGAGCAGTAAATAATAACAGATGTTAGTGTAGTTTTGTCCAAATGATAGTTAGATACGGTTAATTGGAATCGGAAACTAGAACTGTTCCACGCCTGTGGAATGGTATCAACTACCTACTGTATTATAAAGTAGGAAGCTTATGATTGCCATTCCATACATACATAATCATCACCCTTGTTTCCTGGAAGGGATCGACCTAGGCATATTGTCGTCTATTTTTCAAGAGTGCTAGTCCTACGAATAGGTAGCGAACCTATGATGACCCCTTTAAAACCCACCGTATACGAGTATAAAGTGCTTATGGGATTTTGTTTTAGACCTTGTTAAATCACTATGCACCCTACTTTATAATACATACGGTAAAAAAACAACTCTAGATATATTAAATCCAACATGTCCTATTGTGTCCATAAAATTCATGGCGTCACGAATCGTGCCCCATGAGGCGACATTGTACACAACCATTGTAATCACGGCTATATAAAGTGCAAAACTAACGGGACATTGACCCATTTCGTATAGGTGAAGTGATGGGGTCACGCCAGTATGTTTTGTAGAGAATTGTGTACAAATATTTGCTCGCTTTGATTACAAAGAAGGTTGGAAGATTCTGCAATGTTTGTAAAAACGAGATTAATATAGTAAACAAAGTTTCGGAGGTTTAAAACATTTTGTTTTTAATTATATATAAATTGTTTGATATCCTATTAAGTATACTTTTTTTTTAATTCCGCGGCCCAAGGCCGCAGCCGCTCTAACGTCCGTTGCCGGGCGTCTCTGGTTACTAGCAGAGGGTATGTCCAGTGGCGCCCGGCGGACTTTGACCACCTCTGTGGTCTCTGCGGGTATTAAGTAAACTATGAAATTGTAATCATTCTCGTCTGTATTAGATAAAGATGATTCGTTGGAAGAGTCCGAATCAGACGTATTTATGGGAGAACTATCAATTTAAAACTAAAAATTTCAAATGTTGATAACTGCGGTACCAACTGAATGTTTCCTGTACCTCTCGTATAACTTACTCCATTACCGCGTACGAGTGATAAGATCAGAGGTAATAATCGCTCGCTATCGTATTGTAACTCAGTAACGGTCTGTTTGTTTACATTATTTATCTCGTCTCAATGTCTGGCCTTTAGTTTAATGAACACAAAGTTAACATATAGAATAGGTACAACAATTGCAAACCTATTACAATAGAACAAATGTGAACCTTGACCTGTTCCGTCATCTGAGTAAAAGCACACAATGTGTATGTATGGTTTATCTATGCCAGTCTTGTCTAATTTGTCTGAACGAATTTAATGTTAATAGATTTCTTTAATGATGATGTGGGTCACACCTCAGCGTTGTGAATTTAACGATCTGAATGATCGTAAAGATAGGAGACATGTTTGCATTCGCGAATTCATTACCTCGTCTGATCCACAGACTTATTTTAAATAGGTGTGTTGATGTTGTTATCAGCTGAATTATAATGTTAATAGAATTTCTTTTAAAAAGAAATGTGCACCGCTTTAAAGTGTGAAACCGAAACGAACGAATAGTTTGATATATTTTACTTAAATTTTGGTCATTTTTCCAAAAAATCATATTGTTAATATGGAAAGAAATACAATTGAAAGTAAATAGATATTACCCATACTAAAATTATATCTAAATTCTAACAGACGTTAAAAAAACTCCTCCGCCAGGTCGCCGACTGGCAATGTTCCCAGAAGGCTGGCCGCATTACCACGTTCTATGGCCATGCTTAACTAATTAATTAATACCCACAATTTACCAATTGTGGTAATTCATTTTCCTTGAAACATTCTTCAGTATTTGTTAAATATTTGTTACCTACATTTTAATTTCGTGTTACTTGAATAAAAGGAAAACCATTGCAATCTTGTTTGTATGAATCAATTTGTTGTGAACAAAATACATTCGGTATAACTACCCAACCTCAACCCAAGAATTTTCTTTGTGGACAGTGAGTAACGATTACTGAAATTGTACTTTATAGATACTTTACCTACATGTATATGTGCTATGTGAACCTATCTATCCAGGTCCCAAGTCATTATTTCCTGCACGCGTCGCACATGCTGACAGATTATAACTGCTGGGCATAGGCCTCCCGCAAAGAGGGGGGAATTCAGCCCACATATACCACGCTGACCAGACGAGTTTACTTCACAAACATACTTCGCCTCTATTACGTGGGATAAACTCTGACAAACGAACTATGGCCTATGTCACTCGCCTAACAACTGCAAAAAATACGTGACGTCAGCGACAACTTGAAGTTGTAAATCAGTAAGGGCTGCCTCTTGTTTGTGACACGGCATTGACCAAAGAGTTGATATTGAGGCATTAACGTCAATTATTGGTCAAATTATGCTGGTATATATTTTACTTTACTGACAACCCTAACGTTCGAATTATGTTATCTGTAAACAAAACAATGTGCTTTAATTAACGTCGGAGTGCAAGTTCTGTATGTAAGTACTATTCTCTATTCTGTGACTGTGGCCATAATGGACGCCTCTATATATCCTTTCGAGGATTCGTGATGTTGTGTTGCAAGCACATTGAACTTTACCAGTATACCTACAGTTAGAGAATGCCGTAATATGTAGTTCGTAAACTAAATTTAACAGTATCAATACAGCTGTCGATTACAAATACCTACCTGTATAACATTGCAAAAACTCAATGACCGTCCATCTGCGACCGTAACCTTGATTTTAGTCTAGACTTTGAATTAACAGATACAATTATACTACAAAATAAGTAATTATAGTACTACTACTTTTAAGATGTTTATCAGTACACAATTTACCAGTATTTTAGTCCCACGTAATAGGGGGCAAGCCTATTGCCGTCACCGGGTACATTTACAATGTGTTATGTCGAAAATGGCTGAATATTTTTTTTTAAAAGTAGCAGCTATATTGTAATTTTGAAAAAAAGTTAAACCCTTTGCCTTGCGATGAAATGTTGATGAAAGGCAACAAAATCTTACGTGCCAGCCGCTATGGCACAGCCAATTATAGTCCTGGGCGTATCGGACTATAAAGAGTTAAGGAGCTTCGCCAAAATTATGACTTTGTATTATTGTGTCTGCCAAATAGGTATGTAACTCTAGTAGGTATTAGGTACCTACCTACCCCAATGTATCAACACTTTATCGAAAGATCGTTAATCTAAATTAAGTACTTTATTGGGAATTTTAAGTTAATAACAATCACTAGGGAAATAAATAATCGTAATAAAGCCATAATGCGCTCTACATTTCCCTTTTCTTAAGGGACCCACACACTAATTGATCGTCTGCAGGTCACTTGCGGATATTGGCCTGTTACTGTCAGGCCTTGAATTTGTAGCCAACTTCAACCTTATCACCTAACTGACAGTCCGAAAATTTGTCTTACCTTCGTCGGTTCTTCAATGTTATCTATACTTACTATTATAAAGAGGAAAGATTTGTATGTTTGTAATGAATATAATCAAAAACTACTGTGCCGATTTCAAAAATTCATTCACCATTGGAAAGCTACATTCACCCTGAGATGGTGTTCCCACGGGAACCGGGTACGAGTAAACTAAATCACGCGGGCAGAGCTGCGGCGATCAGCTAGTTTCTAATAATTAAGTAGGTACCTATTATATTCAAAATTGGTTATGTAACATGATGTTTAAACTAATTTATTAATATTATTTTTTAAATGTCAAAAGTATTGAGATTTTACCGACAGCGACGACTTATACCTACTTGTGTTTTTACTTTGTATTTTCTGTTGACGTAACTTCGTGAGTTGAATATGAGTTTAACGGGTTATGGAAAATATTAATTTAAAATCTCGTTAATAACTCAGTGGAACAAGTATCTTATAAACGAGAAGTTGTAACTTGATACGCTAATTTAAGATTGCATTTGGAATAGCCGAACTTTAGACTCTATATATTTACAATAGAATTTAGTAGTTTTAGATAGTACCTACTCGTATTACGAGTATATTTAATCTGCTTCGGTGGTGTCGTCGGTAGTGCATTGGCTTTCGACTCCCGAGTCTGGGGTTCGATTCCCGGGTCGAATCAAATATCTATTTTTGTAATCCACATATGTTTGTTTCGGAGTTTGGTTGTTTTCTATGTATGGGGTCTTCCAATAGGCACGTCCGAACTTTGACAGTTGGTAGCGGCCATCTTGTTGAAGCTACATCTGTCAAATCATCATGGATAGCTATAGCATTCAACAACACGTGCAAATGATAAAATTGTTTTATCAAAATGAGTGTTCTGTTCGGGCAACGCACCGCGTGCTTCGTACATTTTACAGTCGCCATAATCGTCCTACCGAGAGGACTATTCGTCGTGTGGTGGATAAATTTGAGTCCACTGGTTCGGTAAATGATCGACCAACACCCGTACGTCAACGAAACGCAAGGTCGGCCGAAAACATCGCCGCTGTCCGTGAGAGTGCAGGAGAATCCGAGACAGTCGATTTCGCGTCGCTCACAAGAACTCTGCCTTTCACAGACCACAACTTGGCAAAAGACCCTATGTATAAGTATGTTTGTCAGTTGTCTAGATCCCATAGCATATACTTAGCTTAGTTTGGGGTAGATGACGTTGTGTGAAAATGTGCGAAATATAAACAAAAATATACTTAACAGAACTTTACAATTTTTTAAACTATTTTTCACGATACAAGGAAAACTATCCATGATGTTTTTTTATAGATAAAACCTGTAATGCAAAAGTAAGACTGGTGTGCCTCCAAGGCTAAATATGTACAGACCATTCTATTAATTGCTGATTGCCATTTCAAAACTCCATTACGATTACTACTAGGAAGTGAGGCGTTGTACTTAATCAATTTTATTTTATCATTACTTTCATAGATAATTTATAAGCTGCTCATATACGAGTTGAACCCATTATAATAATATACCTATGTGGGTTCAGCAGAGAAACCTGCTATTCCATCACTTAAGTTCAAGATGTAACTGGATTTGATAGTTTTACAATATTAAATTAATACTGAATGTAAAGCTAGTACCTATGTAATTGATTTATAGTACCCGATGACGGCAATAGGTTTGCCAAAAAATACTTGGCGAAATATGGTAGTGACTAAGCTGACATTATGCACTCAGCCTATCTATTATTTTAAGAAAAAACGTCAACAACCGATTTTTAAGTACCGGGATGGGACCAAACTGAAATGGAACTACATACGAAGCAGTAGCTTTCAATTAAAATAAATCATAATCGGCTCACCCAGTTGAAAGTAACAAACATAAAATATATAGTCGTATGGAGAACCTTTTTTTGAGGTCGGTTAAAACCAAATAGTTACTAATGAACTGTAATGTTCTAATCGATTGTGTAGCTAATACTTAGATAATTATACAAATTTGACTGATATCATCAGACCTCCATGCTAGTCCACCATGGAATGTTCTGGAGTTGTTCCTCTTTAGTTTTAGCTAAAGAGTATTTATTTATTCTGTCATTCATAAACGTACTAAATATTGCTATAAACGTCTTTTGTTGACTACAATTTATTTACAGTAATAAAGTTTCTATTCATCCTACTAATATAAATTTAATGTTTTCTACGGTCGTTCGATCGTATAAGGTTTGACTCCCACACGAGCTCTTTGATTGTAGGTCTCAACGTGGTGTGGCAGGTTTATCTTGATTAAAGCAATTTAAACCGACACACCATTGGATATGAGCTTTGCAATATTTTAATGCATTTTTTTAATGAAATGAACTTTGCGTCGCATAGAATTAATAAAAGTACAAATACAAGTGGTTTCAGGTTAGTAAATTAAAAAAAAAACAGTAACTATAGTTACTGTTAGGTTAGGTATAGGACAGCTCAAAATGTGATACTAAACCATATTTATAAGTTTCCATTTTCTCATTCTCAGTCCTCGTAAGGATCCCACCGGGATAAAAGTTGTACCATTCATCGAGCTGTCGCCGTCGGTTCGCGATACCCAATCAAACTATAATTGCTGCTGCTCCATCGGCTGAAGGCTTCAAACGGTGTAAATATGCTGCACCTGCAAGGTCAGCATATTTACACCGTTTGAAGCCATATTTGAGGCGCTTGGGGTTGAAACATTGGGGTCATGGGTCCGAGCGCGCGCTATGCCGCCTTTATAGAAACATTGCTAAACGCTTTATCGATGGTTCTCAGGACGAGAACGTTGGCTATTTTCTGGCCCAAAGAATCACCAAATCACCATGTGGCGCCACAGCCAGTAACACAGCAACGTGGCACTAAGTATCACCATCCAACGTGGCAACACAGCCTCTTCATTCATTCTGACGTTCCCAGTCAGCAATGACATGGAGGATGTTTTTTAATCGACATTTTGTAGTGTGAATAGATACTAAATCGGTATAAAATATTATTAATTTGTTTGACCCATCATTTGACAATAACTATATGGCTTTATAACTCGAAATCATCAACAAATCTATTGCTTATTCAACAAGTAAATAATAAAATTTCAAGGCAACTTAAGTTAGCATCTAACGAAGTTTGCATAACTTGAAAATAGTAAAGGATAAAACGTAGAAAATACGGCATATTATGTCAAAATCACAGACAAAGTTTAAATTGCGATAACTATGTATAATTGAAGTCATATATTTGTGTAGATAACAAAGATAATGTTTACAATACATTTATGCACTTTGTCTCCTTTGACGTGCTCAAGTACAATTTAGTAACACACAAAACTGTTCAAGAATTAAATTAGGTATACACCTATAAATTATTTTGCTTCGGACATTGGTAATTCTTTGCGTGTCGAACTGTCAAGTATAAATCAAAAGTCAGGCGCCACGAGTCGTACGATAATTTGGTAGTGTCTTAGTTCAGTGAAGCATTACAATTTGTTCAGACGTTGTTTAAATTATAAACATACTATTCAGAATTTTAATAAGTTTAGATTAGTCAGTCTTTGTTTTTCGCGTCTCTATATCCCTGAGGCGGTAGGTAAATGTGCATTACAAATCCACATCAAACACAGGAGCCACAGGGAATTCTCTCGAGTGCGTACATGGGGCGCCTGGCAATGGACGATGGGAGCCTGGGCAGCGGAATAAAAAAAAACATCAATCACAGCAGTAGCCGTAGAAGAAAATCAATCACGATTCTGTAATTCCAACCTAAATTGCAACATCCAGGACCGATGCAGTACATCCATATTTGGCTCTCTTATCTGCGTATAGAGTTAATCTCATTAAGATCAAAAATATTCTGTACTTTAAATGCCTGTAAATCGCTGTAGATAGTAGTTGATATGGAATAATTTATATTTACATTGATAAGTAACAAACGATAAGCGGCAGTATCTAGTCGTATGCGATTCAGTATTAGTTTTGGCAGAAAGATAACAGTTACACTCCACGTTTGTTTGAATTCTCTTAGTACCTACCTACCTTCACTAGACAAAACAAAGCCGTTTATGAATATACTTGTGTATTTTTAAGCATATTGAAAGCTTACTTTTTATTTCAAATCATACCTATGATACGAGTATATAATATGATTCTAAAATACGAAAGCCCTTGGCGCTTGGAGTGCACTTGAACCACCAGCTGCTCCCTTTCCAGTGAGAACGCTCAAAGAACAAGGCACCACAGTTGGTAGTAGAGCGTTTACAGTAGGTACACTCGCCGATTTTGGATTTATATTATGATATAATTTGAAAGCCCTTTATAATCTATTCATCCAGTGATGCACTACTGCACTAGACCAAATATACTCGGACCATTATAGGTAGGTACTCAATCTACAATCAGAAATACAATGGAAACTAGGTCTAAACTAATCGATTGTTTCGCATTTCGATTCTAATCATTACATTGATAAAGCCAAGTCTCATTGATTCTATTAATTGTGATAATTTGTAGTGGCACCTAATATGTCCTTGGACCAATAAACATCTTGCTCACACAAACTCGCACCGGTGTGATACGTCACCGACGAAAACACGACAATAGAACGCTTGCATGTCGAATTGACGACATTGGATTTATATTAGCATTAAACACTTTTAAGATCCCCACGAGACTGAAGTCTGGCGTTTACGACCGATAGTATTGTTACGATAACTTTAAGTTTTTACTCTTTGGTGACACTTTAGGCCGCTTAAGAATTGAAAGTTTTAAGTTGAGTGTTTGTCGAGTTGAACTGTCAAAATTTGTTTATGAATTTTGACATTTTGCATACTCAGTGGATGCTCAACTTAAAATTCAAAAAACCGGCCGTTCATGACAAATACTTTAAGGTTCAAGAAAAAAATTGTTACCGACGATTTGGGATATGGATGCTATTCTAATTCTAACAGTGAAAAGGGCCTACAGAGAGTTTTATGTCTAGTAATTTTTCATTCACCGAGCGAGCGATGTGGCTACATTTCGAGATTGGACATTTTGCTTTCGTCCGTGTGTCTGTCTGTCTGGTCTGTATGTGTGTTCCGGGCTAGCAGCCACAGTTTGTATCCGATCTTCAAAACTAGGCACAAGTGTTCCTTGCGTTAATACATAATTTAATTTTGTGAGCTTTTCTAGATTGGGGGGAAAATGGGGTAAATATAGTCATATAACGTTTTAATGTTTTTACGGGCTAGCGGTCCCATTATTAGCAGCTCTCCAGGGAACTTGGCTCAAGTACTTAAAACAATATTTTTTGTGTTTTTTTTTATTTAGGGGGGGGGGGGGGGGGAATTAATCCAAAAAAAATATTTTATAAATTTTTTGGGTGGGTAGTAGGTACTTTATCAACCCACACATCATCTGGATTGTATGTTAATAAATAAGTAATGAAGGGAATAGGTGCATTGTTTAAATCAATTAGGTACTACTACTGATTAAACAAATGAATATATAACTCTTTCACAACAGTGCTTTAACTGCATTTGAAAGAAAGTCATTCGTATTTCGGGTAGAACTGATGAACCTAAGTAAGATAGATAGGAGCTGACAGGGATAAGATTATTTCTTTGATATTTTCACCCAACTTCCATTTCAATTTGGTCCTTGAAGTCGGAAGGAAAAGTTCCTTCCTCTTGTGTTCTGTCAATTTTTGACGTGCTCTTGTTTATTGATTGGTTGTTATAGTTTACCGATCAAGAATCTTCCATTGATGTCACCATACTTTTACCCCTAATGGAACCTTCTTACGTAAGAAAACAAATTTGTACACGGTAGCTTCTTAAAATGAGTACAAAATACGAAGTTTTACTTCACTACGAAGTCTCAACAGGTTTAAAATTTGGGATGCCAGTTTATCTTAAAAAGTAGACCGCGGGTCGCAGCTGTTATTGTATGGGCGGTCACATTATGCGATGGGGATCTGGTTTCAATTGTTTCGGAGTAGAGGACAGGTGGTCGTAGCCTAAATTAAACCTTGACCGGTTTATGAATAGGCATGGTTCTTCAAAACTCAATGGAAATATGATCGTATTAGAAATTTAGATAGCTGGAGATAAAAATGTAAGGTATGTTTACATTTTGAGAAACCGTTCACAAACTGCGCCAAACAAAAAAGTGAGTACAAAAGCAAGTTAAAGGTTTTAGCCGTGGAGATGTAGAAAATGTAGGTAAGTATGTACGTTTTGAAACAGAGTTCACAAGCTGCGCCAAAGCAAGGATGTGTACAAAAACGAGTTCAAGTATAAATCATATTGTAATATTTTTAAACACTTGTACGACTGCGTCTTGCAAAGATTATTACAGACAAAAAATGTCTATTGTCTTCCAATCTGAGTGAAAGATTTAAATTACGTGCAAGCAATAAATATATTAATTCAAAATTATAGAGTTGACTCTAAAGTTTTATGACTACTGAGTCGTACACTCAATAAATCAATAAATGAATAAATCAATGAGTATTTGCAACAAAACTATACATAAGTAATACATTTCACTTGAAATACTCGTAGGTAGTTTAGATCGTTTGTGATTTACTTTGACGTTACAGTTTTCAATGAAAATTAAGTAAAGCTAATTTTGTATTACTTAGGGAATCACATGCACAGTTCTGTAATCAACTCTGTTGCTCAGTGTAAATAGAAATTAATGCAACAGTTGTTAAGGAAGTCAGAATGATTTACTGCAATAAACAGAGAAATTATTAGCTGTATAATCATAAGACCTAGTCTCCGGTAACCTATCTCCTTATCTGAAGCATTTTAAGTCGGTTATATCAACACGTTTGTACTTAGTTAGTTTGTTGTTATCCAAACGATAAAGGTACTTTATTATATACTACGTAGTAACTTAGCTGGCTGAATGAGTAAGATAACAAAATATTAGGACCTTTACATTATAATCAAATCTTCTTCTTCTAATATTCCATTACTTTAGAACTTTAACTTTTACGAGTATTACCTTAGGCACCGTTATCAAAATACTAAAGTAGAAAGTAGGTAGTCTTATGACCAAAAGCATAAGGAATTTCGACAGGAATTAACAATTTTAAATTCGATTTTTGAATACCAATTCGTTCCAATTACAGTTCAAGTCAAAGTCAATGTCTAAGAAACTTGGGTTCTGTGTTTAACGGTTAAAAAAAACTTCTAAAAAAATATGTTGATCTATACTTAAACAACTGAAGACCCAATACAAAAATCAAACATTATCATAACATATTGTTCTCAATTGACCCCAATCACCCAATTGAGAAGTTGACAGCCAATTGACATAATTCTTTCAAGAACTGTCATCGTATCGAAAGCGTCCATCGCGTTTCGTGTAGGCAAGGTACACATCCTTGGTAATGAAAATTATCAACTTATATTTCAACAAGTCTGCATGATCTCTATGTATCGATTGGTTGAGTTGTACAAGTTATGACAACAAGAATTATTTGATGACAAATGAACTAAAGACTAAACACTCGGATTCAAGTGACTCACAGACTTGGTTTTTGGCGAGCGCGTGGCTGGTAGGTAGCCTTTTAGGTTACCTCTGGCGCTAGGCAAAAATCCAGACCCAAACGCTCAGTTGCAATACCGAACAACGTTTCCTTGTCCCGCACCGCGAACTAGTAGTAGTTCAGAGTAACTAGTTCTTCTGTTCGGGAAAAATCAATTCAAAAATCATTATCTTGACATTGGTGAAATCATCAATGAACGATGGAGCCACATTTAAAAAAAATAATCTCAACAAGTTTTATTACCTAGAGAAGTGAAAATGGACTAATGCGAATTCGAATTTAGGATAAAACATCACTGAAGTGACAAGCACTTAGTTATCACTGTAAAATATTAGGATAGGTACGAGTATATCTACAAAACTTTTTGTAGTCTTCAACTATACAGAGGTTGATCCTATAAATATATATTCTTACCCACGAATCAAACTCGAATTAACCAAAGAAACAAAGATTACCATTGTTTCATGTCAAGTCAATCATTTTCAACGAAAGATTATAACCAGTACTTCTTGTACAAGAAGTTGTCTAGACAAGTCGCGGCCTCACTTGCTTAATGTTTACTTTATTGCTTATTACCGCCAACGACGCTTAGCACCATAATAATCCACCCACGGAATAACCGGCTACATTCTTAGGTTATTCAAATACTGATATTTCAATGAAAACTGCTATTGGTATCTGAACTTTTGAATTTAGCAGATATATATTATGATGGAACTTGTGGGAAAGTGTACAAACTGTTTAGATAGTTTCAAGACAAATGTACCGTTATTTTGCAAATGATACTTATTTCATTTCTAAGGTAGTATTAAATCTTTTAAGATTCTGTGAAATAGTTTTGTCGTTCTTAATTACACATTACTGGGATAAAAAGTGTACTAAGTATGTGACTATTAAGAAAATGATCGATCTAAGTATGTGCTGTTTAACCGTTAGCGTGTAGAAGTAGGAAGGTATCTAATAAATATCCTTTCAGATTTTTTTTCTAACTAATATAAGTATCACTTTTATTAGTATATTAAAAGGATCATTTTAATGTAGGTAATATGAGACTTGTTTAACAATTTTTATAACGGAAAAACGTTTATTATAAAAATCAAATATCTAAGTGAATATTACATCTAAGTCACTTACGAGTCTGGTATAATATAATAGAGCGCACCTTTAAATTACAGCGCACGAGACTTGCATAAAAATTGACAGACGCCTATAATGGAATGACATACTCTGACATATGTTTAATTTATGTTGACATAGGTATAGGAATAATAAAATCTATCGAGAACGTTGTCAGTGTTGACAGTTTATGGCGTGCATCTCTAATTCAACCAACAATTTAAGAACCCATACAATCTTAAGCCGGTTATACATTTAGGGTCGATCAGATCAGATAAAACTGCAGCAGTTTGGCCTGAACGGATTGAAGCACATACACGATACAATCGCATCAGTTCATTCCCGTTTTAACTCAGGGCAACTATCTCTCTCTGTACTACGTATATATAGATCGCTGATACCGGAACCCGGTCTGAACCACTAATAACCACTCTGCACGTCAGAACAGTCAAATAGTCGAAGATGACGTAACGTCACTACAGCTTCCCAGTTTAGGTTGTTGCGTAGCAAAAAATGGATGTAATTATTGTTTGTAGTTATTGTTGTGAGATTTTGTTTTTTACGTGTTTCAATGGAATGTGGCGCCCCTAGTGGAACGCAAATATATATTGGGGAACCTACATCAGAGCCGCAAAGCATTCGCCACGAAGAAAACGGGTGACACTCGCCCTCTATATAATATAGAAACTCAATGCGTTTTAGTCTCCGGCGGCCGGCTGCTGCGATCTTATCTTCAGACCAAAATACGACTACACAGACACAATGCGAATTTACGTCATCGTAGATCTCTGTGTAAATCACTTCGTATACCTCTATAGTGGACTTTACCTGCAAGTGGTACATCTAACGATGAACGGACGGAGCTCTAACACTAAGTTCCCGAAAAGTGGCGATAGGCTCTCCCGTAAGATGGGAGGTAAAGTCGTGGGGAAACGGAGGAATACCGAAAGAAGAATATGAAAAACTATGGAAGAAATAAGGAGAGAATCTTTGTTTGTTGTTGTTCTATTCTTTTAGTATCTACGAAGTCGGCAACCTACGAAGGGTTACGATAAGCACTACGTTAACTATCTTATCATTATTCCATAAAGAGCGTCTAAGACCAAAATATGTTTGTTTTAATGCTTCATTGTTTGAACAAAAAATTCTTGAGCGATAACGTGAGTCTGCCTGTCTGAAGTATGTAGATTTTTTCTTGAAAGCAATGACTTTATAATGAATTATAGGTACAGTATACCTAAATATTTTTCATGTATACGGAGCCAAATGACAACATAATTCCGTATTTTATCCTATTTTTGTTAGGTATTTGGTGAAGAATCCGAGAACTAGTCCGAGACGCCCAGGAATTTAATTTGGTTGGCTATAGCGGCTGGCACCTCAGATTGGTTTCAATATTTTTTCCAACTTTTTATTATGTTCATTCGGCCATTTTGGACCCATTATATGTGTACCCGGTGATGGCAATAGGCTTGCCTCCTATTACGTGGGACTAAAAATACTGGCAAATTGTGGGTGTGTAATGCATCTCTGCCTACCCCTTCGGGGATAAAGGCGCGATATGTGTGTGTGTTGTTGGAGAATCAGAAAAAATATCAATTACTATCTTTAGGTAATTAGACATTCCCTGTTCCTCATATTACGCTATATGCACCACTTAAATATGTGTGTACCTACAAGTACCTAACTGGAATTCGAACTCGCGTTATCTGTCTACAATCTTCTGACTGATTATCACCAAGCTAGGGGCGCCTAGAAGAATGAACGGTACTGGCAAATTGATTGTGAATCATAACATCATAACATAAAACACCTTCGATATTAGATATAAAGAACATAGAGCGGCGTCCCGCAATGCTTGGCCTGATAAGTCTCTCTTCGCGAAGCATCTTCTTGACACTGGTCATTCCTTGAACAATAGTAACACTTTTAAAGTTTTACGTTTATGTGAGAAAGGGTTCAAGTTAAGTGTTTGGGAAAGGCTAGAAATAATTAGAAGAGATGCGGACACCTTACTCAACGAACAAGTAGATTTTCACACATCTCCCTTACTTAATCTATTTACGAACAGACAGACACATTAATTGTTGTTGGTTTGTGTGTGTCATTTGGGTTTCTACGCAACTTACGAAAATATAGTAATTAAATCAAACAGATAAGGTCAAGTATTGGTGAATACCTATTTTTGGAACTTAGTTAGCATGATCTGAGGTTTCTACCCACATTAGTTATTGTAAAGAATCCTACATCGCGATAATGAAATTTGCACGCGTTTACTTATAAGCAAAAACGTTCCAACCACGAATTTTGCTGTTCTCTCTGAGACAGTCTTGATAATGCCTCGTTTAGAGGCGAAACAATTGTCGACGTTTTGTTGTCCTTTTGATTCTGCGAAAAATTAATGCTATTATATAAATTTAAAAGGTTTTTTCTTAAAAACATTTTACTTACCATTGTTTTGTCATGGATTTTCGCCAAGTAACGCCTGTTTCTATCCAATATCATAACATAGTTTAAAACAAATTCTGTCCTCCCATCTTTAAAACTACACAACAGATTTTGATGCGTTTTCACCAATGGATAGAATGGTTTTCAAGGAAGATTTTAGTATATAATTTGTCAAGCGGGCGAAGCCGCGGCGTCTACTAGTAAAAAATAAAATATGATAAATATACCTCTACTAAATATTTAACAGTAATTTTGACTCAATTCCGCGAGAAAAATTATCAGTGATTTTGTACGCGTAACCCATTCGAAATGGTATTATATGAAACGGGTTAGTTTTGACTGAAATTTCTGAGAGAAAGTAGTTTATTTAATTACTCAAAAGCCCTTATGAATATGATGCGAGAATATGGTAGGTAAACTTGAAAATATAAAATCTCTTTACAGGAGGAGCGTTCTACCAACTGACCATTACACCAGTA
This sequence comes from Nudaria mundana, assembly GCA_963556515.1. Classification (NCBI taxonomy): domain Eukaryota; kingdom Metazoa; phylum Arthropoda; class Insecta; order Lepidoptera; family Erebidae; genus Nudaria; species Nudaria mundana. The sequence goes on from OY748287.1 coordinate 19,230,646, forward strand.
GCCCAAGACCTCTAATTTTGTGATCATATTATGTTAATATCGCGACTTACGGCGTCGAGTCCAGGCCAGGACTATAGTTTTTGTGATTCATATTGGAAAAATTATATGAGAATAAGTTACCATACTCCTTATAAAATATATTCATTTAAAATATCTTTAATTAACGTCCATGTCCATGTCCATTTGAGTCAGGTATCAAGTGGTTTTCTGATGAGTTCTTTCAAAGGAATACCCGTGTCTTCAAGCAATGAATCAGACAAGGATAAACCGTGTGGTTTAAACCGCTATGAATCTTTGAATCCGACTAAACTGAATCACCTCGCTGTTGGCTCGCGAACTATATATTTTTTCGCGAATTCTATGAGGATTCCGCAACTTAACAAAAACAGGTTAAGTGCGAGTCGGATTCGCGCATAAAGGGTTCCATGCCATTATCTATAAAAATGACAAAACAAATTACATTTGTTGTATGGGAGATTCCCTAAATATTGATATTATTCTGTATTTAGTATATTGTTATATCGGCAACAGAAATACATCATCTGTGAAAAAATTACTATTTCTAACTATCACGGCTCTCACATGTCTCTCGTGTATCTCATTACAGCCTGGAGACAAACGGACGGACGGCGAAGTCGCAGAAACAGCGTTCCCCCTATAAATGTAGGTAGCTATAATAATAGTGATTGATGTTATTCTGACATCTTTTAACTATCAATGGCTAGACAGGTTTCATAAGTAGTACAATATTTTAATTCATGTTTGTAAAATCATGAGTAGCTCGCAATGTCAGACATACTTTGACGTCAGTAGCATTATCATAAAGTCAAGATTGAGATGTTTTTGTTGTAATATTTAATGAATAATGATCAAAGAACACGTTTAATTTTTACTTTACTATTGAGATTGAGGCTACCTCATTTATATTTACAAATATATAAGCATGTTGTAAAACTCACGTAGGTCTTATATCCGATGAGTCGTAGAACATCGACCTTAACCAGATGGGTGAAGGTAGATGTTTGTTCAACTGAATACGCTACTAAGGTAGTCGTAGATGTTATAATAAGTGAAGCAAAAACTTCATACACCTTATTACGAGAATTTCATAAAATTTCGCACATTTATAGTTAATAAAAATAAGGAGTGAATAATGGAAATTTAAAAAAAAATGCTCGAATTTCTATCGGACCACTATTATACATAAACAATAAAAACTGTGACGCGAGATTTTTATTTCTTTAATTCCTTAAAGCGAGTATATTTTAAAGATGACCCTTACTGCCAAATCATTTCAGGATCAAGTCAAGGTCATACCAGCTTTCAAAAGTGAAATTTTTCTCGGTATCTCTTGCCTGACTACTAGTGTGACTATTACTTCCGTCGCGAATACGGTTACTTGCTAAACATTTGAATCAACTTAAAGCAGCCTGAAGGTCAAAGCATACAGTTTTACTTTTTAAACTGACAGAATGGAAAAAAGTTACCGTCATTGTTCATAGCGGATATGGAAGTGATGACATCATTCGTTATAAGTTATAACCTACTCTAGAATCATCTTGACACACATATTGCTTCGAAGAAGTAGTCTGTAGTATTCTACACTCAGATAGGTCCTTGAAGTTGGACATATCACCGCAGTTACATACAACCACATTCTTAACACGCAAATCATCGACAGAACCATTTTAAACTGCTCCAATAAGTTTTGCAACCAATATAACTACTTAAGTATTAAATTGTTAAGAATTTAATGTAATGTCACAAATTATGTACTTAATTTTATTGGTTACTAGACCGCAGCTTCGCCCGCTTGACAAATTGTATACCTACCTACACAAAAACCTTCCTCAAGAAAAACTCAATCCATTGGTGATAACTGCATCGAAATCCACTGCGTAGTTTTAAAGTTGCTTCTTTTCCCTATGACCTATCCTATGACATGGTACCTACCATGTTTATTGCACATCTGTCTGTTGTTAGATATTAAGTGTGAGTGCTTGTTGACGTCAAGTAGTAATGTTTACGTGGGTTGTGAAATTGACTGCAACAGAATTAGTACCTATATCTACATAGGGAACAGAGGCAACTTTGTTTCATACTATGTTATGTATATTAAAGTTCTTATCAAATCCAAGCTTTGAAACGTAATATATCACTGTTTACTTGAATCAGTCAGACTCAGAACTAGTATAGTATTCTTATATCTGTGACTCTGTAAATATACTTATCATTTTTACTGTAAATTTTATGAAATGTGCTTCTAAAAGGATGTTACGGCAAACATTTAATGAAAATCTAAGTAAAGTTAGGAAAGGTACTAAGTAATATTATAAAGGAAGGAATTGAAAAATATATATTTATGTATTTCAAAGCAATGAGTTTGCTTAAACTATTCTTAAAATATTAAGAAAGAAATTATAAATAGATCACAAAAACTGATGTCCCGCCGATGACATCAGTTTTTGTGATCTATTTATAATTTCTTTCTTAATATTGAAAAATATATTGTCTTGAAATGAAAAAGTTGCAGAAAACTTGAGCGTGTACAAAAATTATGTGAAACGTTATGATATTTCTTATACGTATGTACAATGCCATCTAGCTTTGAAGTAAGTAAGATGATGTTAAATACGTTTTTAATTTAAGTAGGTTCATAGTTAAAAACACTTATAAAGAAATCGATTAAGAGAAACAAATAAAAGTATTTATATGTCAATCAAACTTGACCCAAATTATCCGAATAAATTCTTTGACTTAATTACAAATGTCGTTAGTCGTCAATGTTCTATCTTTTAAAATTACAAAAATAATGTAAAACCCACAATATATTGATAAAACTGCGACAGTTTGGCCTGAACAGATTGGAGGACATCCACGATTAATAGCATCAGTTAATTCCCGTTTTAGTCGCTCCGGCCGACTATTGCGATCTTACCTTTAAGCCAGATTTTTATCTAGAGCATGAAGTAGAGTCTGATAAAGGACATATACTATTATTTACTCTGGTAATGTGTTCTGTCGATTCCGTGGAAATTTGAATCGATAAAACTATTTCACGTGGTCGAAGCTGCGGTCATCAGTTAGTTCTATAGGCAAAGAGATAAAGTTATCGCAAACTGTAAATTTACTTATAGGACAATATATCCTAACTTTGTATGGCATTAGTCAAATTTAAATACTGTTAGTATAAAAAGAACGTATACGTACATTACATATACTGTAATACGTACGCGGGATCACGCTATGATTATTTATATTGTCTTCATTATTGCCGAGTGATGTCATTACTGTCAAGTCGCCAGGCTGTTGCGATCACGAGACATAGAGCCAAATATGTACTACTCGTATGTATGTATGTGGGTACACGTAATTACAAGTACATGTAGAGGGACGACTCGTTTGCACTATAATTGTAACAATGTTTTGTTGCAAAACTAGTTTTGTCAGATTGTTTCTCAACGAAGGACGCTTCTGTGAGACGTATAATAAATAGACTCTCGCATGCATTTAATGATAACGTACAATGAGCGTCATTGCCAGGTGTTCCACAGTACTGAGTGTCCATCGCGAATATTAAAATCGGTAAATCGGTAAAGTAAATTATGGTGGGATCTGTCTAATAATTACAGCTATTTGGAGTTTTATACTTCTTTTTTTTTTGTTTACACAGATACAATAGCGCAGTCAGACGAAACAAAATCATTATACTCATCCCGCATCATTCCTGGCGTAAAAGTGTCCATGGTGCTAGCAGCGTTGCCGCGCTGAATGGCAATGGACAACCTTTGCACCAGAAATGACCCGGAGCGAGAGTCACCGGTCCTTTCCCTAATCCTCCGCCCTGCATCCGCGACGAAGCTATTGGCTTTGGAGCCCCAACTGCCCAAGGTCTCTACCGTTACGGGCATAAATACTCGTAAATAAGTTGGTTTTATACTTGTACTATTAATGTTCGGTAGTTTTACGTAAACAACAGTTGCTAGAGAGGTATCCGTAAGATAAGGAAGGGGTATCTGTACTAGTATAGTAATATTTTAATTTATATCTTCGGCATCAGTTACTTACACCTAAGGACTCCACAATTTACGTTCAAGGCTCCAAATTATACTTTTTGCGTTAAATATTTCACAGTCAACTAAAGATGTCCTTCCAATGTCGTTGACAGTACATATTTTGTAATTGCGACGCTGTAATAAATATATAATATAATATCGTTACAAATTTGGCTTGTATTGAAACTTTAGGGGTCTCAAAGTAACTAATGCTAACTGTACACTGCTGTAATTTATCAAATCTGAATCGCTGACCTGATCGACAGTTTGCGGTTGTGGGTTGAATGTTCCAATGACCGAAATACTGTATGATGAACAGTCAATAGAGAACATTTCCCAGTAAATATGTATACATTATTCATATACCACGCACAGGACTACAACAAAAGGGCCTTCTGTTCCGTAGCGCGCAGTTGCAGACGTTGAGAACCGGTTATTTATTCATTTTAAGGTGAACTGAGTACAGTACTCTTACTTCTATTAACTGCTTGAACAACCAAAAACTGACTGCACTTGTTTGAAGTTATTACTGCATAGATGCTTTGTTGAAAATATTCTTGCGGCCAAGCAAACTCCAGACTAGGTAGTCAATCTGAAGTTTCCTCAGCTGCAAGAATTCTTTCAACAAATGCAATACCTACCTATTGATACGTAGTACTATTCCCTATCTTGTGCTATTAGTCTAGACGTGTCAAACTACAATAAAAGTAAACACAAGACCAAGCACGCAAACGCAATTTGTAGTGACAAAAGACTAGTAGTCATGCTCGAATTATTTTCCTTATCAATTTAGCCTACACTAGGTACATAATTATACGCCCACACCTTTATGTTTACTCTTTCTAGAACTATTTGACGATAATCTAAGTATGAAACGTAACATCACCCGCATTGGTAGTAAAAACAAAGTTCCTTATAGAAAAATAAACTAGTACAAACTTAAATTTGTTAGCGGTGTTGAATAAAGTTCATGTTTGCCTCCATGCAGAATGTTAATAATATTTCCTGCGCTGCTTAGTACGGGTTAAACTTCATTCCTGTCCATCGCAGATGCGTTTTACACCATTTATTTTTTACTTATCTCATTATTTCAAGTACCACCGACTTCTTCAGTGCCAATGTTTTATGCTGTATTTAAATCTAGGACTTTTAACTAGATATATGGGAGACTTTGTATATGGGAGAAAACGTTGGCAAACTATTGAAAAATAGGTGTATAATTTTTATACCGTAAATATATACAACTTATACGTAAACGATATTTTCTACTTGGATCTTAGATTGAATTAAAGCAATTAAACATTTTTGTTGACTGTTAGGAGAGTTACGTTACTAAATTGAGATTTTAGTACGTTTGTAATAGAGAGTTACACTAACTAAGCATCTGTTGCCCTTTAAAACACTAATCAATCACGAAACATTATTTTAATTAGCCGGGACAGACGAGGGGTTTTATATTATGAAATGTTTTTCAAGTCAATTGACTTCTGATTAATATCGATGAGGGTTTATTCGCAGCCGTCATACTAACAGTAATCTATAGTCAAAGTGGTGCGATTATTGTTAGTCCTCATATCTAGTTTATTTTTCAAATACGAGGGTGGATTGAAAAGTAGTCGGCCTAACACTGATCCATTTAGTTCTAAGAATCAAATCTACCCACATTATTTAGTTCAGTTCAAACCTGTTAATTGTGTGAAGTTTGAAATGTCTGCGATAATTAGTTTTAATTTTATAAATTTATTAACAAAGCAATCTGACATCATTTCCGCAAATGGAGCAAATCGAGCAGCGTGCCGTCATTAAGTACCTCCATAAGAAGGGGCGGGGCTGTCATCAAAAGCCATCCATGATGATATGGTCAGTACATTAGGGGATTGCGCTCTTTCATATTCATCCGTCAAAAAATGGATAGCAGAATTCAAGCGTGGTAGAGAGAGTGTGAAAGACGAACCCCGCTCTGGAAGGCCTTCGACTACTGACGAAAATGTAAAAAAAATACTCGACTTAATTATGGGAGACCGCAGATTGAAAATTAGAGAGATAACCGAGATTATAGGCATCTCTTATGAACGTACTCAAAACATAATAGATAAGTCACAACGTGTTAGGTTTCCACAAGTTGTCTGCGAGGTGGGTTCCGCGACTGCTTTCAGTTGAGCAAAAAAGGATGCGATTGACTATTACACGCGACTGTTTGGAGTTATTTGAAGCTGATGAATGTGATTTTTTGAATCGTTTTGTTACTATGGACAAAACATGGGTTCATGTTCATGGGTACTGTACACCGGAAACAAAACAACAATCAAAACAGTGGAAAAGACCTGGTTCACCACCACCCAAAAAGGCTAAGTCGATTTTGTCGACAAGTAACGTGATGGCTTCAGTATTCTGGGACTCGAAGGGTGTGATTATGGTTGATTATCTTGAAAGGGGTCAGACTATAAAGTCTGATTATTACTGCACCTTACTACGTCGTTCACGAGAGGAAATAAAAGAAAAACGTCCAGGAATGATCAGAGGAAAAGTCCTGTTTCATCAAGATAACGGCCGTGTTCACGTCTGTCCAAGCAATGGCAGAAATTCTGTGTGTGAAACTGTGGCTTTGAACTGTTACCGCATCCACCTTATTTACCTGATCTGGTACCGTCAGACTTTTTTCTGTTCCCTAACCTAAAAAAGCATTTGGGAGGTCAAAGATTTTTGACAAATGACGAAGTCAAAGCAGCAGTAGACGCATATTTTGACTCTAAGGAAGAATCTTTTTTTTTCAACGGGCTAAATGCTTGGAAGGGAACATGGCAAAACTGATTGCGTTGAAAAATAAAAATATATTTCATTTATTATGTATTTATTTTCTTGGTTGGGCCGATTACTTTTCAATCCACTCTCGTACATTGGGTTACTAGCATTCTCGTTAATCCCTCTAACTTAGCTAAAAGTGCTTGTGAATAAGAGGCCGAGTAGCTTCACGTCAAGAGTTGTGCTAGAATCGTAATAGATTCTGTCATCATCATTACATACCGTCACTTCCTCTACAAGCGTTAAACCCTTCTAGGCTTTACGCTTGTATTTCACCAATCTTGTTGTTGTTTTCCATTTGAGACTATGTATATCAGTGGCTAACATAATATGCACTTGTATGGGAAGTCACCTTGACGTCATCAAATTTTGTTAGTAACTAATCAAGCTGTATGACCAAAAAGTCCTGATGTCACACAAAAAGTAGAGTCGCAATTCTTTTCAAGAAAGTATTTCGAAGATGGAATTTTGTAGAAAATATCAATTGAAATTTCTTCTTAGTAGATCTAGTATTCTAAAGGGTTAGATTATTTGAAAGGGAACGAAGAATCATGCTGTTCCCATTTGGAAGCGATTAAGAGCTGATACTATATTTAATGTTATACTATGTGGCGGTTTGTTATTCTATTCCAAGTAGCGGTAGTACTTGTTGTGGTTGAGTAAACTTCTTCTCTATTAAAAATGCAATGGTAAGTAAAATGTTTTAAGAAAAACTTTTTAAATTTATAATAGCATTAATTTTTCGCAGAATTAAAAAGACAACAAAACGTCGACAATTGTTTCGCCTCTAAACGAGGCATTATCAAGACTGTCTCAAAGAGAACAGCCAAATTTTTGTCATGGATTTTCGCCAAGTAACGCCTGTTTCTATCCAATATTCTTCTCTATTGTCTATGACCTCAAAATTGCCAATAATGCTTCTTAAAAATTCGGGTTCTTGAAGGAGCTGTGTTTAAGATATATTAAGGTATTATAACTCCATCGTTCAACACCAAGACTGTTGTTTATAAGTTCGATTTATCGTCAATTATAGGCTGTTCACCCCGTTGCCGTTGTCATGGCCGAATAGTTTGTGAGATTAGGACATGTTTGTAACACCTCTCCCCATATTATAAATTGGAGAAGCTATTATAGTCAGTAGAGTTATTTACTAAACCTTTTCAACGAAGCATGCCGTTTTTATATATTATTATACGTGGCTTGACAACGCAATATACTTACTGGCTGTAACCAGACAAATGAATTTTATGGCGTAGCTGCGCACAGGCATTCAAAACATGAATGGGATCAATTCCGTTGAGTTTAATGACGCTTCACTTTTTATTGCGACTGAACAGAAATTACTTAACATTGAATTGAAGTGCTCTCATATTATTTACAGATGTTATTATTGTTTCTGTAAGAGCCATATCGAAGAATGATTAAAACTGAAACGCTTGCCTCAACAAGAAATAAGTTGAGAATATATCGTCGACGTTTCTTTAGGAGAAGGAGAACAAAGGAAAGTTTTATTACTTATTGGAAATATACGGGTTGTCGTATTTTAAATTATTTGTACTTGACAAAAGAAAATTTACTCAGTTGACTAGTTGCCAGGTAGTGATAAAAATTTAAATTTCCGCAATATTATGCAACATTACTAAGAGTTGGCAGTGAAGTAATCCATGTTCAGAATACCTGTACATGAGCAAGCTAATGTATAATTGACGAAACCATGCTACTCTTACAAATATTTTAGAAATAACAGTTTCAAAAACTTTTTTAGAAATTTTTGAAATAAACAAATATTCGTCCCTGTTAACAATCCGACGTTTACGTCAGTAATGGTAGTGTGGTGATCGGGGATGAAATTTATGTCGTCGAAACATATATGTTGGTTTTGCGTTGTTGGTACAACCTCTTAACTCCAAGCCACATACATGTACATATTCATCATTAACTTTTAAAATGCGAAATGTGAAAATTACCAGGGTAAGTTATAATAATAATTGTGGTAGATTTATATTTTGTGTGTTACACAAGGTTGCTTGTAATGCATTACGCTGACAAAGGAAGGACCGACCAATAAGTACGTGATTAATGTTTAACAAGAATGCTATATGATTCAAACTTATTGTTTGAATCACCTAATTGCACGCACTATGTGCATACTGGTACTATTTTAAACTTTATTTAGAAACATCGAAAATTCTTCGAACAATTATCGACATAGGGAGTAAAAATCATCTAACTTCTCGGAATGAAAATGTCCAACTAGTTACATTAATGTAACTACAATGTAACTAGTTACATTGTAGTTACATTAATGCAATTCCACCTAGGTGGAACAGACCAAACTTAGCACCAGATTTCAACCGACTTCCAAAAAAGAGTAGGTTCTCAATTCGACTGTATGTTTTTTTTATGTTTACCTCATATTTTTGAATTGGGTGAACTGAATTTGATTTTTTTTATTATTGATAGCTTAGTAACTAAATTGAAATGGGACCAAATGGTCCCATTTCAATTTGGTTCCATTCTGACAATTTGTTGGTCCCATTTCGTTTATTTGAAGTCGGTTGTTGTTTAAATTTTTGAGGTGTTTTTTTTAACATTTCATCTCTTTTACTTTTAAACTTCCAAAGTTATTTTTTCGTAGTAAGTACTTAGTACATATTTAAAAGTATACAATTGCCGTGTATTTTGTATGAATTGTGCTCAAAATGCAGTCCCGGTCAAGGTAAACTGTTTTTAGAACCAGAAATAGACACACAAGAAATTCGCAATTGGAACGCTCATTTCGGTGGACCAGTTATCGATGAAACAAATCCAAGTAAACGATTTTCACCAAGCATTCATTACAGAGAGAGATTTTTGCTTTTTGGAGCATTATGACCATAATGATTATTTAGCTAGACTAAACTCTACATGGACAATATGAAAGAAATTCTACAGTCAAGTAGGTTGATGAAGGGGAAAAGCCGGAAATTGGCTTTGAGCGATAAGATTGGGTATTGTTTTGACCATAATCGCAGTTAGTTTTCAACAGCCTTTCAAAAAGAAGGAGGTTCTCAATTCGACTATATGTTTTTTATGTTAAAAAGTTTAAAAAAATAAACTGATTTAAAAAAAAAATATTGAAATCTTCCCTAGTAGTCCCATTTCAATTTGGTCCCATTCCGACAATTATTTGGTCCCATTTCGGTAATTTGAAGTCTGTTGTTGTGTCAATTTTTTACGTGTATTTTATTTTTTGGTCGCTTTTAATCGTAAAGTCAAGGATAAGAAATATGACGATAATTAATTACGTAATAGGGATCATCTGAGATTTTATTTTGATGAATTCTAAACCATCAAAAAAAAAAAAACCATCTTACAAATTTCAAAGGCAAAACATATTAATCTTCTAGGTAGGTATTTGTATTTACAATCTGTCCCTTGTATTTATATCTACGACATGGCTGTGATATCTCTAGAAGTAGACACGAGGAGCAAATTTATTTTGATCTTGACGTTGTATGAAATAGCATTTTCAATCATCTGTTCAAACGGAAGTGTTCCTATTAAGATGCAAACAAAACCGTCACTTAAGGATTCTAAACCTCTTTGGGTAGCATTAGTACCGTTAGGTTTAATAACATATGCTCCTTTATAAGGTGTCTATGAATATGTTTCACTTAAAAATACTTCCTCCACTGACTCATCTGGGTCAACGTGCAGCAATAAAAAGTAAAGAGCACCGATTTGATTAGGAGTTCCTTTCAAATAAAGTGTTTGAAACCATCATTCATAGATTTTTGATAAAGGAGAGTGTTCAGGCGCAGAGAAGCACTTCGTCACGTACCTGCCTACCTACTGTAAGGTAACATAATAATTATAATCTGTCTTAATGACGTCACACGTCATCAATACTCAATTTCAAAGATGCCTTGCATCAGCATTTTGTAATATAACAACTTTATTGCATAGTTATGACTAAGTTATAGTACCAAGGTACGAAAGATAAATTATGATGTTTAAGAACTTTTAAAATACAGTGAAGATCATAAATGTCTGACTTGATTTGTAGGTAGACTAATATGACGTGCGATGCATAGTAACTGTTTAGGTGAAAGCTTGAAATTGCATTCCTTACTTATACAATACAATTTGCAGTCAAATTTCATTTGACTGCGCCTCAATACCGGTACGTACGCTATTGTACTAACTTTCATTACAATAGGTAGAGCAACGTAACTTGAGATAAATACCTAAGTACCTAACTAATATATGGGTAATAGGAAATATTGCCAATGTTTTGTAAATAGGTACACAACACAACATGAAAGTTATTTTAGATATTTGAACAGTTGCTTAAATATTGGTGAAGACACGTTTAAGTGTGGGAAGCAATTGACGTAGGAGCCATTGCTAAACATTTTGATAAACTGCACTTAGTTACTAGAAAATTAGATGAAGTGTTTTGACATAAAGTACTTATAAGAATTTGCCTTAAGAAAAGGTAAAGCCCGTCTTTATCTATGTCGACCAATAAGTAAACACACAATTTGCTAACGAATTGTCGTTCTAATACATATTTATTAGCGCCAAGTACGAGATAAGGCGCTCAGCTCAAGGAGAATTACTTAATTTGATGCGTCAGCGCAAGGCAGAAGACGTATATGTACTCACTAGTTAGTAGTTTCACAACACAAAGAATACGGAACCTTTCGAACTGATGAAGACTGTTTTGTATCACGAATTGAACACAGAGGACACGAGTTAATAACACAAGTCACAAAACACTGAACACAGAACAAAACTAGCACGTGATTTACTAAAATTGACACATTAAGTACAAAGTGTGATGAGAACAGGGTGCGCGCGCGCAGGCGGCGGAGGTAGCGCCTCACCGCGCCTCGCCCCTGAGCCTCCGACTCGGCTGTATGCACACACCGCCCTCAGTAAATTCTTTGCATAAATAATCGAGAAAGCTCTCGCTTGCTTAATGTAACGTTTCAAATACACTCACTTATAATATAAATTTCACTGCTTCCAAATAAACTTAAAACTAAGCTCCTTACCTTATCCACTGCGTAGTAAATGATGTTCTAACACGATCGATGAAGAAAAACAAGCGAAAAGCAGGCACTGTCACGTTCGTGCGGATACGTCGAAAGGCAATGGCGGCGAGTCACCGGTTCGTTCGTTTGTTGAATCTCTCACACACACAGACTAGGAAGGCAAGCCTTGTTTGAACAGTGGTTCAACTCAGCACTGACAAAGCCATTCTATCTCGCATTTTTTACATTATGGCGACAGGGACAACGATATATACGTCAACACCGCCCTTCATACCTGTGGTGCAGCAACCTACATCATCGGCGCGGTGCGTCGAATAAGCTGAACAATGTCAAGTCTGATTTTGCTCATTCGTCTTGAAAACCTATGCAAAATGCAGAATTATGGTAGGTACCTCTTTCGTTCTCCTATTCAGTTTTAGGTCGGACCTTCCTAGATTGTCAACTTAATTACCTATGTAGCAGTTACATTAAATATACTTTAATATCTATGTATAGAGTTTTATAAAAATATTAAGTACAGCACTTCTTTGAATAAGAAGTAATAAGAACATCAAATGTCAGAAAATACATGAATATACTTCTTTACAGTAAAAAAATACTTTAGCTTTATATTAAACCAAATAGATGCAAAATAAATTTCACTTTAAGCACACAAAAACAGTTCAGAATGATAAACTTATCTAGTGGTGCCATCTAGTAGAATTTTAGGAAGTTTCAACGTCAGTTATTTCCTACAGTTCGTTCCTTCGAACCATAATGAACGAACGAATAGCCTTCTGTTTACGTGGTAATAGCGTATATAAGCGGATAGATGGCGTTTTTTCTCGCTTTCTTATCACAAATTATGGCAGTAGAAGCACTTTATTTTTTTCTGCTGTTACACTCAATTACCTTATACAATGAGGCCCTTACTCCCTTAACTTCAACTTTAGTTACTATATCTCGCAGATAGTTGATTAGCGCCAAATATTTTTAGTATATAATTATTTATATTGTAATTCTTATTGTAAATAAATATAATTGTTACAGTAATATCATAATTATCGAATTCTAAATAACCCGATAACACTAGTCAAAGGCTGATTTGGGTGAGATTCTTACGAGTGCAGTTTATGTGATTGATTTCTGGGTGTGCAAATTTGTTTATGGGCTTATAATGATGTGTTTAAAATAGCTTACTTATGTTAAGTGCCTACACGACATGTATTTAAAAATATCAACTCTGTACAATTTCGAGATCTCGAGACACTGCAAGTTGCAAGCAAATGAAACGTATTCAGAAAGTCGTTACGCATCTCTTTGATCATGTCTACGAGCACTTGTAGCTACGATTAATAGATTAGCTAGAAAATGAACTCACCAATATGGCCTACGAAGTCGTGAAAGTCAAGAAGATTGCAGAAGTGTTTTGATTGAACGTTTAGCAAATAGAAAGTGTTATATTGGCATAAGTGTTTTTGAAGATCTCATTTTTTATATCTGCTGATTTCTTCATTGTGTATCCGCTAATATTTGCTTAGGCAACAAGATTTTTATCTTTCTAAATATCAATTAAGTAGAGTAGAGTTATGATTGCAATGTTATTTTAATAGTTTTTGGTATGATTATGATGATTAGGCATGATGAGATTTTTGTCAATGTATCAATTAATCAGAATTGGATTGTATTTTTGGTATAGGTATAAAATTACAAGAAAAGGCGAATGGGAAGAAAACCGTGCTGCTATGACTGGTTCCCTCTTCCAATCCAGTTAATCTACGCATCAAGAGTTCACTGGAAAAAATCAAGTCAGAATTTGAAGGCATTCTCCATAAACTCTTACCATACTCAACCATAAACTCTTTTACAACGAAAGTGAAAGACCATTATTTGTCATCTACGAGTACTTACCGCTCAATAGGATGTTTTTGTTTACTGAATTATGTATAATTTCCTTTTTACTCCATCCAAAGGTTGCCTGGAAGAGATCCCTTAATAAGGCCTTTTATAAGGCCGTCTATTGTACATGTAATTGCTATACTTAATCAATTATTTACTTTGTTTGTTTACTATTATGTTGGTATACAATAAAGAGATTTCTATCTATCTATCTATCTATTTCTATGTTGTAAACTAAATTAAGTTTACAGTCACAGTATGCTGTACCTCCGCAGTACTCCTCACGGTCATAATTGACGCGTATAAGTAATAGAGCTATAATAACAGAATTTGAAAAACTAATTCTGTCTGACTAAAATGTCCAAATCATTATTGACCTTATGTTAGTGTTAAATAAATAAATATTTTTGGACATTCTCACACTTCCATCTAACACAAACTAAGGTATAAGCTTGTGCTATGGGATCTATATACAACTGATAAACATACTTATATATTTCTAAATACATACATAATATACATAGAAAACACCCAAACTCCGAATCAAACCTTTGTGGATCACACAAATATTTGATTCGACCCGGGAATCGAAACCGAGACGGTTCGAGTCCGGAGTCGAAAGCCGATGCACCACCGAAGCAGGTATTATAACTGTTTTATTACCTTCGTAGCATATGAAAATTACTTTTGATTTAGTGGCAAACTAGGAGAATTCAAAATATAAGGTACCCTCCACCAGTGCTGCTTCTAGCGGATCTTTTTTAAATCTTCCCAGGAAAAAGGCTAGTTCAGTAGTCAAAATCGGTAAATAAGGGAAATACATTTTTATACGTTGTTATAAGAACCGGTAAAAGTACCATTGCCTACTGGTTGCGCCTATGAAACGTGTGATGGTATAAGTTTACGACATAATTAACTCTAGACTAGACTTATGTTTTTAATTAACATCATCTAACAACTTTCCCTGGCTTTAGTAATGAACGCATTGATATTGCAATAAATCTAAGTCCACTTAGTGCTCACTTTCGAAAATACACAAGACTTTATAATTGTTTATCTTGTTATATAAAAACCATACACCACAATTTCTTTTATTAAAATATCGTTTCTGATCAGATGCGTTTTCTCCTTGATTGATAAGATATTTTATTATGATATATTATTAATTAATACATTATTATTTCTTATTTTATCTACTCACATAATATAAACTTTCTTTTGAGACAGCCTGTATTATATCGCAGCGGTAATCATTAGCGCGCGGTTTACACGTCGAGATCGGATCGACGAATTTCCTCGCGCCATTCCAAACTGTCCGATCGGAACGAACGTAGAGTATATTTTTAGGGTTCCGTAGTAAAAATCTCGGAACCCTTATAGTTTCCTCATGTCCGTCCGTCCGTCCTCTGCTTTCCTGCATGGATATGTGTAAGTATTTACTATTCCGACACAGTGCTATAATACAATTATGAAAAATATTTTTTTCTGGGGTACCTCCCCTACAAGTCGGAATGATTTTTTTTCTCGCGTCAACCCCATCGTGTGGGATATCATTAGATTGCTATTTTTAAAACATTGGGAGGTTGCTTACCCATCTTTTTGATTTAGGAGTCCGTTTGCGAGATATTCAAACTTTAAAGCGTCCCTCTCTAAAATCTAAGCGGCTAGCTCAAAGAATCTGAAAGAAATTATGATAGTAGTCCATATGATGAACTTTGAAGGAAAACTATTACGGACCAGATGAATTAGTTAGTTTAGGAGTTAAAGAGCCTATAATGGGTAACGACGGAACCCTATATTATGCGTGGCCCGACACGCACTTGGCCGGATTATTTTCTACATCACTGCCAGCCTCGACACGAGTTAGAAGCTTTAGGCCTACATCTTATTATGACTAGACAACATATGACTAGATCGCTTTTATAATAAAAGTTGTGTGCTTGGTGCTTCTGTATTTGTTAACTTGACGCAATTACACGTATCGTCTCTTTAAAGTTCGCCGCGAGCTTTCACCGTGGGCACAGATCAAAGAATACTCAGTATACCGTGGGTGCTGCACATTACTTTACCCGTAATAGGTGTTATCTCGGTATTGTACCGTCAACACATTAATTAGATAACGATCACATTTCTGTTTTTGTATTTTGATTTACGTTTTCATATGCAGCACGGTATGTGCTGACACCTTTTTAGGCCCTTTACCCTTCAATCTTCTCTCTCCATTTATGATACCTGTCTCCCTACCAGATATAACACACTCTTTCAACAAAGCGTATGTGACAGTAGCGTCGACAGGCTACCATTCAGTATGCTTGTTTACTTCATAATTATAACAATCACGTCTGTTTCCCTGAAGACAGAGATCATCATGTGCCGACTCTTTGCCAGTAACTTTCTTGGATCCAGTTTATATGGGGGGAACACATTCCTTGTTCGCTACTGCCTAACCACTAGGTACATATAAGAAAACTAAGTCCTCCACCGCGTCTGTCTATTCGCGATAAATTCAAAACTACTGCATCAAAACAATATGACGAACAAACACATTTGTTCATTATTACACTACTTAATTATATTTATTTTTACTGACCGGTTTCGGTTTTCAGCATTATCAAAGGTGTTCATCATATTGTATTACTATAGGTTCCACCAAGTGCCAACAATCGAAAGTAAACTACACTACTGCATCCATTTTCATGCTGTTTTCATCAATGGATAGAGTGGATCTCGAGGAAGGGATTTAGGCTATATATTTATAATACTATTACACGCGGTCGACTCTGGAGTTATATAAAAAAGAAAAATACTCCATAATGAATTAAAGTTGGTACCTAAGTATTATGTAAACTCAATAAACAAACGCAAAGCAAATGATACCGCAATTCCAAAAGATTTCTAACATTAAATATTTATCTTACTGACTAGTAGATGGTCTTAAGCTGACACTCAAAGTCAAAAATCACTGGAATCTATTTAACGAAAGCGAATCGAATCAGATTCAAATATATCACTCTTATATCACCTCTCAAAATGTGTATGCACACATTGTAATTCATAATGTAAAATGGCGGGCATAACCAATAAATAAAATAAAAATTGATTTGGTAAGGAGGCATCTACGATAGTGTAAAGCTTGAAACACACTGGTCCTTCATTTGTGAAGGACGTATGCCACGCGACGCGGGAAACAGCGACACACTGGTCCTACGTATACCACGTCTTACGACGACGACGTCTAACCACGTCCTACGACGTCTGACGTATATATCGACACTGATGACAGGCGACTCTAGGATTTCTTATAAATTTTAATTTAGTAAGTAATATCTAACATAACAATTTTTCCTGATTCTGAGAGTGAATTTGAGGAATTACTAGGTTTGTTATTTTTAAATAAATATACTTTATACTGCAATCTAGAAATTATATACGTACTATGATTTTTTATAACTGTAGATATGTTACCTACCTATCATAATATAAACTAACACTCAAAATCTGTTCCGAAACGGGTTTGGGTGTCGCAAAGAGGGTCCCGGACTTAGAAAAATTTCGACAGATTTTTGTATGGAGCAGTGACTTGTAAAATTTTCACGACTTCACCTAGTGTCGGAAGAAGGGTTCGGGACTTAGAAAAATTTCGAATGATTTTTGTATGAAGCAGGGACTTGTAAAATTTTCACGACTTCACCTAGTGTCGCAAAGAGGGTTCCATACAAAAATGAAGTCAAAATTTTCTTTTTTAGTCCCGGATTGCTTAAAAAGTGTATATTTGGATTTTTTTTTTTAAAGATTTAAAACTTATTTGGTCTAATATGAACGATTAACAGATGGGTCGACGGAGCCCCGCTTCGCGGGGCTCCGTCTAACTCCGTTTAACTGTAGATATGTTACCTACCTATCATAATATAAACTAACACTCAAAATCTGTTCCGAAACGGGTTAGGGTGTCGCAAAGAGGGTCCCGGACTTAGAAAAATTTCGACAGATTTTTGTATGGAGCAGTGACTTGTAAAATTTTCACGACTTCACCTAGTGTCGGAAGAAGGGTTCGGGACTTAGAAAAATTTCGAATGGTTTTGTATGAAGCAGGAACTTGTAAAATTTTCACGACTTCACCTAGTGTCGCAAAGAGGGTCCCGGACATAGCCGAATTTCCAACTGATTTTTGTATAGGGCAGGGACTTGTAAAATTTTCACGATTTTTGTTGACCTATTGGGGGAGGTGCGGGGTCGTTGAGGATGACCTTGGAAAATCATTATGGTTAAAACCCTGACTCCAGAGTACCCCGACTCAGGTTTTTTTTATTTTTTTTGAACCACCCAGAAATAGGAGCCCCGCGAAGCGGGGCTCCGTCGACCCATCTGTTAATCGTTCATATTAGACCAAATAAGTTTTAAATCTTTAAAAAAAAAAATCCAAATATACACTTTTTAAGCAATCCGGGACTAAAAAAGAAAATTTTGACTTCATTTTTGTATGGAACCCTCTTTGCGACACCCCGACCGCAGAAGTTTGTATTGTATTTTGTCTACGGCCATTGATTTGATTACATCTGGACGCCTACTCGCGTTTGCGAACGAAACTTTTAATAACAAAATTAGAACGTGAAACAAATGACAAATTCATACCAAATTCATACAAACTTCGACCAAAATCGATGTTTTGTTACTGATTCGAATCTAAAGTCTTGTTGTCAGTGTCTAGTACCAGTGCCTTACGTTAATTTGCTCGAAATACGTTTTCGTATTCCTCCATACATTTCGCACAGTTCCCCGACGTTACCGCTAGGGGCGCTAGTGTAAAATGTATGGGGAATACGAAAACGTAATTCGAGCAAATGTAGTTTGTACGACTCAGAATTTATACTTATACCACTCGATTTTGTTACGAGAAAGTGATATTATGTAAAGGTAGGTAATTAATGAACAGATGGTTATGTATTTACCTTTTTACCGTAAACCTCAATTTATTTCGTCCGTGTTCGGTGTTCAAGTACCGAAATGCAAGTATTTACGATAAATGAAAGTTACAATACAGTAAGTTACAGAGCAAATGATGTTGACTTTTTACCTTTAATTATTTAACTTAAATATTGTACTAATTCTTTAAGTAAAACACTTTAATAGGATTAAAACTGTGTATACTTTTAGCACATTTACAATCACTTCAGCCATGACACATAAGCGTGACCATCGAGAATCATAAGGCATGTGACATACCTACAGCTAGTGTTGTCATTATACCTGAGAATATTCAATGATGCTAACAGTTCTGTGCACTATTTATTATTATTTGTTAGATACTGTTAATTAATAGCTATCCGTACCATTTTGTTAGCTTTCGCCGACAAAGCAGTTTTTTTAAACTTGTGTTATGATATTGTTAACTACTTATAGACTTTTATTGTATGTAAGTCATATACACAAACATCTTTATATTTAAAGGATAGATTCCTGGATTAACTTATTATATTCCCGATATTGTGTTCCTGTAAAAATTGAGATAGAAAAAAATACTTCATGCAAGCGGAGTTCCTGTCATCCACTTGTATAACCAACTTTGCCTTAACCTTTGCTGCCCCAATTAGTCACAATGTAAGGCAAAGGAATTCCCAACTCCTCTCAAAGTGATTTATCTTACAGTTCTAAAATAGTAGGTAAGTAAATATATAGGAATATTGTTTATATTAGTACCTTTACAAACAGTATTTAACATCTACGAATTAACATACATTTTATAGGTACACACCTCCTGTCATAAAGTGATACCGTGGTAGCTAGTGTATTGTGTGAATGCACTCATCACAGTGTCTAGTCATAATTTGTTTTTATATCGAGAGGTAATGCACCGCAGCCAGTAGAGCGTGAATGCTAATCAGTACAGAGTACAATGGATAGCGTTGGTAGGTACACTCACGCACAAAACTAGGTATGCAATACATTCTGCTGTTGCAATAATTGAGCTGAGTTTGTCGATCCGGGTTGAACTCCTAAACGACTGGACCGATCTTTATGAATTCAGATATATGCACTCACGGTGATGGTCACTATGACCGTGCCAAATTTCAAAAATCAGTCCAGTCGTTTAGGAGGAGTTCGATCACGAACGAAATACACGAGTCGCCTAAGAAAGAATATATCCTAGATATGTATATCCTATATAGCCAATAATATCCTAGTTTTGTAAAAAATACATTTCACACGTAATATAATAAAAAATATTGTACACAACCAATCATTTGTGAAGATTAGACGTACACATATTTACAAAGACCGGTCCTATCGCTATGAAGCGATCTCTTCTAGGCAACCTTTTTGGAAAAATAATTATGAGAAATAATGTGGGTGGTGTACAATATAAGTTCCTATTTAATACTTTTTAGTTAAGTAACAGTAAGGAAGAGTGGATCCGGAAAAGTTCCCAGAGTACAAAATAATGTTGTGCCTTTACATATAATAAAAATTTCCCAAAAAAATAGTGTGGGAGATTAAAAAGACTAATAAAATACATACTAAATACCAAACAGGTCCATTTATTATTATAAAAACGTTAAAAAATGATGATTCACATGTCGATCAAGCCTAATTTATTTGCATTTTGGTAAGTTTTTTTCGAGCGCTCAATAATTGTCTCAGACTATTAGTTATAGAGAGTGTAACATTTATATAGGTCAATTTGGGAAAGCCTGATCTATAAGTCATGTCATCGATTTTCGTAGGTACTTCCGAAGAATGGTAGACTTCCCATACTGACCGATCTAAAATTATATACCCATAGACAAACCAGTTTTGTTGTTGTCAGTACAAGAGCTAGGCACGCGCGCATCCTGCCGGCATGTTTAGTAAATATCATATGAACTCCATGACCCTAGTGCAAGCTCCACGTGTAGGTACTACACTGCATTATTAATTGATAGTTCCTGTTTAATTTTTGTACTTGTTTACTTTGCAAAAGTACGTAACAAATGTACCTTATCGTACATTGTGCCAAAAGAAAAGTTTTGACAGAAGAAAACCGAATTTCAATTGTCAGACCAAATTGAAATGGACCACACGCAAAGCATTAGCCTTGAATTAAAAAAAGAAACAGCAAAATAAAGTAAAAATGAGAACCTCCTAATTTATGGAGGCGGTTTAAAATTAATAAAGTCATATGTTAACTTTATATGCCATCAAGTATTTCTTATAGTTAGTTTATGGTGTCAAACAATTGGAATACTTACAATGAGATGTAAGGAGGCAAAAACGTTAATCATGCGGTGAAAAAAAAAGTTAACGAGATTATTGACCCCCCAGCCTCTTCACTGTTAACTATTTCTTAAGAGTAAGTATGTTACTGATCTATTACTACCGATAAATATGGCGGTAGATTATAGTCTTAACTAACTAGTACAAAACTGTCTTAACTATCTTTAGGCGAATATTTTTTATCACAATTGCCAATTACCTTTCAACATCACAAGTTTTTTTTAGATTGAATGACGTAAAAAGCTTTGTTAACTAAACCAAACTTGACCGTACACGTCTGTCCACTCACTGTTGTAATATCCAGTACATTTATATTATGTGGGGTTTCAAATGGTGTAAAGAAATTGTATCAAGATTTTAGAGTCCCAAGGAATTCCATCAAGATCTTAAAGGTCTCAAGTTAACCTAACCTACAAGTTCGTGAATCTGCTGATCAACGGACGTGGCTCTGATAAGCATAAAAGTTTTCAATAAGCAGCAATAGCTTTGCCCCTTATTAAGTAAGTAGGATTCACAAAGGTACTGGCGAAAAGTGAGCGTTAAATATGTCTACTTACCCCTTCGGAAAAATAGGCGTGATTATTATGTATCTAGGGATTATTAAAGTAGACTAAGTATTAATTTGTCCAACGAATCAAACATTTATGTCTTATGTCCTATTTATGTCCTAAATTCTCGTCAGTAAGATACAGATTCACGTAAGAAGAATGGTGGACGAGAGTTGTACTAAGTATTCCCTATTCTGTGGTGGTTCCAATACCAAATTACCAACTCGTAACTTTGGATCAGAATTTACCTTACCCACTACGCTATGATACGCTTCTTGGGTCATACACACAAGTCAAGCGATTCTGTTAAATGAATTATTATATATAGAATATCACAATACCTTATTTTCATAATGTTAAAATGATAAATACCTCGGAGTCCAGAGACTCTTATGCTACTAATATGGCCTTATTGTATGCATAAGCACGTACATTATTTTTATGTCACCAAAGAGTGGGCATAGTTTCATTTTACTATTTATTGTTAATCTGATTAGTGTGGGTTATAAAAAGTGAAGGCGTTCCTTCCACAGTAATGGGATAGACCACCCGGATTAAATATTTTGTTCGTAAGAGTTAGAAGTTAGTTCAAACGACTATTACTTTTGAACCAAACTATATTTTTTTGACACCGATTAAGTAATTTGATTTATATTTTATAATAACACAAGCTTTTGTATTGGCATCAATTTTATATTCAATTATTTTATTTTGGGTGCTTGGTGGTATCACTATATACCTAGAGACTCAAGCATACTTCCAACTGCCTACCTGCAACTGGTGCACCTGCCGATTAACGGACGCATCTTTGGTAAACTTAACGATGCCCAGTGGGCGGCAATAGATTTGCCACCTATTACGTGAGACTAGCACAAGCACTGATGAATACTTACTTCGCGAAACATATACTCTGCATTCGGAAAAACAAGTAGGATTATTTAGGTACGTATATATTAGTTAAATATTCAATGATTTAATATATATGCATTCGAAACGATTGAAGCGAAAATACTACACTATAAAGACACACACTTCTTTAGTGAAAACAGAGCATTGTGTGGTGCGCGTGAAGCTAATATTGGTTTCAAGAAAACATTACGTCATCTACAGAGTTATGGTTTACACGTATTAAGTTGTCAAATAGATAGTAGGTAAGTGTGTACCTACACGTAGCCCGAGATAGTCGTAAAAATAATGCACTAATTTGCAAACATGTTTGGGAAAACTAAATTTTGTCTGAGGTAAGTCAGAACTACCTACTTAACCGAAATATAGAAAAATATCTAATTTGCCAGCATTCTGGGAACCTTCCCAGTCGGCAATGACGCGGAGGATTTTTACAAAAACGATATTTTGTAATATAAATATTTTAAGTATAATATAATTACGTATATTGTAATTCTTATTGTAAATAAACGTCTTCGAAGAAATGCTCGCATATTGTGTCTGTTATACAACATCCTACACAGTCCCTCCTATCTTATATATCTTACGTAAACGCACCTGATGCCCCGTGTAGGTCACATCTCCAATACCGCCTATCCTGTCCCTCTCACAAAACCGACTCCTACTCCTACTCCTTTTAGTGTTCATGCGGTCAGCTGTGGAACGCACTCCCACCGAACATACAACGCTGCAACACCATCTTCACCTTTAAGAGGAAAGTGAAAGAACACTACCTCTCCTCTGTGTCTTAAATATTATGTATGTATATTTTATATATTTATTTTATAAGGAATGTTTGTATGTATTGTATTTATAATCTATTATTTATATAGGTATATGTATGTATATGTAGGTGCATTTGTAGTATGAGTTATTTATGTAAGTATTTACTGTATTATACAGTTCAACCTACGCACACTTCAAGCCTTTTCTACCAAGCATTTCCTTCCCGTGGCCCACTGGAAGAGATTTCTTTTGAAATAAGTGGTGCCTTTGTACTATACCTCTATCCTTACTATTATTCTCCTCTCTTTGTTACCTTCTTGTATGTACATAAATAAATAAATAAATTTTTGTTTCTAAATACATAGAAATTTGCTTATTTACTTGCGTACTAAATTATAACTTGTAACTTATTAATAAATTAACTGTTTACACGATGTAATTTACTTGCAATTTAGTTAAAATTTAATCAACTAAATACTAACTACTTAATACGTGTAAACCAGGCTTTACAGAGAATGCGCCGGTTTCGATGGCAGTTCAGTGGAAAATTGCCGATCGGATTACTAACCATCATTCTTGCAAGGCTATAGTATACCTATCGTGTAAATTCACTTTGTATAATAAGCGATTGTCAGGCGTTATTCGTCAAATTTTCAAAGTAACATAGTATCGGTATTGGGAGTCATCGGTGACATTAAAAACGCAGCCGTATACTATCGGATCTGTCAAATGTTTCCACCCTATTCCAAAATGATGTAGGTACATAGACACCGTGTCAAAAAGTTTCATCACCTCTCATCTCATCAATTTTATGTAGGTAGGTACTTAAATAACAGTAGCTAGGAAAAGGGCCGTTATATCGCCATAGAGAACAGGCCCATTTCTTACCTGTGGGATGGCGCACTAATAAACAAATAAACTAATAAATAAATATTTTCGGACAACACAACGACATCTATAGCCCAAATCTAATATAGCCCAAAGCTAATATAAGTTTATGCTATGGGATCTAGACGACTGATAAACATACTTATATATTTCTAAATACATACATAATATGCATAGAAAACTCCCAAACACCGAAACAAATATTTGTGGATCACACAAATATTTGATTCGACCCGGAATCGAACCTAGGACCTCAGGGACGGCAGTCGCAATGTCACACCACTGCGAACCTAATAAGTAGTACCGACCTAAATAGTAGTATTATTTCCTCTGAAGCACCGGTAATATAAGGTAGTGTCGAAAATAGCGACTAAAGGCTTGGGCAAACCACCACTCCGTTAACCAATCTAAGCGGAATATTATATCAATTTGATAATCAACTTAAACCATCCTAGATTATTATGTATGAATCCGTGATAGACTAAAATGGAGACATAAAACCGCATTGTTGTGTACAATCATACAATGACGGAGGTTGAGGCGCTTCCGTCCCTTTATTATTCATTCATTTACAGCCTTCCCTTTGTCGCGTGGCATCCTGTCGTACACTCGACTTTTTTGACAGATAAATTATTGTTTATCTTTTAAGTTTGTGGCCATGCAGTCAGCGTTATGCCAAAATTATCTCTCACTTCGAAAGTTGCTTTTGTTGTTTAAATAAGTATTCTTCAGAATAACATAAAATGTGTTGAAGAACCTAGAAGTGGATTCGATATACAGGAATATTATTCCGGACGATGGAGGCTAATACAGCGAATTCTGTGCTTCAAACTACAAAATGTTAAAAATATTAAAAGGAATACATTTGTGCTAGCCTTATTTGTAATATCCATATTTCGCAGAACTAATGTCCGTAGGTAGTAGTATAATAAATGGTACATATTTTGTGGTTGACATTAAATAAGAACGTTATGCTATTATATTTATTAATAGCAGGAAAAGTATCAAGAACAGTTCATTTACATTCTGGTGGTTTTAAATACTTCCTTACTTTATAAACTTTGGAAATGTATTCGGGATATTTACCATGTGACCGTGACCATGGCGCTTGCAATAGTGCCGAAATATTGGAAACTCGACAACAAAATAATACATGGTAAATATCCCGAATACATTTCCAAAGTTTATAATAATAACGACCATGGCAGTTTAAATAACTTCCTTACTTCATAATTGTACGCTCGACAAAGTTTATTGTTTGTAGAATAATTCTACGAACGTGATATATGTTTGAACTTTCTTTGCACTAAGAGAATTGTTGGAATCGACTTCAAAAGCTCTCATTGTAATTTCTTTATAGTTTAATCAATGGTAGAAGGGTTTCATTAAAGTATTAAGAGATCTAAAAATTAACCTGCAACCTGGTGTACCCGGTTATAAATGGACAAAAATATAGTTCATAAAATTAACGGTATTTCACGTCTTTTTCATGGCCCAACTATTAGTTCTGCATGGTTAGCCCATTACACTTTTGTTCAACCATTCAGTAATAACTGTACACTCAATTTTATCTAAATTATGTAATTGAGTAAAATTGACAAAGAACTAGTATTGTTTAACGTTATCGTCATCTGTGGAACTAATAAACAGTTGGGTGATAAACATCATCGGGTGATAAAGTGATTAGTCGTTTTATAAAGTTAATCATAATCACAATTTAAGAGGTTTTGTTTTTTTGATTCCGCGGCCTAAGGCCGCGGCCGCTCTAACGTCCGTTGCCGGGCGTCTCTGGTAACAAGCAGATCGTATTTCCAGTGGCGCCCGGCGGCAATTTAAGAGGTAAGATACGTATTGCATAGCAGAAAAGTTGGGGATGCAATCCTCTCATTCGAGCATATACTGGTTGACTCAGATAATTACTGGATAGTACTGCATAGAATAGTGCTCGGATTGCAGAGATCTTATTCAGTCGTATGAAACATCTGACCCAGCGGTTGAAATATTGGTTTAATTTTATTTGCGTTACGTGGAACCAATAAAATTACTGGCAAAGCGTAGGTGTGTAATGCACCTCTGCCTACCCATTCGGGGATATAGGATTGATGTATGTCTGTCTGTCTGTCAGAATAGTCGGGGAGCCAACTTCAAGTTACTACTGGATTATTGTATCCAATTTCTAGCATGTTGGGTGGTGTCAGCAGCATGATCTTGAAACTATCGAAAATGTAAGCTTCGTGCTAATAACCTTGAGAGAAGCAAAGATCAAGTCTATTAAACTTTAGTAGTAGCGCAAAGCTAGACTGGTTGTCCAAGTGAATTGCTGTCACTTCGTAGACCGATGTAGTTGTTTGTAGGTTATAACTATATATTGTGAACCAAAACTCTCCGTATTGCCATAAGTATAGTATAGTAATTATATTGGGTATAGTATTCTTCCATCTGGGGTTTAGCCAATATCACTATCCAAATAAATTATTTGTAACGAGTGTTGTTTCCATACAGTTTGTACTTTCAAGAAACGTTGTAATCCATGAAAGTAACATTATCGTGAGGGAAGAGAACGATAGCATTATCGCGTGAGTAATATCCGGACGGAGTTTGTCGTTCAATGCTCTTTAAAAGTTCTGCAACTCAGAGCTTTTATCGCAAGTAGCTCATTAACTATTCAAACGCTAGAAAACTAACTAGACAGTTAGTTTGAGAATTGGTAAATATGTATTTGTAGGGACAAACACATATTTACATTCATTCATATATATCTTCACGCCTATGTACCTGAAGAGCTTTGTGAAATAAGTTAAATGAATGTGCTGTAGTAATCTGATGTTGCATTAAGTACGTTTTATATCTTACGAAACGATTCAGTGCATGATTCAGCTGATCCCTACGAGGTTAAGATAATTATGACTGTTAAGATTATGGCCTAGATTTTGACATTGACATCTACATAATGAAGGGTCAATTATTTTAAATTTATTTACAATAAGAATTACAATATACATAGTTATGTACTAAAAATTTCCTACTTTTTAGTTTGATTCTCTAAAAGCGTGTGTTTTTAGTTTTTTTAAACTGTTATTTATTTTTCATTTTTTTTAAATTTTCAATCGAATTATTGCATTGTCATCAATGTGTGTCATATGTGTCATTTCAATCTTTGACAGGTGTACAAAGTTTGAATTAAATCTGATCGTTCAAAGTAGGGCAAAATCGAACCCAAAAGAGACGGTTACAAACATAACATACAAGTGAAGCTAATAAAAGCGTAGTAAAAAAAATGTTATTATTGTAAAACTGCGTGAGGTGCATTTTAAGATATTATCAAAATAATAATTCTTCTACTCTTATCTGTCAATAAAATATTTATAAGTATTGACACTACGCACCTCACGCTTTTTGTACAATAATATACATTTATTTCTTATTTACACTATTCCTAATTCAAACTTATTAAAATTTATTTTCTACTTTTTAGTTGGATTCTCTATAAAAGCGTGTTTTTTAAGTTTTTTAAACTATTATTTATTTTTCATTTTTAGTTTTTATTTTCATTTTTTTTAAATTCTCAATCGAATTATTGCATTGTCATCGGTCTTTGACAGGTGTGCAAAGTTTGAATTAAATCTGATAGTTCAAAGTAGGGCAAAATCGAACCCAAGAGAGTCGGTTACAAACAAACATCCATTTTTATTTTATTTTCAATCGAATTATTGCATTGTCATCGGTCTTTGACAGGTGTGCAAAGTTTGAATTAAATCTGATCGTTCAAAGTAGGGCAAAATCGAACCCAAAAGAGTCGGTTACAAACATACAAGCAAACGTACAAGTGAAACTAATAAAAGCGTAGTAAAAACCCTCACGTCATTGCCGAAAATAGTCAGCCTTTTGGTCCTGAGAAGCATCGATTAAACGGTTTGCAATGTCTCTATAAAGGTGGCGAGCACTCCGACCTCATGACCCCAGTGTCTCAACCCCAAACGGCTCAAATATTCGAGCCGTTTGGGGTTTCATCACCTGCTAGGTTAGTGTATTTGCGCCGTTGGAGGCCTTCAACCGATGCAGCAGCAGCGCCGGCACATCCAGATGTGCTTGGAAGGTGTGCAGGTGCTAATTTCTTCCTATCTTCCATGGTAGCAAAGACATACCGTTCGGTCTCTTTCCAACAATGTACAAACGTAAAAGGGCATATCTTGAAAGCTCATTTTTTATGTGCAATTGTATTGGTATAATAATAGATATGCAAGTGTAGTGCAATGCTACTAAACGGGTCCCTTAGCTTTTGACATAGTCTGGTCTTTTAATCGGCAGGTGCACCACTCAGAAGTGAGGGTAACTTGGGCCTCCAAGTTCTTGGAGAGACTGCCTCATAACGAGTGCCTAACAAACATGTAATTTTTTTCATTATTCCATGACTTTAGACTCAATTAAATCTAGAGAATCTTACGTTTATTAATTTTTTTAAATTAATGACTTAGAAAACATTTTCTGTGTAATTTGTGAGACCATCTTCCGATACCTTTATCGGATAGTTACGTAAGTGCGTTGTCACAAAGTCTACAATGAGTTTTAATGAGTTTCTGGTCGCTACTACCTTGTTCCAGCCATAACATTGTGTGATACCTGTTCTCCGGTATCTGATACCTCAAGCATTACCGTTACCTTGGTATTTACTAATATTACCTATTATGCACAGCTCGCGCTGTATCATTAACGGGTATCGACTGATAGTCGTATCGACTGGCGATTTATTACAGTATACTCAATGCTTGTATGCTTATACTGCGACAGTCCAACAAATAGTATTGAGGGACATTCATCTCCACATAATGTACTTTTATTGAATAATCATAATGAACCCATTCCCGAGATAAAATAAGTATCTAATGTTTCAGTAATGCTAAATTTCCGCTAAATCCATTTAGTGTGTTAGTAAATACTAACTACAAATAACTTAGTTTCAAATGAAGGAACACCACTGTTCTAATTTTTTTATAAGTCACGATAAGACTAACACGTTCCACCACTTAGGGGTTAAAGATTGACCAGGGGACTGGCAGGTTGGCAGCCCGCCAGTCCTTACAGAAGCAGGCCAGGAGAGTGGCGTGATATGGGGCTTACCTTCACGCACGCCTTCACTCATCGACGCTGAATATCTAAGAAGAACTTTTAAAGATACGCGATGGCACCTAACTCCTTAGTAGAGGCCAGAAAGGTGGTCAAATCTTTTCGAGATTTTTCCGTACTGTCCGGGTATACAACGGACGGTAGAGCAGTTTCAATAGGTAGGTAAAAGCTCTGTTATCTAATGAAACACTGAAGTTGGGCTAGGTTTAGATATATTCTTATGAATTCTTTCTATCCTGTATGTTCTCGTTGAGACAGTAAAGAAAACACTTGATGTGCGTAACTTTCCAACGTTAAACTTTGCAATACACTTTCTATAAAAACATAAGGAGTTTGCGTACAACGAAAGCTACGAAAGCACAGTAACATCCCTTGTATTAAACCGACTAAAAATAATATGTTCTTATGTTATATTTTTCTTATCAAATATCCTGAAACTCCTTTATTATTACAACCTATGCTTTCAGTATGTTTTTTTTAATTTTATGTTTTTGTTGGTAGAGAATGCTTAAACGGTTTTGCCATTGTGTTAATGCCATATTAACACACATTGCAAAATTGCAAAACTATTTTTAAAATTAGATCACTAAACAGATTATAGCTTATATTACAAAAATATGACTAAATTTTATCCTGTTGACTTAACTTCTTCAAAATATTATAAAAGTATTATATGCCCGCAGTTCCACCCTTAGAAATTGCTTACAATAACTAAGTACATATTTTAAAACAAAGTCGCTTCCGTGCGTATCTTTAAAACTACACAACGTATTTTGATGCGGATTTCACCAATGAATAGACCAACAAAATTAATGACGAAATGCATCTGCTTACCCCCTCAGGGACATAAGTATGATTGAATGTATTTATGTGGAGAAAAAAATTAACACAGTCGGAGCAGAATTATCTAGAAGATTATGAACTAGAATAATTTACCACTGAACTACTCAGTGATCAGAGCATTCCCCTTGTTAGTAAAAGGCCGTGGGTTCGAGTCCTGCAGATGATATTTCAGTTTTTGTGATTAATAATTTCTAATAAATTTACAATATGAATCACAAAAACTATAGTCTTAGGCTGGACCAGCGACTAATCCCTTTCCAGAAGGAACATTCTACCAACTGACCAAGACACCACTAGCCCAAGACATCTAATTTTATGATCACATTGTGTTAATATCGCGACTTACGGCGTCGCCAGAGCGCCATCTACCAGTAGTTGAGGGAACTAACCAGTATGGTCCACCCCAAGACTATAGTTTATATGATTCATATTGTAAAATTATTTGAGAATAAGTATGCATACTTCATCATTGCTTGTAAAAAAAATATAAAAAAAAATAATAATTTCTATCTAAATATTTAAAATTACTTAGTTGAAGCAAACTCAATTGCTTTCAAATAAAGAAATATTCATTTAGACGAGCTGTAAACTTTCATATGAATAAATGAGTAGTACTTAAATTAGTAGGTCAAGGTGTTTAAAAAGATATAATGTTTAAAATTTACATCTTATTAAGAAACAATGGTAAGTAAAAATTTTTTTAAGAAAAAACTTTTTAGCATTAATTAATAGCATTAATTTTTCGCAGAATCAAAAGGACAACAAAACGTCGACAATTGTTTCGCCTCTAAACGAGGCATTATCAAGACTGTCTCAGAAAGAACAGCCATCTTATTAAGAGATAACTTATATGCATTGTAATGATTATGTACCTACCTAGTATTTATATCCTTTAATAGTGGCCGATTTCTCCGTTATAAAAATGTCCACAGATAAAATAAAACGGTTAAGGACTAACGGTTAACCGCTATTAAAAATGATGTTGATAAACCCATAAACATTTCTGGAATTTGGTGTAGATAAGAACAGTGATTTATTTGTTAATACTGGGGAATTGTTCTTTAGGTTTTGGAGGGATGTTTGTAATTGAATTAAGGTAGATTCACACATATTAATGAAGCCTTCGACACAGTTCAGTATCAGTGAATTAACAGTGCAAAATATTCTTTTAAATATTTTCTATGAACGCGTCCTCAGGTCTCATGTCAGTGTCAAATACGACTCAGTCTTCACTGATACTGAATTGTTCATAGAAAATGTATGAAAGAATATTTTACACTGATACTGAACTGTACCGGTTGGAAATGAGGAATGACTGATATGTGTGAATCGACATTTAATGTCCATTCATAACTATCAATGAAGCCTCTGTCCCGACACAGTACCTACCGGTACAGTATCAGTGCAAAATTTTATTTCATACATTTTCTATGAACGCGTCATGGAATGTCAGTGTCAGTGATGACTGAGTCGTACTTGACACAGACATTGACATGTTGGATCACGTATTTCTGCCTTCCCTCCATAAATGCATGAAGGAGGATCAATAAAACAGTCAGTTGCTGTGATTTCTTGTATTAAAAGAATAAATATGTAATTTGAAACTATCTGGAAGGTTTCATTTCGGTTGATCAGTCTTAGATTTATGATGAATATACTCCCATATATTTGGTTTATTTTGTTTCTTCTCTGTCTAACCCTAAGGATCCTTATCCGGCCTCTTATAAGACCTCTTATAAGTATACCAAGGGCATGAGTGAGATGCAAC
This sequence comes from Nudaria mundana, assembly GCA_963556515.1. Taxonomy (NCBI): domain Eukaryota; kingdom Metazoa; phylum Arthropoda; class Insecta; order Lepidoptera; family Erebidae; genus Nudaria; species Nudaria mundana. The sequence continues at coordinate 19,262,516 of OY748287.1, forward strand.
ATATCCCTTTATAGTTTAACCCTTTGATAAATATACCATTAACATTCCAAGATTTTGGCTATCTGTCATCTTATAGGATTAGTAGTTACAATTTAGGATAGTGATGATGATTTATGAATTAAATACTTAATTGACGTTTTCTAACGAGCGTGAAATAAAGTGAACATGACAAGGTACGTAGTTAGGTACATATTTTGATTTGTTTGTTTTTTTTCTTTTTATTTTTATAAAATAAAACGTCAAAAATTGACACAACAAAATACATGATTTTAAATTACCGAAATGGGACCAAATAATTGTTGGAATGGGACCAAATTGAAAAGACACTTTTTTTTTTTTTTAATTCCGCGGCCCAAGGCCGCGGCCGCTCTAACGTCCGATGCCGGGCGTCTCTGGTTACTAGCAGAGGGTATGTCCAGTGGCGCCCGGCGGACTTTGACCACCTCTGTGGTCTCTTCGGGTGTTGGGTCGGGACGAGAATCCTGCGTCGTTGGGGAAGGGTTTTATCCCACGTCAGTGAGTGAATCTTTGCGTTTGGTTGCGTGCTATGGGGCAAAGGCCTGCAGCATGCAACCCTTCTAGCCTGCTTCTGTAAGGACGGCGGATGGCAATCCCGCCGTCCTCAGGCCCCGATCATGGAGGTCGATAGTCTTGGGCGTAGTCGCGGAGTCTGGGGCGCCCTGGCCGCCGACTACGGAACTCGGCGGGGAGGGTACGCTTCCTCTCCCTCCCGGCCGCCTCCTTCGCGAGCATGACTTGCTCGCAGAAGGACACGGCCGCGTTCCACCTGGTTCCAGCTGGAGACCATGGCTTGAAACATGGTCTTCAGCGAGAGGGTATCCACGCCCAGACCCACTACGAGGTCCCGGCGCTGACTCGCCCACGCTGAGCACTTCACCAACGTGTGGAGTGCGGTGTCGTCATCGGAAACCTCGCAGTGTTGACAGCGGGGCGAAACAGATAGCTACCGAAGCATCCATGCCCGGCAACGATCTGCGTCGCACGGTACGTGAGGTCACCATGCTGCCTCTGAAGCCAATCGTCCATGATCGGTCTCACCGCCGCGATGATGGTGGTACCCCACTTGGGTTGCTCAAGTCGCACCCTCCAAGACTCCATGAGATCCTGGCGGAGTTGGGACCGCTGGTCCTCGATTTCTCGAGACGCAGGCCTGTGGTCCCGCTCCAGCGCCTCCTTGCGCCATTGGAACAATGACGCAAGGGCTCTCGCTTCCAGGTCCCATGGAGGGGTCCCGGCTAGGAGACATGCAGCCTCTCCGGAGATCGTGCGGTACCCCCGTATGGTTCTGACGGCCAAGGTTCGAAGTGGTGAAATGAGACCACTTGGGAAGTAAGTAGTAGCTTTCATTTTTTTTTTTTAAATCTGTTCACCCAGTTAGGTTATCAGGTAACAAACATTAAAAAAACAGTCGAATTGAGAACTTCCTCCTTTTTTGGAAGAGACAATTATTGGTTATATCAGGGACTTAAGTTGTTATGACCAAATCTTCCGTTTCTGGGATAAAAAATAATTGGGATACAACTTTGTACACGGTTTACCTATTATACTCGTACTATAATACTTTAGTTCATTAGGCGTAATATAAGTATTAACTAATATTTTTGGACTTGGTCTACGCTTTTACATCTCTAAATTCTTAAATCTTTACGTTATTGAGGCCTTCCTTAAGTACCATCTATGTCATAGTTGATTGTCCTTTCTCTACAAAACTATAAACTCGTTACATACGATTATTTTTACAACTTATAAATATAGTTTAGTTACGGTATATTTATTCAAATCATGTTTGGGATCGTTTACCTTAAAATTAAATTCATTAGTACATTACAATATTAAGAAACATTCCACACATACTTGAAGGAGACGGGAGCATACACGAAATTCCAGAACACAATCTATATGGACGAATTAAGTATACAACACATTAAAGTTGTTTATCAAGTGGTTGTCAAGTTGAAAATTAAAAAACCTTTCTTTAAAATATACTGTCAAAACTTGACACAACAACCGACTTACCGAAATGGGACCAAATAATTGTCAGAATGGGACCAAATTGAAATGGACAACTTTGGTTTACCCAGTCCAGTGATATGAGGTAACAAACATAATAAAAAAACATAGTCGAATTGAGAACTTCCTCCTTTTTGGAAGTCGTTTGAAAAGGTTCCGTGAATAATTGAGATGAATAAGCTTCGAAGCATAATGTCGGTCAGATGAAATGACACTTTTTGGATACCCATCCGTAGGCTCGCTATCACTTTGGTGTTTACGGATCAGTCAGCGTGAGCGTTAAAAAATATTTACCGCACGCAAAAGCCATCAATAAAATTATCAAGTTGAATTTATTAGTTGTACTATACAATTACGTTGAGGTTGATAGATTATACCTTTCATTCAATAAAAATTGACATGTATCAATTGTGGGTGTGGCTGTTTAAACGGCATTGTTCATAGGGTTGACTCAATAAGCTAGTAAAAATAAATAAAATATTCCTAACCCAAATCAACATGACCGACTGTCTTGAATTAAATATGAAAAGCATCTATAGCAAATCGCTCCGTTAGGTATACTTAAAATCTCATCACTTGGCCATAAGACGTAATATGGATCGTAAGTTCGAAGTCTTCTTTTAATAGATTGGGAAAATAAATATAAATATTTTTGGACATTCTCACACTATGTCATCTAGCCCAAGTCACAGATATAAGATTTCTAAATACGTAAATAATATACTGAAAACACCCAAACTTCAAAATAAACATTTGCGCATCACACAAATATTTGATTCGACCCGGGAATCGAACCCGAGACTCCGGAGTGGAAAACCGAAGCACTACCGACCACGCCACCGAAGCATTGTGGATTAATGACCTTAGCTGAAACGGCTTATTTATCCTGCCTCATCATTTCTCAAAACACTTTATTGATGTTGGATCTTCCATCATCTCCTCTTTGTTAGTACAAAAATAACCAAAGCACGAATGGTTAGACAACCCTAGCTGACACTTGCCGAAAGCTATAGAAGAAGCACCTAAGGCTGTGCAGAACTGTGATTAGTGCGATGCAAGTAACAAACAACAAAACGATTGTAAACTGAACGCGAAAGTTGTCTACTTAACCGAGTACGGCTTTTAACGCCAGTTATTGATTGGTGTGAGTACCCGTTAAGTAGCATAAAACAGTCATTATGTAGAGAAAGGCAACGAAGGTGATTATATTATTAAACCTCTTTGTAATTTATGTCTTCACATCCCTAGCGGAAAAGTCTAACAAACACTGAATAGCTTTTTTAATCACATTTTTCTTAATACGAGTAAGTAGGTGAACTTACAAGTATTAAGTACATTTCGTTCTACTCATACATTTTGTGTTTGGTATCGAACAATAATTACGCCTGTGTCTCCAGAGGAATACGTAGAGACCTGTTATAAGCCCACATTTAGCCAGAACTTTGTAGGTCTATTATCATCGGGCAGTTGCTAGTACACCACTTGCAGGTGACGGTTGATTTAGACTTCTAAGAAGTTGGGAGAAGCCACATGTACAACTAAACACAATAGGTATTTTTCTTCAAACGTATGGTTATAGCAGCCAACATTCAAGCAAGAAATTGGTGGTCATCAAAATTAGACCAAATGATAGGTATCATATCAACCCTTACATATATTATTCTTCAATTGAATAAGCTAAATAATTGAGCTTAAGTGAACCCGTATCACTTAAGCTCAAAGTTCATACTTTAAACAGTCGTTGTAAAGCTTTTTTTTTCCTTAACATTTTGTACCGCATTTTTTGTTTTGTTTCTCAATAATATGTGACGCACGTGTTTCAAAGTAAAAACACATGCCATGTACATGTATAGATGATTCAATTGTTTATTTTAAACGCCCTCCAACCTTTGTTCTATGACGTATAATAGTATTGTTTAGTGTCATTTTCATTTGTCAAGGACTAGGAAATATCGTTAACAGTTTTTATAACTATACTTTACAACATTATGGTTTTTGACTAACAAGTAAAGTGTTGTAGCAATATTTGAATGTCTTCTATGTTTACATAAATAAATACGAGTACATACATAGTTCTTAAATGGATTGATCATAGTACTACAATATAAGTACTGTAAGGAGAAATGGGTAAGATTTTCCTAATAGGTTAGTGTTTTAAAAGATTTTAAGATAGAATTATAAATAAATCACAAAAACTTATGTCATCAGCTGGTCTAGAACCCACGGCCTTTCCTTAACAGGGGGAATACTCTGACCGCTCTGACCACTGAACTACGATGACCAATACCGACAACCTCCAATATTTGCTTCATATCACAATTTCTAGATCTCGCTATTAAGGTTAGTGTAGGATAGTAAGTAGACGGCGGGGTAGCTACCTACCGTCCTTACAGAAGCAGGCTAGAAGGGTTACGTGCTGCAGGGCCTTTTCCCCATAGCACGCTACCAGATTCACTCACCGACGCGGGATAAAACCCAACCCCAACGACACGGGATTTTCATTCCGACCAAACCCCCGAAGAGGCCACACTGTTGGCCAAAGTCCGCCGGGCGCCACTGGAAATGCCTTCAGTGTCACCAGAGACGCCCGCAGCAATGGACATGGGAGCGGCCGCGGTCTCCTAGAATTAAAAAAAAAAAAAGGATAGTAAGTAAGTGTTTCTTAAAATATTTATATTAATCAAGCACAACCAGAACCTGCTGTGTATGAATATCAAATTATTTGTAAAAATATAATATAACTAGTGGTCCCGGCGAACTTCGTACCGCCTGAAATTTGCTTATGAACCTTCCCTGAACCTCCACGAATATTTTAAGACCCAAATTAGCCAAATTGGTCCAGCCGTTCACGCGTGATGTCGTGACCAAGGGAAATAGGGATTCATTTTTATATATAGAGATGTATTTATTTATATACCTACCTACATGAATAGTTATTAAAAGATAGTTCTTAACTAAATGGGTAATGTTAAATTTCAGTCACAAGACGACTCGTCTCGGTCAGTTTACAACCTTCGCCGCTTTATTGCATAACCTCTAATGAAGACATTGAAACAAAATTAATTGATGAAGTTTAACGGTTTTATGCATCGCTATAAAAATGCATTTAATCACTTAGGTTGGTTCTTGAATCCGATTGTATTTCTTCTCTAACTACAGTGTATAAACCTTGCAACTTACTTAAAACAGCTGTAATATACATAACTTACAATTTGGTAACAAGATTCGCTTTAATTACCGTCGAATGAAATTATAACGAGTGCTAAGGTGCCTTAGCGCCCCAGTCACCTCCTGCGTGTGGTGTGTTCCCTGGCAAAAATAAAAAAAAAAATTGACCCAGTGCGTCGTCACCCATTATAGTGTTCCTCTAAAGTTCATTACAAGTGCCTTCATCATATATTTTTTCAGATTTTTCTAGCCAGTCATTTAGATTTTAGAGAGAGGGGAGGACACCCTGTTTTATTTTAACAATAAAAATTAGCTTTAAAGTTGATTTTCTTGTTTACGGAAAATACACAAATCAAAAAATTGTAAATCATGATTTAGTGTGTGGAATATGAGGTAAGCTATTGAAAACAGAAAGAAGTAGAGTGAACCAACTCCGTCTTATCCCCTCACCCAAGTTCTCACGCGAGGACCACGGACTATACTCGTAATATCTATCTAGCGAGCGTGCCTTTGCCGAGATGAAGTGATTTTACCCTATCAGCCTATCCTGTGACGGCTAAATGCAATTAATCTAGTTTACTAGATATAGGAAACCAGGCCATAGGTTTTGTTCACGCCACACAAGCAGTTCGAGATGGAGGCTTACCGGACCGGAACGTTACCTGATACGGTAGTTGAACGCCGTCATCGGGTTACCGATAACCAACATAAATATAATTAAAAAGTACACAATATAGGTCTTTACATATGAAATTGCCGTTTGGACTTTGGTCGACAATGACGAATTAAAGGTGATTGTGGAAGCCATACAATACAGCCATTCAATAAGCGCTCAGCAAGTTGGTTGGATCCTGGTTCAGCACCTAAACAATGCCCTAAACGAAAACTTACTCCTAGAAAAGTGATGGTCACTATTTGATGGTCTAGCGCCGGTGTGGTTCATCACAGCTTCTTACCAAACGGGGTGAGCATTACTGCAGATGTGTACTGTGAAGAACTGAACACAATGATGGAAAGCTGGCACATCTCCAACCAGCATTGGTCAATCGCTCGTCTCCGCTGCTCCTGCACGACAATGCGCGACCTCATACTGCACGGCAGACGGTCTCCAAGTTGCAAGAACTGGGGTTGGAAGCTCTCCGTCATCCGCCATACTCACCAGAGCTTGCGCCTACAGACTACAACTTTTTCCAGAATTTGGATAACTCCTTGGCGGGAAAGAAATTCAATACCCGAGAGGCAGTACAAAATGCCTTTGAAGAATTTGTTGCCTCCCGTCCAGCTGATTTCTTAAGAAGGGCATCAATAAACTGCCGCTGCGTTGGCAAAGATGCATTGATTGCATGGGTGATTACTTCGATTAATACAAATAAAAAAACATGACAAAAAATTCGTTTAATTTTTTTCATACAAAACGGCAATTTCATAGACCAATAATATATATTTATATTATAATATTTGAAACAGATTTAAAAATCACTTCTATTGAAAAGGGAACGATAAGGTTTAACACTTGTCTTGTTTTTTTAACCATTTGTGCGCGAGTCCGACTCGCACTTGAACGGTTTTACTTCTAAACGTCAAAAGAGAAATAAATATTCATTACATTTTTACAATACAGTAGAAAGTGAAGAAGTGTCGTCGCATAGTGACGAGAATTAAGCATAATATAGTAAACATAACACTTTAGAGAAGACATGTCGTGATTAAACAAACCATAAAACAACTTCATACATGTGACATTTCAAACTTTGTGAAAATCTCTAGAGAAAGGGTAATGTAATCTTCAAATGAACACAAGTCTACGTAAATGGACAGATAAAGTCACGATTTAGAAAAGGTGCAGTTTCTATAAGAGAAGTTCGAATGATGAATGGAAGTTGGCAACATCAAATGAAAACACAGACCACCCGCTTGGTCAGTGAGTTTGAGAGTTGAGTCATTTGTCACTTGTGAATCAATGCAGACCACCGCTCACTGCATACATGAACTTAAAGTCAAATTACAGCTATTAAATTGTATACATTTAGTTCTCAATGAGAGCACGCAAAGACCTTATAATACAACGGACATAGGATCTAGAACAAATCGCAAAAAAAAAAATGTCCCGAGTCGACCTATACATTATACATAGGCATACATAGATATAAACAAATTTCATATTAAAATTTAAACCTTGATTCAACGGAATAGTGTTCACTTTTGTTTGCACTAATTTATCGCATTACGTAGCTTCTATCTGTCCGCCTGACTAATTCACCTTATGCAGCTTATACTTGAACTACGTGAACATAGAAACAATGGAGTAGGTTTATTTTGTTAAAGTCTTTTAAGGATTCCATGATATGTACCTACGTAGGCGTAATAATTAATGTAAGACTACAATAAATTCCATAATCTTATAAATTGTAATTACTTGTTTATGTTAGACGAAATAAGCTGAAAAACTAATTAACGACTGACAAAGATTTTTTTTTTCGAGTCAGTTTCATAATAAGTAACTGTAGTGTATGAATAACAAAAAGGGAATTAATGAATTTAACTAATTATAATATTATAAATGCCAAACTTCTTGCGGGTGTCAAAGTTCTTCCGCTTTCATTACTATTTTCATAACGCTATGTCGCTACGTCTACTACAAGATAGCCGTGTTTCAAGTGACTGAATTAGTTGCTAAAACTGCGCATCATTAATTTATTTTTATCTTATGGTTAATTTTTGGGATACGAAATTATTGGCTACTAGCTGATCACCGTGACTCCGCCCGCGAGATATAGTTATCTCGGCCCCGATTCCCGTGGGAATACATTACCGAGAATCCAAATAAAAAGAAAATAACAGTACATACACGAAATAAAATGACATGTGTAATTATATTTATGACAAAACAATGATACCCTGTGAAAATTAAAAACATTTTTGGGCTTATCTCCTCCATTCAATCAAGGGATTCTTGTACAAGTTTCATAAAGATCGGACCTCTTTTTGTTATGTCCATAAAATGAGCCGAACAAACAAGATTGGTCTTTTTTGGATCAAAATATTCTTCTCGCCGTGCTAGGGCAATAATATTTTTCCATTGTGCACAGTGTACTGGATCCCGAGGAAAACTGAAATAGATGTTGGTTCATATAACGAAAAAAAAATCATAAAGAGCCAAGGCGTCTCCACTATAATCTTTGTTCCAAATAGTTTTATCGCTATCGGTAATCCGAATAAATCTGAATGGTCATTTTGTTAGTACATTATTCAGTGAAAATGAAATGGTCTCTTTCTTTTTAATGAGCTTGGGATGAGTTCGAAAGAGACAGATAGGTACTTCGGTATTGGACTGGATTGCAATATTTACTTTTGTCTTTTAATTTATTATCGACGAAATACTGTATTTTAAGTGAAATAATAAATTGCAAATAATAAAACAAAAGCTTATTTACTGAAAATATGATACACCGTCTTCAATTTGCTTTTTTTTCGTAGTTTTTACACGTTTTTACAATACAGTACGGCATTGTGCAACGTGTTGTCGTTCAGTTGTCAAAATCAAGACTGGCGCGCGATTGTTTCTCTTTTAGCGTTTTGTTTCTCTTTTAGTTCGGACACTTTTGAGCGATGATCCGAAATCCATTGTATTTAAAATCATTGAGAGCACGTTAAGCCGTAGGCCCTGGTTGTCATACAAACATCTATGGTAGTCGTTAGTAGTGGGAGCCTAACTATAGAACGTCGATATCCCCATGGGTTGTGGAGGTCAGACGGCAGTCGCTTCATGTAAAATATCGAAGTTCAGCTGAATCGCAGTAAGACTGGAAACCTGACTCCAACTGCGTTGGGAAAAGGCTCGGTGGATGATGACTTTCTAATGTCCCTGTGATGAACTGTAGTTATGAGTTTAGTGAATCAGTGGTAACTCACTAGGATTACTACAATCGAGTGTATACTAGGTATCTACCGATTAATTGCACAAATACGACTTTGATAATTATGTCACGACACAATATCCGTAAGCGTAAAATAACTTAGGTATTTGAATTCCATAGGATAATCTTATACCTTGTAAAAGGGGTGATGTCAAACTGACTAAAAGCAAGAATTTCAAGAGATCTAATACTAAGCACTCGTGTGATAAGTGGGGAATACACAATAGCCTAACACTTGTAGCACAGAATAGGGAATAGTACTTACATACAGAACTTGCAGCAGAAACACATTCTTTTGTTTACAGAGAACATCATTCGAACGTTAGGGTTGTCCAGGTAAAATAAATACCAGCATAATTTAACCAATAATTATGACGTTAATGCCTCAATATCAACTCTATGGTCAATGCCGTGTCACAAACAAGAGACAACCCTAACTGATTTACAACTTCAAGTTGTCGCTGCCGTCACGTATTTTTGCGGTTGTTTGGCGAGTGACATAGGCCTGCTTGTAGCTATCATATGCTTAGAGTTTAATACTTACCTAGGTACTTTAAAACGAAAAACATAGGAGTATTTAATTGATTGCTTTGATCATTATACTCGTAATATTAGAATAGAATTGAACTTGAGTTGTGGTCGGGTTTCGTAGAAATATTAGTACGATAGCGTTAGAACATGAACCATGATTCAACAGATCAGAGGTGGAGGTTCATACATACATGTATATTTGAATACGTGACTAACTGAGTCCAGAACAAATACATGTTTAAGTATATTATGTTCCATCACATCACGAGGTAACAAATCAGAATTAGACAACAACCTTGTACATTCTTCAATACATCATCCACCGAGCCTTTCCTCAACACACTAATTAGGGTCGGCTTTCCAGTCTAATTGCGATTCGGCTGAACTTTTATATTTCCGTGAAGCGACTGTCATTTGACCTCCACAACCCATGGGCGATTTTGAAGTTCTGTAGTTAGACCAGTCGGATTTTTTATTTATTTTATGTTCGTTTGACAACCTGGACCGAGCGACGGCTTAACGTGCTCTCCGAAGCACGGAAAGCTTAGCTTAGCAAGGAATGACTTAAGAAGTGGTCACCTGTCCTAAGACCGGCCTGACTAGATGTTGCTTATATAACGTTGTGTGTGCCCGAATGGCCTCACCTGAGTACTCCCTCTAGGGAACTAGAGGTTGTGAGTGGTCACATGAACCCAGTCGTTGCACACAGCGTACTGGTGGTCCTCAAAGACACTTCCGTACAGCGAACCACGAGGACGCTTGCGAGCCAGCCCGGTTGGTTTATCTGTGGGACGCGTGTTACAAGGTCTATATATATAAAGAGTACTTACCATATACAGACTAGAGGAAATAAATAAGTAAACACTCCTTATCCAGTATACATCATTTATTATCCTATGAATATAAACTAGGATCACAGCAACACAGGAACACTAGCAACGCATGAGACGGGTTCGAAGTTAGTTGGAGTGCAATGAGATACTATCATATAAACAAAAGGTAAATCTTACATGTAAGAGCTTTTACAAGCTCGGTTAAAAGTATATATTAGATACTATGTGGAGAACTAGCTATAGCAATCTCCTCGAGATATTATAATCTACTTAAAAGCCACCCTATCGATCTGGACCAATATAATAATATAGATTTAATATGAAGTAGGCTATAAATAAATAATAAATAAAAAGCTTTATTGACACCAATACAATTATACAAAGGAAAACATTGTAGGTACATATAACAAACCAGATGCACAAACAAATTGTTAGAATAAGACGGGAATGTTGGTGCTAGAGCAGTTCCACACTAACAACATAAACCCTGCCTCCCAAACTAGGTATTCCTGTATCTTGGGAGTCAGTGCTCTGCCCCTACCATTACATAAACACAAAACTGATCATCTTTTTTGGTTGTGTGTCTTACAGTTTGATCATATGTTATTAATTTTAGGATGTTATTAATATACTTAGCTTGAAATATGTTGTAGGCGGGACACAACCTCAACCCAAACGCTGCACTTATGTCAGCGACCTCTTGGGTCGTTGAGTACAAGCAACCCACTACCACGCCACGTAGGCGAACGGGCAGAGGGAGGATTAGGTAGGCCCCTACTGCTACAGGAACCCCGTTCCTACACACGGACGGCGGCGACAAAGGAGAGGGACTGATCCACTTGTCTGCAATCCGGGCCGCGCGTCCGGCGTCTACCGGACGCTCCGCAGAACCCGAAGGCGCCGGGCACGAAGACTAGGTGTACAGCCAGCTCCGGTCGACGACGCCGATATAATATTAATATAGATTGATGTGGGTTGATTGCATGACGATGAAGTTTGTTGTGGCCTGTTGTTGCTTCTGCACATGCTGCTTATGCCCTCTGAAACACATGTGGGCAATGAATACCTAATTTACAGGGTGTCGACGCCCAGCATGCAGGTGCCGAAATACTTACCGCTATCCGGCGATTAACTTCGCCTGTGCGTTTTTCCCACCTCTTCCCAACATGTCATATGCGAAACCTATAAGAAGAACAAAAGAAACTTTCACTTTAGCACGTGTCAGTCGCGATATGCCAAAACTCACCGAAACAGGGAATCCCAAATACGTACCTTCGTAGTACGCCCCAGTCACCCATAATCCTTATGTGCCGCCCCTCAACAAGAGATTACATCCTAAAATCGGGAAAATAGACGATTTGCGACCGGCTTTGACAGCTTCGGGCCACGAATGTCCGACACCGTTGCGCGTGTCCTTGCCAGTATTAAAACGGTTTGCTGATTTGACAGGCGGCTCTTTTTTTGCCACCTGTGAAATCCTACCAAAATCTACCCAAAATTCTACACAAAATCTACCACGTTACACTTATACTTTGCAATGTGTTAACACTGTCGGTTACCACTAGAGAACGAGTTCCTCTAAATACATTCTTCAATACATATTACTAAAAGAAACAGTGGCATTCAGAGGCTCAATTGTGTAAGATGCTTCAATATAATTTACTGTGAAAGTGATACCATTCTATGAATTTTAAAATGTACGAGATATGTATTAGAAAAAATCATCATTAATAACATCCAATGCCTTTATTTATGTTTGTTGGATAATTAATTAAATATATCTTTCTTCATAACTATTTTTTATCTCATTCGTAACATTTTCATTAATATTCATCATTATTGATTTTTATGTATCAGTTAGAGAAAGTTTGATTATATGCGAATGTTATTAGACTTTATTTACATATAATTCTATGTACTTAAACTTTACATAATATGAACAATAGTCTAACTCTACTCCGCGAATTTTAAAAATAAATGAAATCTTTAAGCTTATACCTAATATGGTCCTACATTAAAACAATTTAGTAGTGCATCGGCTTTCGACTCAAGTCTCGGGTTCGATTCCCGGGTCGAATCCAACATTTGTGTGATCACCAAATGTTTGTTTCAGAGTTTGGGTGTTTCTTATGTATGTTATGTATGTATTTAGAAATATATAAGTATGTTTATCAGTTGTCTAGATCCCATAGCACAAGCTTATAGCTTAGTTTGGGTTCGATGACGTTGTGTGAGTATGTCCAACAATATTAATTTATTAATTTATTTTAACTAAACTACTAAAATTAATTGTTTACTAGCTGTCCCGGCGAACTTCGTACCACCTGAAAAAACCTTTTAAACCTTTCCTGAACTTCTACAATTAATTTAAGACCAAAATTACGGAAATTGGCCCAGACGTTCTCTTTAGCAGACAATGAACGTCAATTCATTTTTATTTATAAGAAGAAGATGAAGATGTCAAAAGAGTTTTTAAGAACATAAATGAATATTTAGTTGCTGTTGGACAGATCCTATACTAGATTTTTTTGACTTTATTACTAGATAGAGTTACCAGTTGTCACAATATTTTAAGATAAAATTTTTGCAATGAACCAATCAAAAATATGGTACCTACATTGATAGTTCTCGAGCGGTTTGTGTGATTTATCAGTAAGAATTACAATTACACCAATTAGTGTATTAAATAACTATCTAAGTGATTTCGTTTCAGTTGGTTCCTCGTATTTATAAAATCATTTATCGATATCTGTGCACCGGGTTTCGAGTACGTTCACTTTTCCACTGTGATGCAATACGCAAGATATTATATTTAGGCCTGTGTCTTACACTCAGCTATAAATTATAGTCAACTTATATCTAGCCACAAAATAATGTATCCACGCATTTTGTTTTCACTTGGTACCTATTTTATATACTACGAGTATTTACTAGGTATACTATATGACACTAGATGTAAATGTGACTAGTGCCACAACTAGTGTCGACATTTGTCAATCGTCTCTCATTATTATTAATTGCACGAAATGGTAAACGTATGGATAAGCATCAGACGACCATACGAACATAATTTGAGGTGCTTACTAATTATCTCGGCAATTATAAAGTCTGTCCGTCTCAATAGTTAGGGGCAGAATCATGTAAAATATTTTATGGTATCTTGTTGGACATATGTAGCAATAATATAAAAACAGCCTTATTTATAACTGTAGCACAAGCACGTCGTCGTGCGTTGAGTAAACAGTGTAAACACCCGCCCCATTTCACATGAGCTAACTTGATAAATGCTGTGCGCACGACCGTCAAAGCTTATCGCCTACAACGTTTTCACTACAGAGTATTATACTACAGTATTATACTACAGGCAGCAATTACAGTATTATACTACAGGCAGCAATGATGATTTTGTTGCACTCAAGGTATCCGATACTAATGAAAATAATTACAGAACCATTGCAGCGATATTCAATTCGGTCCTAGGTTGATGAGAAATATATTTATAAGTAGGCACACCATACTGACCAGTACCACAGAATAGGGAATAGTATTATACCTCGTTCGCCTGTGCAGACACGTTCAGGACAGAATAAAATAGGCATCTTTCTTATTCTGATCTGTAAACATGTATAAATTAATGCATACACTGCACTCATTGTATTTGGACAATACATAGCAAGGATTGTTGCATGAATATTTTTGCTGGCGGTTGTGTAAGGGAGATCTTTTTTCGATTTTGTGTAAGGGAGATTTTCGCCTGTTGATTGACGCATGTAGTTTGAACGTGATGGGGTTAACGACATTGGTCGGTGAGTCTCTCATTTTACATGAAACCATAAAATAATCGGTAGAATATCAGTATAAAATCCGGCTTACCCCTCGGGGAAACGGGTATGATGATTTTTTATGGGTAGCTCTTTTAAGCGCTATAATTGCTATCTTGATTTTAAGATCGCAAAAGGTCAACGAGTAACCATCATAGACACAGAAGCGTATGAGTAACAGCTAGTACTGTACCTACTGTGCTTGATTGTAATGAACAAGTGGAAATTATAATATAATATTACATTGTATCGTAACGTCAAACCGCATGAGCTTTTTGTAATCGAACAAAAACGGCTTGTACTAACTTGAACTCTATTCCACAGTTGTTTTGTCGAAAACAGCTTACTCATTATCCATTACTACATCGTTGAGAGATAATTTAATAATATAGTACACAAAACCACCAATGGATTTGAAACACATCATTAGTTTTCAAATGTAAAATATATTATGGTACTTGTAAGTGTTGTCTGCGAGCAGTCTAGTCAATTCGAAGTCAATGACAGGCCTACTTTCGCGTTTATTTCATGCCATGTCATTTTCGGCCGTTACAGTAACAACTTTGATTATTGTTATAGAATGGACACTGCAATTACTAGTACGAAGTCGGCTAATAACAGGTTTAAATTATGGTTTAGTTTCTTTTGTGCGGCAATTTTAATTATGTTTCTGATGGTCAGTGTTTTGATTTCCCACGAAGGATACCATCGTAGGTACATACATGACATCACATAATCATGCCTATATTCCGTGCATTACACCCCGACATTTTGTCAAATTATAACTTTTGCGGTTCTGTTATGGAAACTGAATCCAAAATTATTTTTTTTGTAAACGGTAGTAGGTACTTTCACATACTCGTATTACGATTGCGTAAAGTTCGTAACTAAATGTAGCTATTAAGATAGGTATTTTTTAAATAACTTCTAGTGATATATGTAATTTCCAGTTCGTAGATTCATGTTGGGTTAAATGTTTTTTGAATTGACTCCTTTTGGTCCAAGGTTTACAAAAAGTACAAACTTGTATAGGCGCAATCACATTTTTAGTGATTGGTCAGTCATTTTCATTTCTACGCACTTTTTCGGGGGTTTGCCGCTTGCCTACACGTACACGAGAGAAGAGAGAACGGTTCCATATCTTTGATAGTGTTGCCACCACATTCGTTCTTAAATACTAACATTGAAATGGCTAAAGGTCCATTTGACCTGATTTGTTGGTAAATTACATGTTGGTTTTCCAACAGGTATTCTTTACAGTTTCAATATCAACTAATTCTCATGGTCATTGGTCATGTCCTTTGTTGTTTATACTACGAGTATCTATCGATTCATTCCAATTCCTGCATTGGAAGTTCATTATCACTTCCTTGATATTAAAGAACATTGTTATGTTTGTAGGAAGCAGTTTACGATCGATAAATACCTATGTAATCTTATCTGATATAATATTAAAAATACCGGTCGAAGGACTCCGTGACAAAACGGCAAAAAAATCCCGTTTGTTGTATGTAGTAGGGATATATTTGTTGTTATAGAGGCAACAGAAATACATCATCTGAGAAGATTTCAACTTTCTAACTATCACAGTTCATGAGATACAGCGCAAGACAGACAGACGGACGGACGGAAGTGAAGTCTCAGTAATAAGGTTCCCGTTTTACCCTTTGGGCACGGAACCTTAAAAAGCATTTATTGATATAGTACTAGAGTACATACAGTCAAAAACAATAACATACATACAGAAACACTTTGTCTAAAATATCTTCAATTCTACCACACAAGTAAACAGTATACGAAATTTTGTTCAAAATGATCTAACCATCAACTTGTGTCAAAATGAAGTATACATTGGTTTTACGTTGATGTAAACATAGTAGGGTGAAAGTCAGCCTTTCCTGCAAGTGTAGCCACCTATCGATCAACGAACGAGGCAAACATAAAAGTGACCGCTTATCGGCAACAATTTAATATCGTACGGGACTTAGATCAACAACGCAAAATTTAGGCATTTAATGTGCCCCTGTGTACCGCTCCGGAGATAGAGGTGTGATAATTTGTATGTACAAAACGGACAACACCAAACCAGTAGATAGGGTTACTAAATTCAATAGAACTCGTGAGAGTATAGTTAGTGCAATCAATCATCAATTAAAAACATTCAATGAAAATGTTCATTGAATGAGAGTTCAATCGACATAATCTGAAGTAGGTACAGTAGAATTGACTCTCACATCTGCGGTAACTTTCGTCTTCACCACATTGCAGTAGGGTTGCCTCTGCCCTGCTTTATTTTACATTTGTTTTTTTTCCAGTTTTTTACTTTCATCACTATAATCGTGTAAAAATCGATTTTGAGATTCGATCGATTATGCACGTATGTATGTAAGGAGAGCTACAGTCTGAACCATTTGACCGATTTTGCTCTAATTTAGCACGGACGGGTATTTTAAAAGTGGGACCACTGACGGGAAATCTCATTGACACAACTTTTCCAGGGCTAGATATAGGAATGAAAAAAACCGGCCAAGAGCGAGTCGGACTCGCGCACACAGGTTTTCGTACCAAAACGGCAAAAAAACACGTTTGTTGTATACCTTCAAATATTTATTTATAATAATTATTTTGTAACTAGCACCGTTCATGAGACGGACGGACGAACGGACGGATGGACAGCAAAACCTCAGTAATAGGGTTCCCGTTTTACCCTTTGAGTACGGAACCCTAAAAACCGCCAAAATCAGGTGTTTAATGTTTTTCTCTCTTTCTTCTCAAAAACGGCTTAAACGATTTATTTATTTATTCAAAGTCCTATTTAAAACATTCAGCAAGCCTTTTCACGATGAAGTAATTACTAAAAAAATATTGCGATATCATGGAATTGATGCTAATGATCTTGGAATGCACTTGTCCTTATTCTACTGAGAATACCCAGATAATCTGTGATCCGTTTTAATTAAATGATGTAGCATGAAAGAGTTGTGTTGGTCTCGTTAATCATTACAAGAAAAAAAAAGTAAATAATAATATATGTACTTTCTTCTATCTTGATCTTGGCAGCGGTTAATCCTAAAACAAGACAGAGCCCAACCCAGTTAATTTATTGATCGTTTGATGAAGTACTGTTTTAAATTGGTAACCCGCAAAAAAAGAAGTACCAACGGTTGAAAGTAATTGTTTTGGGGCGTTCTTAATGACTTTCTAGCTATCGTCATCTACTAAACCCCAAGCCTACATAGCATGTACACGATCTAATTTTTTAGCAATCAAGAACTGCGTAATATTTGATACTCACTATCGAACATGTTAATTTGAATTCTGGTCGTACGATATCAATACAATGGCGGTGCAGAGTGCAATGACTGTACAATTTACGGTCATCAGGTCATTATTTATACATTGTAATACTATTCTTATACAATAGACAAGTATGTTGGTACATAGATGTAAAGATATCTGCGTACGAGATACAATGCGAGGTTGCTATACAGTTACATACAACCTATGAAAAAACTATTTAGTGTAGAGATAGTGCTAAGCACTTATGAGGGGGGCTTAATTCATCGTAATCTTCATGTTGTAATGCACTTGGTGACAAATGGACGAGAATCTGGCAAATATACCTACCTACCCAAATTGACCGGAAATACAGGAAGAAAGAAATAGATAGGTTCTAATCGATATTACCTAGAAAGCGACTGGCAAAATGTGAACGTCAATAAAAAACATCCCTTACGGAATTGTGGCGTAATTTTATGTTATGTATTCTATTATTTATAGTAGGTATTACAACTCATCCCTAATGTTTTGTCTTATCCTAAAAAAAGAACGTATCATCATCCACCGAGCCTTTTACTAACCAGTTCCAGTCTAACTGAGATGAAGCTGAACATTGATATTTTCCGTGGAGCGACTGCCATCTCTGACCTCCACAACCCATGGACGATATCGAAATTCTGTACTTATTTAGATCGATCGGATTTTGTTTTAGGGTTCCAAATACCCGTAACGATTGACATTTCAATTTTTTTTATATAGGTTTATATTTCTGACATGGCTTATTACGAACATAAAACCGGTCTCATCTCTCCTACTGCCTCAACTGTCCTTCCCATAAATCCGAATTTTTATCCTACTCTTTTTCTTTTCATGCTGTTAGGCGTGAAACGCTCTGCCAGCCGATATAAAAAATTGCAAAACTGTATATGTTTTTAAGAAGAGAGTTAAAGAATATTATCTCGCTTGCCTTCCTTAACAATTTGTATGTTTATGTTCCGACTTTTGACAACAAAATGTTCTCTTTGAGACAGTCTTGATAATGCCTCGTGAGTAGGTGAAACATATGTCGGCGTTTATAATTTCTTCTATTTAGCGAAATCATTGCAATTATCTAAAAAATCAACATCATATTTTCCATGGTTTTGTAAGTTTATTAACCTGAATAACAGTATTAACCTGCACACACACCAGCACCTGATTGAACTCACATCTTCTCTCTCAGGCCCATTGGAAGAGATCTCTTTAGAGATAAGTGGTGCCTTTGTATACATGTATATAATGTTTCCATTCATAATATTGTATATACTGTGTGTACATAAATAAATAAGAAAAGTTATGAGATTATAAGGATAAGTCCGAGTCAGATTTTGACAAAAGTCTATTATTGTCCTGTACGTGTAATATAAAAGGAGTAGGTGAACATGTTATTATGTTTGTTGATAAGGATGCAGTCAAGGATGTCACTCGGCAGTTGAGCACGTGTTCGGTGTTCCTGCACTGACGGAACACTTCTAATTGTGTCCTGGAGGCAAGGTCACCGCAGACGACCGTTAACTATATCAATGCGAAGATTGCTGTTGAAAATGCGGGTGCGCTCCCTGTACTGATTGCAAAAAAAAATTGTATAATAGAATAAACTTTAGGTTTGACCAACACAAATTGATCAAGGTTGATCTACATTAGAGGCGAGGCCTTATAACTAGTAATTATTTCTTACAGATCTCTGAATAAGTAAATACAAGTGAAATGAAAAATGGAAAAAAGTACTGAAGGAAAAATACTACATGTATAATAATTTGACTGATGTCAATATTAACTGAAATGAAATTCAATTAAATATAAGTCACTGAGTAAGCTATGATCGTGCAAAGTATTGTCTACCTATATGTTTGTGTTTAAATAAGCTCATCTTGTGTTCAAATAATCTACTACTACTCAGTTCAAAAATCATCATCATCATTTCAGCCAACTGACGCCCACTGCTGAAGAACGCCACAACATTTCCAAGAGTGGCTTTCTGCGACTTTTACGATGTCGTCCGTCTACCTTTTGGCAGGCAGCGTGGGTAACGCTGTCTATCAGTGCGCGGTCGCCACTCGACAACTTTTTGACCTTTTCGGCCATTAGTCCTACTTGAGCTTTTCGACACTTTGGGCTAAGTCGGTGACCCTGGTCCTCCTTCGGATCTCATCGTTTCGAATTCGATCGCGAAGTAACACTCCGAGCATAGTAGTTTTCATTGCTACTTGGGCGACTGTAAGCTTAAAGTAAATGATTTTTATAAAGCAAAAGTAACTTGTGCATTCGTTTGATACATTATTTTTAATATTATATTTATATACCTACTTATTAGTATTTTGGAATCAATATTTTTTTTTCGAAAGAGGTTAAAATGATTAGGAATACCTACATAATATTAAATGTTTGAGACACTCGGAATTTCGGTTTCTAGTAGCACATATCTTAATATTCCTTAGAAAATATGCACATTATACATAGTCATAATTATTTAAATTATGGGTAATCAAATATTTTTATACGCAAATATCTATAAAATGTCTATAAAAATTATAATAAACTCAATATTACAGTTACACATTAGAATAACATAGGTTTTGAAACCAAATTTAAGGATTCAAGTATTTAGAAATTTCTCTAAGAGCGCTTTTCCGGTCAAGCGGATCTGGTCTGCAATGCGTGTCAATGTCAACGTCAAATCACTGCGACACGCATTGCGGACCAGATCCGCACGCTGGTTAAAACATGTAAGACAGGAAAAGTGCCCTAAAATTCATTTAATTTGATTATGTATTTTTTATGCTGTCGGTACAAAACGAATCGATGTTCTTCGTTTAATTTAGCTACACGTATGAAGATTGATTGCAGCCACCCTGGGATTATTTTGTCTACACAACAACAGAACTGCTCATGTCTGAGGTGACGTCGCACCTGACTAGCCAGGACGTCCTCATTCTTCAGTAAATCTGCAAGGAACAGTTTTTATTATGATGACTAGTTTTTTATTTGAGATACTTTACACACACAAATACTAACAATATCCTAGGCCAACTATTTCTAATAGGACCTCAACTACTGAGACTGCGTTTCAAACGTCTACATTTCACCTCTGACACTAACCCTAAATAAAGCCTTTGAGAAGTCGATCGGATAACATACAACTGCGGATGTATTGTAGCACATACATGGCCCAATCACATCAGTTCATTCCTGTTTTTGTCTCTCCAGCAGACTGTTGCGATCTTACCTTCAGGACACAATAGACATACATACACGTGCGAATTTGCATCCGGTCAGGTAGATCAGAAAGTAAACCGCTTTGTGAAAGCAAATGGTGGGCTTAAAAGCCTAGTAGCGTCAACTTTACTCGATTGTCATAAATATTCAATATCGTTGAATAGTTAGGTGGTCACGTGACGAAATAAAAAAATCTCTGCAATACCATTGATATAAATTCTCTACCTATCCCTCCGGGAATTAAGACATGATTCTTTTGATATGATCTGTTACGTGAGGCTTAGTCTTGGGCATGACTGTGTCTATTATACATATATGACTGTAGACGTTTACTTTTGCTTGATAGAAGTTTATGCCGAAATTCTTTTTAATTTCAAGAGACAGATCTAATAGAAGGAATTTGTAATTAGTTTTTAGTTGACTGCATAAATTATAAGATAGATTATTAACATTAAATAAAGGGTTCTTATGGCATTAGTTATAATAACATTTACATATTAAATACCATAATTAGCATTCTACGATGAACCAATAAATACACTTTGTGAAAGCAGTTCTAATTTAGCGGTGTTATTAAAGGTGGTCGGGTAAGGTACAGTTTGTGAACTTGCCGTTATGTCCCCAGTTCAGCAGAACTGTGTAAATGGTAGGTACAAGCACTGAGTTTCTATATTACATAGAGGGCGAATATCACCCGTTTTCTTCGTGGCGAATACTAAGAGGCTCTTATATAGGTTGCCCAATATATGTTTGTGTTCCACTAGAGCTACAAGCACCACATTACATTAAAACACGTCAAAAACAAGATCTCAGAACAATAACAACAAACAATAATTAGTAATTTTTTTTGCCACACGTCGACTTAAAATTGGAAGTTGTAGAGACGTCATCCTCGACTGTTTGACTGTTTTGACGTGCAGAGTGGTTCAGACCGGTTATCAGCGCTCTATATACTATATAGACATAGTTGGTCTAAGGGTACAAGTTTCTGTCAGTTGAGGCATATCTTGAGATATATCACGAGACCGACATTGCTTTGGACATGAATAGTTTATGCGCAGAATGTGGGATAACTGTTAGCAAAACAAGGTACGAACTGGGTTAAATAGTTTTAATGACCCCATATTTATGAGACTTAGTTAATGTTTTGTTTTAATTTCCAATGAATAACCTAAAATAACAACATTTTGATGGTTGTTTTTGTAGCAAAATTGCTTCTGTTCATATATCATGTCATGAATAGATTTCTGGTAAGAAAATAACTTTGCATTTAATAGAAAGTTTACAAATGTGTCATACAAACTATATTTAGATACCTACATACACAAAATGTACTAAACTAGCACATTGCTGAGATGTCGTATACTCCCTCGTGATCGATGTCAGTGGGTAACATCAACAAAAGCTGACCGTATTGCTATGTTGCATGTTCTAAGTGAAATTCTTGAATGCAAGCAAAACAACCACCCGTGTCGCAATTTAAGTACTGGTATTGTTTATTTTTAATTATTTCTAGCAAATGCTGACAGTACTTACTAGTAATTCTGCGAACAGTAGACCTCGTGTTATTTTCGGATCCCTAACATCCTTTTGGGACATTTCTCCCCCATTTTCCTCCCAATCGAAAAATCCCTTCGACAAAAGTTGCGCCTTGCAACAAAGAACACTTTTTGCCAAATTTCATGAAAATCGGCTGAAAATGCGGCCTGTAGACCGGAACTGACTCCTAAATGTAGGGAGCATTAGCATCGGCATCGAGCCCACAAAGAAGTATCTGGGGCTCGTACTCGATAGCCGGTGGAACTTCGGACCAAACTTCGGACACATACATACATACAGACAAACAACGCCAAACCGGGCAGTCCTCGAGTTGAAACTGAGACGCTTCGCTCGCTTCGCTCGCTCGGTCAATAAGGGAACTATTCTAATATGCATACATTTCAAAGATTTGTCTGACAACAACACAGAACCAGTACTGATCCGCCGGGCGCCACAGGAGAATTCCTGGGAGTTTACTACAGGCGCTGGGCAATGGACGCAGGAGCGGCCGCTTTAAAAAAAACACAGAACCACTGACAGAACAACGAGTTCCGGGTTCGATTCGTGTAGCTCTATGGACAACAATGAGCAATTTTTTTGTTGAGATTTTATTTAAAAATTCGTAAGTACAAAAAACTAAAAAATACACGTCAAAAATTGACACAGCAACCGACTTCAAACTACCGAAATGGGACCAAATAGTAGTCGGAATGAGACCAAATTGAAATGGGTCCACTTGGGAAGTATTAGCTTGTGGGTCTCCCTTGTTTGACCGAAAGGTCAAACATCCCAAAAAAATTTTCGCATAATTCATTTGCCAAATTATTACTTAGCAAAAAATCTATTCACAAAAAATTGTAACGCAAACCTAATGTTTGGGAAATGAACATTTAAACTATAACTTGTTTACCAATTAGTACTTTTAACATTTTTTATTTAGTCAAATATTTCAGTTGGAATAACAGTTTTTACGCAAAATCATCGTTTCTGGCACTCGTCGGCCGCTGCCGCGGCACCGCTCGCTTCGCTCGCTCGGCTCGTGCGTAGGAGGTCACAGTTTTAACCTAACCTAACCTACCCATTTTGTTTAAAGAAGAAATTAACCTAATCTAAATACTTTAGTTCCGGGTAACCTACTAAAAACAATATCTTTTTTCTATTAATGCAAGTCGTTTCTGGCACTCGCCGGTCGCTGCCGCGGCACCGCTCGCTTCGCTTGCTCGGCTCGTGCGTAGGAGGTCACAGTTTTAACCTAACCTAACCTACCGATTTTGTTTAAAGAAGAAATTAACCTAATCTAAATAGTTCAGTTCCGGGTAACCTACTAAAAACAAATTACAATTAATATTTTTTGTCTTAACAAAATATTTCACCAAACGTTTATTGTCTGAAGATTGTTTGCTGTAATAAATCATTTGATTAAAGACCAAATGCCATAATGACATTATACTTGGTAATATTTTGCCAAGTAAAAATTTGACCAAATAAAAATATGCGTACTAAAATCATTCGAAATATTGCAATGGTATAAAAAAATGTTGCTAAAATGTGTTTGGGTAATGAAATTTTTTCAAAATCTTTTCGGCAAAACGGCAGGCACCCATTAGCTTGCATTTAATAAAAATACTAAATCGGTTTACCCAGTCTGAGGATATGAGGTAACAAATATAAAAAAAACAGTCGAATTGAGAACCTCCTCCTTTTTTGGAAGTTGGTTGAAAAGTCAGTTTCATTAGTTTTGATAGTTCATTAAAATTTTCAAATATTGTACCTAAACGATCAATTTAGATTTATTTGTGCTAAACCTACTTCATATCATACCTAGTTTTCCTGGAAGCTGAAAGAAGATAGCCAAATACCACTAGATGTGGTCACCCTTATTCAAAAATGTTAATCAAACGGATTTCCGTCGTCCTGCACGACGTGATTACAAAGTTAAATTAGTTACAATGTACTTAACAACTAAATGTACTATATTACGATGGTATTAGATCCACAATACTCTTTCGTATCGTAAGGCTCAAACATAACGCACCCTCCCCGCTGAGGTCCGCAGTCAGCGGCCAGGGCGCCACAGACTCATTTACGCCCAGGACCAGGATGGCCACCCGCCGTTCTTACAGAAGCAGGCTAGAAGGGTCGCGTGCTGCGAGGCCTCGGCCCCACAGCACGCAACCCGATTCAATCTCCGACGCGGGATCAAACCTGACCTCAACAACGCGGGATAACCCGACCAATCCGCAGCGCAGAGGCCACGAAGGTGGCCAAGGTCCGCCGGGCGACCCTGGAAATACCTCCTGGTGCATACCAGAGGCCCTAGGCAAAGGAACACGCGCAGGCGGAACTCAAAAAAAAATGGCTCAAACAGTAGTGAGCATAATTTGGGACAATAATTCCATGATAGTCACGAAGTTGATCAGCGACCTATAAGGTAAACCCCCGTTCGTAAAGGACAAGTGTGCTCAGTAAACTCCTTGACTGTCCCTGTTTGTTCCGTAGAATTTGTTTTTTAAATTTTAGAATTAGTCTTACTGAAATTTTAAATGTACTAATTTGAATTTTTCTATATTATTCTTCTGTTTGATTTCGATTACATCAACTGCATGAGATTCAAACTGAACTTTTCAAATGCAACCGGATTAAGAATAAGCTCGACGCTTGTATTATGCATGTGTTGTTACTTGTTGCCCACACGTTCTCCAATGTCATTTCACCCACAGAACTAGGTTCAATTGCGATTTATCACTTGGCATAACGTGTTTTACAAGCCAAAAGGATTGCAACAGGGGTCTGCTACGAGATTTTAGATTATTCGCAGTTTCATCGTTGTATAGATTTCTACTATTAGAATTATTAACTTTCAATGGGATCACTGGTCTAAATACTCGTATAATTTACCCTTTTACAGAAAACAAGAATTGTCCAAATCGGTTCATGCGTTTGTGGAGTAATCGATGATTACACACAAAAAAAATCACTCGAATTCAGAATCTTCTTATTTTTGAAGTCACCTAAAGATAACTTACATATAAAATCAAGTAAGTTGGTATATTATTTTCTAACGTAGGTAGGTACATACGAGTACGTTGAAAATTTACCTTCAAATAACAACTCTCAGTATTGACAAAAGTGCCAACAGGCAGCCTCTCGTGACTTCAAGAACTTAACGTGTAAATATTGGTACCTATATTATCCCTATAACTACATACTCGTATTATAAAACAAAGTCGCCCGTTCTGGTATGCGTAGATCTTTAAAACTACGCAACGGATTTTTCCGCCTCGAGGCTTCAGAAATAACACTCGACGCCTCGCGGCTGTACAACACTGATTTGGATGCGGTTTTAGTGTAGTAGTTTTTAGTATATAATTTGTCAAGTGGGCGAAGCCGCGAGCGTCCGCTATTTATAGTATAAACCACTTCTACCTATCTTTCCAGGGAAAAAGAAGTTAATTTAAAGATAAAGATAAAGAGCATAAAGTTTTAAGTTTGTGTCTTATTGTATCTTAATCAGACTCCTGTATGGTGTATTGGTAAGGTTACTTAACAGATCTCGCCAAATACTCCGTCTTACAAGTATCATTGAAACAAATACTTCCTATAGGTACTTAAATGAAAAATGTCTCAATAAACATGAAGTACTGAACTCGATAACTCTCTTATCGAGTGCGAGGGAAATTTATGAAGGATGCTAACTACATTATATTACTGCGGTTTACGTTTAACACGATAGAAGACCTCAAGTTTCGCAGTATCTCGCGTGTCGTGCCAAGGTTCCCGCCCACTCGTCACAATTCACGGTATACGCCGCATTTGTAGCCTCTGTCCGACATCCGCTAAATTACTGCTCAGTATAATCATATCCTATCCTGTTTCCTATCAACATGATATAGGGAATATTAATTCTTCTTAGATTCATTTATTTCCATAGCAAAATACGGCGAGTTTGACGTTTATTACCAACTGAATCCAATTGACAGGCAATAACTTTGGTGCGTAACATATTTTACAATTGAATTCTTGTTTTTAATTCGTTGATACATACTAAGTCTGTAAATAAATTCGTCAATTTTAAGTCTAGACCACATTCTTTGTAAATGGTTGTAAACCACAGTTCATGTACTTATACTGTAAAAAAGGCACCAAGTGTATTAAGGGGCCCCGCCAAGAATTCCGAACCCAAAGACATTCTAGCATTCATTTCAATATCTGTAATTAGGATTGTTCCTAATATATGGCGAAACGTAGGTAAATAAATCGCCCTTGCATATCATTTACTTGTTTTCTACATTGTAAAAGTGTGAAGAAGGTGTTCTTAACATATTATTAAGTAAGTCACCATCAAGCGGGCTTCGGTAGACCGTAAGCGCGTACGCCATCAATTAAAATACTTCAGAGAAATGATCCTTATCTCACGCTACTGGATGTGACAGTAAGAATTAACCACTTTCTATGACCTGTTTGGTTCTTGGTAACATATAATGCAAGCTTTAACAAACCTTTAGTACAATATATAACATTTATATTCGTATTATACTGAAATGTCATAAGGTTGCTAGATTTGTTACCGAAATGCTAGAGGCCCAATCTACCTCACCTTACATGAAAGTAGTGCATCTACCCTCTGAAGTGAAGTCCCTGATATATGCAGCTATAGACTCGACGCCTTTTAAATGGAACTACTAGTATATTAGTACCTAGTATACTTTTTTTTAGCAATGAAATAGCCAAGCATCACATTTGGCTAAGTTGTGGAGTTTGTTGAGAACTTAAAAATAGGACTCGCACAGAGCGATATACGAGTACGCTAAGAAGACGGAAAGTGTTAGGTTAGGCCGTGAGAGTTAGGAGCTTGGCCCTCCATTAGATCTGACCAACCAATACCATACTCGTTTGGCCTTAATCTTACATAAAATGTTTTGGTAAGATAGGTCTTTCGAACAGCTAGTTAACCCTAATAGCTAATTATGGGATTTTAATTAAATCAACTGTCAAATAAACAACGCAAAGAAACGTAAAACTAATTTTCTTTGTAATTAAGTAAATGTGTATAATTGTAAGCGAAGTGGAATGTGTTCAGTAAGATTCAGGGCGAATGTGTCATGCTATGTCATATTACCTTTTTGTAGGTATTATGACATTGTTAGGTAGCCAGTCTTCCGTACTTTCTTACAGATAAGAACTTTTTGAACTACTTTGCATGTAACAATTGGCTAAACCTTTTAGCGATAAGATTACCCCATAACTACGATTTGAGAATTGTGGGTTAATGTCGAAAGTGAATGCAACAAATGATAATGTTATCGAGTTCTATGAGATTACCGACAGTTGAAGTCCCTCTTAAAAGTAAACAATTACTCCAAAGCACTTTTATTAGTATTAGTCAACAGATAGTAGTAAAAGCTTTATGCTTGTATCAGAGACCTTTTTATCTCTGAAATATGTACCTAATAACAACTTTGCATTTTGTACTTAAAAAAAGTACTTACAAAAGTTAATACTTAACTTTTAAAAAATACACGTCAAAAATTGACACAACAACCGACTTCAAATTACCGAAATGGGACCAAATAATTGTCAGAATGGGACGAAATTAAAATTGGACTACTTGGGAAGTAGTAGCTTTGAATTAAAAAAAATTCAAAACCCAGTCCAAAGGTAACAAGCATAAAAAAACATACAATCGAATTGGGAACCTCCTTCTTTTTTGGAAGTCGGTTGAAAAAAGTACTTAGAGTTTCCTTATTTTTAGTTCAATTTAATTTATCTACTTACTAAAAAAACACTATTTATTTTAATATTTTTTGTCAGTATGTTGTAGACGGAATTTGTAGACCTAAAACTAGGCAACAGGGTCATTATTAAAACCTTATATTCAGTTTTTATCTTCGCAAAAAATCTAGAATAGCAATAGAAATTAAACAAAAAATTATAACTTATGGGAACGAGGCGGAGGAATTCTTTGACGCATATTAGAATTTAGATATAATTAGAAGGTATAATTTTAGAATAGGTAATGTACATATTTAGTTAGTTTCAATTGTATTTTTTCATATATATGTATTGTAATAACACATTAAAATCTAGCATAGAAATTATTAAGTTACTATATTATACGTTAAATCCGTTACATCTGGCCTACTTAAAAGTAAACCTTTTAAAAATTCATTATCATGTTAGGCAGGTATGTTTGCAAAGTCTTTAACTTTATGTACATAATAAGCACTATTCTAGATTTATTAGATAATTATGTGGTATCTTAATTTTCTAGAACTGGATATTACGGTGCCTAAATTGTAGTTGATTACATACTTAAGCAAAAAGTTCTTAAAACTATCGGTATTAAATTACAGGCAATACAAAGTACGCACCTAATACTTTTTAGTTAATCAATATTAAGGAGAGGTTCTAGTAATTATGGTTTATAGACTTTCACTAAGAAAGAGAATACTAAAATGAGTGAAAAAGTCTGCACCACAGAATAGGTAAATAGCTTACACATTCATCCGAACGTTTAATTTATTTGTTTAGCAACAATTGTCGAAATTACAACATGCAATAGCGTACCTGGGGATCGTGCGGATACCTGGGGATCGTGCGGAGTATGGCCCTATACGGGGCTCCCGTATGGGCGGATAGGTTGGCGGTCAAGGGGAACGTGACTCTGTTAAACAGACCACTTAGAACCTTGGCCGTCAGAACCATACGGGGGTACCGCACGATCTCCGGAGAGGCTGCATGTCTCCTAGCCGGGACCCCTCCATGGGACCTGGAAGCGAGAGCCCTTGCGTCATTGTTCCAATGGCGCAAGGAGGCGCTGGAGCGGGACCACAGGCCTGCGTCTCGAGAAATCGAGGACCAGCGGTCCCAACTCCGCCAGGATCTCATGGAGTCATGGAGGGTGCGACTTGAGCAACCCAAGGGGGGTGCCATCTTCATCGCGGCGGTGAGACCGATCATGGACGATTGGCTGCAGAGGCAGCATGGTGACCTCACGTACCGTGCGACGCAGATGGTTGCCGGGCATGGATGCTTCGGTAGCTATCTGTTTCGCATGCATCGTGAGGTCACACCCCGGTGTCAACACTGCGAGGTTTCCGACGACGACACCGCACTCCACACGTTGGTGGAGTGCTCAGCGTGGGCGAGTCAGCGCCGGGACCTCGTAGTGGGTCTGGGCGTGGATACCCTCTCGCTGGGGACCATGCTTCAAGCCATGGTATCCAGCGGGAGTAGGTGGAACGCGGCCGTGTCCTTCTGCGAGCAAGAAAAAAAAAAAAAAAACATGCAATAGCGCGACATAAATCTATAAACTACAGACCCTCACAGGATGACATAAATGATGAGAGTGAAGGAACCCTTTCTCTGTTCTTTAGCTTAATTATTGTACGTCTATGTATGTTTATACTCGTAGAAGTTATTATGTATATATTTGTGTATTTATGTAGTTATAGTTTATGTAAGATTGTAGACCTGCACACACATCAGCACCCGTTTGCAATCATGATCTCCTCTCTTTGGCCCATTGCAGCATTGGAGAGTAGAGACCTCTTTAGAGATAAATGGCGCCTTTATATACTTGTTTAGTTTGTATCCATTTACTGTTCTTATTTACTGTGTGAGTGCAAGAATAAATAAATAATATGTTGAATTCCTGGGATCTTAAGTTATTTTTCATGATCGAATAGGTACCACCTATCCTATAGGCACAGAATAGGGAATAGTAATTAAGTACTTACATAGGTGAGAAGGCTATAACTATAACATGATGGATAATAATTACAAATTAATCAAACCCAAACACAACGTAACTGCACTAAATCGTTGATGAGTTCCATCGACTGACTTTCGCCTCCCTCATCCCAATCTTCATTAAATGGTAGTATTTTATAGTACCTAATGAAAAACTTTACAAACGCACTGGTCGCCCTTACAATTTTTAAACGTTCCCCTCGATTTCTCCCGGACCTGATCATCAGATCCTGGTTCCTTATAATGGTACCACCTTGGAAATATCTCCTTTCCAACAAAATAAAAGTATAAAAATCGGTTCATAAACGGCGAAGTTATCCGCGAACAAACATAAAAAATATACGGTTAAATAAGTCTTAAGTTACTTAAATCTTTGTTTTGAAGTCGGTTAAATAGCAAACAAACGATAAGACTTTTCCATCATTACTTATAGTAAATATTATTAGTCCATTGAAATGTTACATGAGCTTTGCATTTTTTAGAGGACGCAATTTTATTTTTGGGACATGTGTGGGTATTTTGTCAAATGCTAAATAAAAGTTCAATAAATCTTGAGCAAAGTACCTTTGATTATGGGGGGTCAATAGAAGTTTTACCTCAAGTTTGTGGGGTTGCTACCCTTGTCCCCCAGCCGCCATCTTGGAAATAGGGGTGAAAACACCTATTTTCGATATATCTCGGAAACGATGTGTCTTACAAAAAATTTGCGAAGTCATAATTTGTAGCAAATTGTTTTTCCTACAAAAATGTTTACGTTACTACTACTTAAGTTATAAGCAAAAAAGTGAGAAAATTTTTAAGCACTAACACCTAGTAACATTCATGCTGTATTATTTATGCTTTCGATTGTCGGCACTTGGTGGACATAATAATACATTCTGAATAAACTCACTAATACATTCCACAATTTTCATTATTCAGTCCTTAAATTGTAACATTTCAATGGACTATATCTATGATTTGGGAGTTGTTTAATTCTCAATTGCGGGCCTCCAATAGCTAAACAGGTTACTTAGTTTTAAGATAGTTTTTATCATGTGGGGTATAGGTTCTTGTGGGACGTGGGCAAGGAAAAATAATACTACGCTTGCGGCTGCCGCATACATTCTACTAGTTACTTAACATATAAAATGTACGCTATCACGCAATTGCTTTTATCCAAGTTCACGGCTTCATGGCTCAGTGCGCAGGGGACAAGGATTTATTGAACATGTCACACGTAATTTCTCTAATTTGGAAATTGTTTTAGGGCAACTCATTTGTTGGGGACGCAAACTAATGTGATATTAGTCTGTGATCTCCCCACTATGGTGTAAAGTATGGGTTCGTGATACCATCCAATAATGGTTTTGTAAAAATGTGTGATAAAATCTCTTGTTATCAAGAATGGGCTGCGTCGACCAGTTACCATTTCAGAATATCAATATCAAATAGCTTATTTTATATTTCCTAAATGTACTATGTACTAAATAAATATTTCTTTCTTTCTTTCTAATACGAATCTTATGTAAAAGATTCAGCCACTATACCTCTCCACTCTCCTTTATTTCTGTTTTCTTTACCCCATTTGCTCCACACGTACCGTAGTTACATCTGATATTACAAGTGCCTACAGGCACCCGGAGTCCATCAGAAACATTAATAATTTTGGCAAAAACCGACTTCAAATTACCGAGATGGGACCAAATAATTGTCGGAATGGGACCTAATTTAAATGGGACCATATAAAAGCACTAGCTTTTAATTAGCAAAAAAAGATTCCGAGAAGCGATTCCCGGGTCGAATCAAATTTGTGTGTGATCCACAAATGTTTGTTTTGGAGTTTGGGTGTTTTCCATGTATATTATAGACTGAGGGAGCGAAGCGACCGAAGTCTCCGTTTCAACTTGCAGACTGGGGAGAATTTCTTTCGTCTGTACACATCTCTACATCTCTACAACTACGGGTTCCGTCAGATCATGTTTGCGGCAGTATTTATCAACCGATTTTCATGAAACTTTATACACACACTCCTTGCTTACAATGAATAACATATGAATTATATTTTTTGGATAGGATGAAAAATGAAAGAGTAATAAAGAAAATTGAAAAATAAAAATTTCTAAACAAAGCTCCCGAAGTCTACGGTCTGTCAAGAATGCAATCCGTAACCATAGTAACCCATATAAATAAAATAAGAGTCATGCAAATAAATACAATTTAAGAATAAACAAAGCCGCTCCCGATGTCTACGGTTCACAGAACCACTAGTTTATGTATTTAGAAATATATAAGTATGTTTATCAGTCGTCTAGATCCCATAGCACAAGCTTATAGCTTAGTTTGGGCTAGATCTTGTGTGAGACGTTGTGTGAGAATGTCCAAAAAATATTTATTTATATTAGGAAAAGAGAATATTAGACGAGTACAATACTTCTGTCGGAAATTTTACGTAAACAACAGTCACTAGAGTAATAACCGTAATGATATGAGTCTGAGTAAGAACGGCTCCCGTTTTTAGGGTTCCGTAGTTCAAGTTTCGGAACCCTTAATAGTTTCGTCATGGTTGCGTCATGGTTTCGTCAAAATGTTGACGGATGGACCGTCAACATTTTAAAATTACAAAAAATATTTTTTTTGGGGTATCTCTCCTACACGTAAAGCGGTGTTGATATTTTTTTTTTTTGTTATAGATAGGTCTTTTAAAAACATTTAGAGGTTGCTAAGACAATTTATTGATTTAAAACTCTAATTTGCAAGATATTTAACGTTAAAATGCATTATTTTGCTAAAACAGGGCGTCCCCCCATCTAAAATCTAAACGGCTGGCACGAAAGATCTAAAAAAAATCATGATGGTAGTCCATGTTATGAACTTTAATGGAAAACTATAACGGATCCGATACCTAACCGTTAAGTAGTTCAGGAGTTATAGAGATTATTTCGTGTGACTACGGACCTCTATTCTATGCGTGGCCTGACATGCTCTTGGCCGGTTTTTGGTTTAGGATGGGATATCTGTATTCTTTTATCAGTGCTTAGTTCACCTCAAATATTTACAATGGCCGTGTGCTGTTTACTATCGGAGTAGCATAAAAACATTTTGGTATTGTAATCTGTACTTTATTTGTATCGTTTCTAGTAGGGGATGAATCATACACAGACGGCGGACATCGGTATCACCCCACTGGTATAAATCACTAATACAAATTTTCTTTTCCTATGTGGTCGCCAACTGTTATCACAACGGACGAAATGTCATGTAAGCTACTCGTACCTTGGTTAGAGGGGAATGCCCGCAGTCCGATAATATCCAAAGGGTTGTTTAGATTCCCCTTTGCACTTAATTAAAACTTATTAGTCTCAAGGGAGCTTAGAATCAACTATTAATAAATAAAATACCACATACAAAAGTAACATAGATAATTTAAAACAAATTATTTTTGTATAAATAATTACTTTCATAAAATGTAAACATTACATTTGTTTTTTTTTTTTGGAATGAGGTTTAGTTGAATTGTTTCCAATTACCACGGAAATACATTACCTGGATAAAATAAAAACTCACACACACACACACATGTCACGCCTAGGGGTAGGCAGAGGTCTATTACACACCCACAGTTTGCCAATATTTTTAGTCCCACGTTATTACGTGACGGCAATAGGTGACTGCAATAGACTTGTCTCCTATTGGAGGCAAGCCTATTGCCGTCACCGGACACATTTATAATTAGGTATGTCCAAAATGGCCGAATAAAGTTAATAAAAAGTAGCAGCTATATTGTAGATTTGAAAAAAATTTAAACTCGTTGTCTTGCGATGAAATGTTAATGAAAGACAACAAAATCTTACGTGCCAGCCGCTGTGGCACAGCCAATAAAAGTCCTGGGCGTCTCGGACTATAAAAAAAACTATAACTTAAAAACGAAAGGTTTCAAGTTTGTACTCGAACCAATAAGCACAAGGCCTGCATGTAAGCAATGTGCAGAGACCCTAATACATGGTAAGGAATATACGTCACTCTGCGGTTTCTATTTCAATACACTGGCCTATTTAGCGTCCGCTATTTATCATTAAGTAACAAATCTGCACGATGTATTAGTTTCTGCACAATGTGGTCTGCCGTGGAGCACTTATTTTGTAATCCACACACTCCAATTACTTCTTAAATTACGCCTAATACGCTGACGAATTGACTTACTGCATTACACACCAAGGTTATGGATAAGTCTGCAACTACTCTGATTATATCAACTGGTTTTAACTGTTACAACAGAGGTCGATTAAGTCAATTTGTTTTGTCACTTAGTTTTTAAGAAGCGTTTACGTTCAGTATGATAATTCGGGTTTATTTCAGACTGGAACATGTTCGTCTTCTCTCTTTTTTACTCTCTTCTTTGTCCTTGTAATTGTGATATGGTGACCCATCGAATAATCTAGATTACAAAAACAGTTTAGTTTCTACCTTATTACTAGTTACTTACTATGATTTCATGTGATAATTTGTAATGTTATAGGTATACGATTAATTTGTATATTTGGCGATTTATTGGCAGCGGGATGTGCGGTTATTATGTTAGTGATCCTTATATAAGGACCATCTTTAAATCGGATATCGGACTCAGGACAACACACAAAATTCACATTCTAATCTATTAGGTATATGTATTAATACTTAGGTATATCGCGAAAACTTTGAACCCTGTTTGAAACAGACGCGTACTGATCAATGTAAAAAAAATATATCAAAAAGAATTAGGTACCTACATACATGAAAATTAAAAAAAAAAGTGTTTTTAATTATTTATCTCTCATGTTTGAATTTTGAGACCACTGGGAAGTATGTACTATTCACTATTCTGTGACTGGGGCACCACTACTTCGATTGAATTTTATACCTGATTTATTATCAAGTTTTACTAAATATACCTCGTTAACCAGACTGATAAATATCATTATATCGCAAGTGTAAGATTGTTTTCATAGAAGTTTATACTCTAATCACGTGGAGAGTTAACTTAACGTGTGTCTAAGTACGAGTACGTACCTAGGTATATCTTATCATTATTTATTAATCTATCACAAACGTTGTATTTAATCAGACATTAGAAGCGTTAAAGTTTAGGTCTATTTGAGTCTTAGTTGGTTTTAGAGTTAGACAGTTTTATTATTATGTAGTTTGTAAGTAGACAAGAACGACGACGACATCGCAAGATCGCAGATGTAAAATTATATATTTCTTGTAGGGGAGTTTATGAGTGAGGGAAAATCCGCAACACGCGTTGTAGAATCAGGAAATATTTCCTTTCTAACCTCTTCTACTGTTCTGTGGGTTCATCACACACTTCTACACATTAACTTTTTTTTTTTTAGTTCCACGGCCCAAGGCCGCGGCCGCTCTAACGTCCGTTGCCGGGCGTCTCTGGTTACAAGCAGAACGTATTTCCAGTGGCGCCCGGCGGACTTTGACCACCTCTGTGGTCTCTGCGGGGGTTGGGTCGGGATGAGAATCCCGCGTCGTTAGGGTAGGGTTTTATCCCGCGTCAGTGAGTGAATCTGGTTGCGTGCTATGGGGCAAATGCCCCGCAGCACGCCACCCTTCTAGCCTGCTTCTGTAAGGATGACGGTTGGCGATCGCGCCGTCCTCAGGCCCCGATCATGGAGGTTGATGGTCTTGGGCGTAGATGAGTCTGCGGCGTCCTCGCCGCTGACTACGGAACTCGGCGGGGAGGGTACGCTCCCTCTCCCTCTCGGCCGCCTCCTTCGCGAGCACGACTTGCTCGCAGAAGGACACGGCCGCGTTCCACCTACTCCCGCTGGAGACCATGGCTTGAAGCATGGTCTCCAGCGAGAGGGTATCCACGCCCAGACCCACTACGAGGTCCCGGCGCTGACTCGCCCACGCTGAGCACTCCACCAACGTGTGGAGTGCGGTGTCGTCGTCGGAAACCTCGCAGTGTTGACACCGGGGTGTGACCTCACGACGGATGCGAAACAGATAGCTACCGAAGCATCCATGCCCGGTAACGATCTGCGTCGCACGATACGTAAGGTCACCATGCTACTTCTGCTGCCAATCGTCCATGATCGGTCTCACCGCCGCGATGATGAAGTTTCCCCGTCCTCCACACCTTGGGAAACTGGCCCCTTTCGAGGCATGCGCTAAAGAGCCCCATCAGTCGAGGCCCGAGTTCTTCGAGGGCCAGGACCCATCAACGGCCAGGAATGCCGTCGGGTCCGGGGGCAGTGATTTTCCGGCGTTTAAGCCGAAGTACTGCCGCACCTAGCTCCCCCACCCTGACTTCGGGTACGTCGTCCTCGCTGGTGCTATACGCGTTGGGCAGAGCCATGCGCGGAGGGCCGTGCTCCTCCGCACTCGTCGGAAACAGGGAGCCCATGACCCGCTCCAGCTGATGCGGCTGGAGACCCTGGGTCAGTGGGGGCGCCCTAGGTCGGAGTTTCTCCCTCACCTGTAGGTACGGGCGCCCCCATGGATTCTGCTGCAGGGTCTCCAGGAGCTCCTCGCGGGCCGCCGTATTGGCCCGCTTTATTGTCTCCTGGAGATTACCTTTAGCCTCCCTGTAAGCTTGATAAAGCTCCGACTCTCGGGTTGCCGCGTCGTCTGGGCGGCGATGCCTCCGGCGAAACCTGGTGTACTGGCGGCGGGCGGAGATGCATGCTGCGCGTAGCTGTGCAATCTCCGGTGACCACCAGTACACCTGCTTCCTTGCCGGTCTGGGTTTAACCCTAGGCATCGCCGCATCACAGATTTGCGACATTGCTCACCTGAACCACTCCGCCTCGGCATCCACATCGGCAGGCCGGTCCGGTGCCGGAATCCAGGCCTGCACGATGGATGCCTCCAGGAGAGCCTCCCGATCCAGATGGTGAAATGCCCACGCGGATCCGGGGGATTTTCTACCGGCTGTGGACGACATCGAACCGGATGTACCGATGATCCGAGTGCGTCTCCACACCCTCCTCCACGCGCCAGCCAGTAATACGGGCGGCGAGGGCACAAGTCGCGAACGATACGTCCACGACCGAGCTGGTCCTCCGCCGCCAGAAGGTGGCGACATTGCCCCGGTTGAGGACCTCCAGACCACGTGTTCTGGTCCAGTCCTCAAGAAGCCTCCCCTTGTCCCTGGTTTCCCGGGAGCCCCACGCCTCACTCCAGGCGTTGAAGTCTCCCAGGAGCAGGACAGGGCGAGGACGGCACGCAGCGAAGACGACGTCGAACTCAGTGAGCTATAGCTCAAACTGAGTCTCGTCCAGTGTCGGCGAGATGTAGGTGGCCACGACTGCCAACCCATCTTATTCCGCCGCAACACACCCGCGGCCCCTTGCAATGATAGCAAGGCGCGAGTTGTCTGCGGCGGACCCCCCGAAGATAAAAGGCCGAGCCGTCCTCGTCCGGGCTTCCCGGGTGGACGTAGTACGGCTCGGCGACCACGGCCAAGTTTATGGACCACTGCCGGATGCTCTGGTACAGAAGATCCTGAGCAGCGCGGCAGCGGTTCAAATTCACTTGCAGGATGCGGATATGGGCGTCAGACATTAATGGACGTCCATGTCAGCATCCCGCCGAGAACATCTGGCCGTGCAGTAGCGGCACCCCCACCGCTCTCAGCGAACGGACGAGGCTTTGGCCTCGAGGCGGCGCAGGTTGTGCTGCTGACCCGGTGGTCCGCAGTTTTGCCCTCCGCCTCGCATCTAAAGCAGCGAGGCAGGGCATCACAGGCACTTGCCTTGTGACCGGGCCGGCTGCAGCGGAAGCACCGATCGCCCACGGTGACTTCCGCTGTGCACTGCACTCCGACGTGCCCCACCACCATGCACCGGAAACATCAGGTTTCCCGGGCACGAAGGAGGTGCACCTGCGCCTTTAGGAAGCCCCCTAGGAGGAGGCCTCGTCCATCCGCCACTTTCAGTGCCGCCGCGACGGGGCACTGGACGACTGTCATCCCATGACCAGTGGAGCCGAAGGAGATGTCTCCTTCATCTGGTCACGGGGGCAGGCGCCCGCCTCCACGACGGCGGAGATGACTTCCTCCGTCGTGGCCGCGTCATCCAGACCCGTGATGCGCAATGCGGCGCATTTGGTGGGTTTGATGACGCAGACGGCTTCTGCGTCCAGCGCGTCCCTTTACGTCACGTCAGCTTTAGGGCCGCTGGAGGCGCCGGAGACCTCGAGGAGGCGAGCTCCAGTGCGTGTCGTCTTGCACCGGAGCCCCCGGAAGACTTCACGGTCCTCAGTACGTCGGCGTACCCCACCCCCTTCTCTACACCTACCGTCGTCACCGTCAGGACGACGGCAGTGGAGCGAGGAGGGCGGGGCCTCTTCGGCGTCTTCGCCGCGGTGGCTTTGGCCGCATTCTTGGCCGCTTTCTTGGCGGCCGTCGTCGTCCTCTTCTTGGCCCCCACTACTTCCCATCCCTCCCGTCTGGAGGGATGTGAAGAAGCAGCGGGAGCGATGTTATAGGAAGAAGCAGGGATGCCGCTCTTCTTGCCGCGCCCCTTGGCCTTCCGCGCTTGGGCCGCGGTCTCGGCCGACAACTGGTACGCTGAAGCGGACTGGGGCGCAGCGGGGCGGCGGACAGCGGGTGTGCTGCTTGGTCCCGGAGCGGGAGAACCGCCAACAGCCGCCGCGTATGAAAACGCGGGACGCGCTAGTGGAGGGCGGTACGCCCGGTCCTCCAGAACCGCGAGGCGCCTCTCGATCGCCTTCAGGACCTGTACCATAGTCGGCACAGGCTGATCCGGGTGCCATGGTGGGCTACGTGTTGGGTGCCGTGGTGGGTGTCATGGCGGGCGCCGTGGTGGGCGCGGTCCTAGGCGCCGTCTTCGGCGCTGGTACAGACGTCGGAGGAGGAGGCGGCAGCATGGGACCGGGAGGCGCCTTGACCACCTTGGTCAAGTTAGCGACCTCCCGACGCAGGTCGTCCATCTGCATCCGGGAAGCAGCGAGCTCTACCTCCAGGCTCGTCACCTGCTTCCGGAGCTTTGCCTCCTCCTTGGTTACGCTCCGCGCGAGGAGCTTGTCGAGGGAAGATTGGGCTTCACCCACCAGTGAAGCCACAATCTTCTTCCTCCCCGCCACGTTCCTATTGCCCCGCATGGCAGCGTTCATGCGGGCAAAAACGCTCATCAGCTCCCGAGCGGGCGGCCCACCGATTTCCCTGCGACTTCGCTGGGACAGTTGGACAGAGGACGGAAAAGGAGTTGGCGGCCGCCTTCTGTACGCGTAGAGACGCGTACGCACCGTCTTGACCGGCACCTTCTCCTCCGAATCGCGGGAGAGGAGGGACCCCCACCCGGAGCAGCTGGTGCTTCGGTCGCGCGGCGACCCCCATTTCTCGAGAGTCCTCTTATTCGTCGCAGAAGAGCGGCCCTTCTTCTTCACACTGCTGGGAGCTGACCCATCGTCAGTCCCAGCAGCAGCAGTTCCTTGGGGCATCGACGTCGCGCTGCGACTAGGCAGCGCGGCGCGAGCCCCCAAATCGATAGGCATCGGAATCAATTGTTCGTGCATTATGTCGTCGGTTGACACTGCCCGGGAAAGGGCAGTATCGGGACCGGAGGTCTCTTCGGGGTTATCCATAGCAGGAACACAAAAATCTCAAAAATTTGGCCAATCGCAAGTACAGACTAGGACGTTCGGTCACCCAACGAGCCACTGCGTTACCGTGGTCAAGTTGGGGTCCAGGGCGGACGGCGAGGACGTAGTCACTAATCACTTGGGGCCCCGCCCCTCTACACATTTACTTAGTATTCTTCTCAAAATAATATTTTTAGTCTATATTTATGTTTATTTTGTATATTGTAATTCTTATTGTAAATAAATGTATAAGAGACCGAATATCTGTCTAATCACTGTTGTATCGTAGTAATGAGCAAACTCATGGCAGGTTGGGTTCGACAGAATGAGCCTGATTCACTTACAAGATGTAGGTCAGCCGTCTAGCTACGTACCTAATCCTTTTTCACAACGAGACAGATTAACTACTCCAACTAGGTAAAGTTCCAATTATCTATCCAACGTACGAACGTTATCGTACAATGCCATGAAGTTAAAACCAAACAAACTATTCTGTTTGATTGTTATGCGTTTACGTTTTAAAGTGATTTTTAATTGTCTATGCAAATGCCTGTTCCTTTCGTAGAACATAGTGTTTCAAGAAAACCGGAGCATCAGGGGTACTAAATCATACCGTAGCTGGTATCCGAATTTGAGGAACCACGATCAAGTTTCGATCCGATACACATCTTGGCTAACTCAGATTCGGACCAACTTCGACAGCAGAAGAAAACCAAAAGTTTTTATTTGGTGGCCGAACCTAACGTATTTGGAAATAAAGTAAGGTACCTAACAATAGTAAGTTGTTGAGGTAAGGTGGTGGATAGATGATGAAAGACAGTACCGTGTATCATAGAGAAGAGAAGAATCCAGAACATTGCACCATGACTAAATAATATTACTGTTAGAAGTGTACCTATCAGACGGTTCTGCTCAACTCTTTTAGTTACCCACCGAAGATGTCATAAATGTTAATAGCCAACTGCAAAATGTATATCATCGTCGCCATACTAGCCTACTTGTATACTAGTGTAATTATATTGCGGACATTTAATCACGAGCTGAGGTTGGTAGTTAAATTAATAACTTTCTAGGTTATCATAGGTCGGTAATTAAACAGTACAGTAAAGGAGAGTTGTTGACGATGGCATCGATGGTTAGGAAATTATGTTATTCTTACTAGTTTCTGAGAATGACTCTTAGGAAGTGATATTAGTTACACTTGTGATAGTGATACGACGGTCGGACAGACCATTCTCACGTGTAAGTGATGGTTCTGTTGATTGACTAACAAGGCGGTTGGCAAAGATAGCCAATGTTCCTCGAAACGCCAATGGTCAGAACAACTTTTACGCGTAACAAATAAATATGACGAGCAACAATAATTGCTCCGTTTGGCGTGGTCGGTAGTGCATC
Organism: Nudaria mundana; assembly: GCA_963556515.1. NCBI lineage: Eukaryota > Metazoa > Arthropoda > Insecta > Lepidoptera > Erebidae > Nudaria > Nudaria mundana. The sequence goes on from OY748287.1 coordinate 19,303,616, forward strand.
GGTTTACGACTCCGGAGTTTTCGGTTCGATCCCCGGGTCGAATCAAATATTTGTGTGATCCACAAATGTCTGTTTCGGAGTTCGGATGTTTTCTATGTATACTATGTATGTATTTAGAAATATATTAAGTATTTTTATCAGTTGTCTAGATCCCATAGCACAAGCTTATACTCGTAGCTTAGTTTGGGCTAGATGAGGTTGTGTGAAAATGTCCGAAAGTATTTAATTTAATTTTATTTAATTAGGTAATAATTTAATATGTGTGTGTGTTAAACAAAACAATGTGGTTCCGTGTCGTATAATAAATTTAAATGTCGACTTTGGCCATTAATTTTATTATTATAACTGCATCCTTAATGCACAACAATATGTTCTCCGCCATTGTATTTTTCTTTCACATCTCAAAATGTAATTACATTTTAGAAATATACGCATAAGATCTAATGTTGTTAGTTTATTAGTAATGTTATAAGTGTTCAACTCAAGGTAAAAGTCAATGAGTTACGGTTTAATATTATTAGATTCAAAGTATTTCTAAGGAATACAATCTTGGAGAGTAAAGAAGTATCATTCAATCGGATACTTACACTTTAACTCAATAGAAAAGTATTTTCTATTAACGCTTGAATAGGTCCTTTACCAACTACGTAACGGTACATTGCTTTATTTCTTAAAGCCATTAGTGGGTATAGATTAGAACTCCCTCCATTTTGGTTAGGTACTTAATAATTGGCCGTTCATTAGCATGTTTTTTTTTAATTTCGTGAGCAAATATTTATTCAGTAATAAGTTTTAGGTGTAATTAAGCAAACGAGTTTTTAAGAATGATTTCAAACTTAGAGCATCCTCTCACAAAATTAAATATGGCCAGTAATTATCGCCATGAATATTATTTGTTTTACATAAGAAAAATGCTAGGACAGTTATTGTTATTACCCTAATGAGGATAATTTAGTAATTAAAGTGTGGGATTAAAAAAAATGGTGTTTACATACGATCAGTAACATGTTTAAGGTCCACATTCACGATGAAACCATTTGGGTGGATGAAACCATTGATGGTTGTCGTAACATTTTGGATTCCCAAATATATTGATATCCACAGATAACTAGTAGAACGTAGAGAGTAAGTTCATGAGATAATTATGTTCAGATAAACAGATAACTTTGTAGTTGTCATGTGAAAAACATGCACTACGCCATGAAAGTAGTACGAATTACGGTAGAATTTTCGGGGAACTATCTATATATATATATATAAGCTTTGCACAATGTGTATTATTTATGGCCATGTGTTCTAAATGGTAGTACCGTCAATGGTACCATGTTTGGATGCATCTGGGGTGCACCCATCATTAATGGCTGCGAAAACCATTTGGCTTCATCGTCAGTGCCCAGCTTTAGGAAATAAGCAAACATGACTCTCAAAAAGTGCTGCAAGACTTTAAAATTATCATGTTCTTCAAAGACCGGGTGAATATGCGTTTGGTTATATGACGACTAAAGATTGCTACATACATAAAAATTCATGTCAAAAATTGACACAACAACCGACTTCAAATTACCGAAATGGGACCAAATAATTGTCGGAATGGGATCAAATTCAAATGGGACATAATTGAAAACCTCCTCCTTTTTTGGAAGTCAGTTGATAACTAATATTTATACATTCCTTATATATTATTATATTCATAACTAACTAGTTATCACGGCGAACTTTGTATCGCCTCATGCAAATGTATGTATTATTAATTATAATTGATCGTCGTATTAAATATATAGATAGGTAGGTACATGCAATTGGCAATTAGTGCAATGAAATGCATTTCTAACAGTCCAGCTACCTATAAAGAGAACATTAAGAGATGAAAATATACCTCTATTATTTTGATCGTAAAGTATTCAGATTGATAATGAGTAGGTATATAAATACTAAATCGATTCCTTTATAGACTATAGTATTGACTATAATATTGCCTAGATATCGCTAAACATAGGCTGGTTATTTCTTGGTTCAAATTGGAACTTGGATGATTGATCAATACTTTTTATTTGCATATAGTCGGGTAAAAAGTATATCTGTAACTAGCGGACGCCCGCGGCTTCGCCCGTAACTAATTATATAGCAAAACCTTCCTCGAGAACCATTCTATCCATTAGTGAAAGCAGCATCAAATCCGTTGCGTAGTTTTAAATATCTAAGCATACATAGGGACGGACAGACAGGGGAAGTGACTTTGTTTTATACTATGTAACTATGTTATGATGATAATTATAATTAAATTTAAAGAAAATATTTTAATATCAGATAACTTATTTAATATTATGGTCTGATACGGACTGATTCCTCTGTACTAAACTTTAAAATGAAATATAGTTAAGTACCTATTAAAATATTCATATTTCAGAAAAAGTGATTAAAGTTCAAAAGGGAAATGCATGACACACATTGTAGGTACCTACATCGATAACATTACCACAATGTCGTTATCATGAATGACATTGATTATAAAACATTTACTCGGACATTTGAAATGACAAATTGATAATTATTGATAACATTTCACAATAACTTCAATGTGACCGATGCAGACGTACTAATAAAACTCAAGAGTCGTTTCAACTTCGCTATAATATATAGCATATATAGCCCATATAGCTCGACAATATCACACACCTTATATTTACTACGAAAACGTTCGCACTGTGCTATACATTGATTTATAATATATCGATGGTGCTATACTTTAAAGTCTTGGTTTACTATAGGTACGCTTAATACGTGGTTTATAGCGGTCTTCGAGAAAAAAAGCGCAATGTGCGGTGGGGTAAAGCGAAGGTGGCGCGGCGCGATTATCGTATGATCGGTTGCTGTGCACGAAAACCGTTTTCCAACAGTTAACACAGTGTGCCTTTAACTTAACAGAACGCCGAATAAGTAAATGTTACTTCACTGTTTTTTTCATTAATTAACTAATAAAAATATGTTGAACCGGTTTAGATGCTTATTTGAATACTACGCATTTTTATACTTATTATTAAATTTACTTATAAATAAAATATAGTTCGATCAAATACTAAATGTACTAGGTGGAAATTCACTTTAATGTTTCTGTAATCGTCATTTTACTAACACGTGTGGACTTTTAAAAGTAAACTGGTATATTAACAATACTCGTACTGACTCATATTTCTTTTAACTCTGGGCACAATTAGCAATATAATGACAAATTTATAGTGGAAAAAAGTGTTTTATCTATCGAACATCATCCGATGCAGCATTCTGCCGAATACTGTATATTTTTTTGTGACACAAGGCACAAGGCGGTGTGCGGCAGCGTGCGCTAAACCACAGAAGTCATCAGGCGACCAGTCCGTACCGAACTACCGACTCGATACCACGCACCAGTCTCACGAACGAATACATACTTTGGCGTGTTAACTTTAAAAAAAGCCGGTCGTGCTTTAAAAGTGATAGTGCGACAGTGAGCGGAATTCTGTGATCCAAAAAATAAATTACCGAGGACTTGAACTGCATATGCATTCGACATCGAAGCGAAGTAACAACGATACGAATAGTTTTGCAACAAATTGCACGATTTCATTGGTAAGTGCTTTTTGAATTTATACGCTAAACTGATCAAGAACTTGTTGATTAATCATAATATTAGAATATTCATTAAAATATCATTGTGTGTGACTAGTGTGGTTCATTGTTCAATACCGAAACTGCCTGTATTTAATTTATATTCTGTTGAGTGGTGAGTTCGTATGTAACGTGTTTAGTGAAGTGTTAACTAACGTAAAGTTATTGACAGAGTTCAAAGGTTTCAATTTCATTTTACATATTTATTGCGAAACAAGCAGCATTTGAGATATATTGAGCTTAATAAATAACGAAGTGAACATATGAATAACATAAACTTCTCATAATTACTAAATTTGAAAATTGACAATCAATCTACTTAAATCTACCTCTTACCTTTTGATTTTTTGGAGTAGTGGTAGTACTTACCTATCTATAGAAAATCCCACGCATAGTATTAAATGACATAAAAATATTATATGTGTTAAGTAATTCTTTAGTTAATTTAACCTGTTAGTTTCCAATTATCATAGTATAAAAATGTTTTTAAGTAAGTAACCAGTGTTCAAGTGCATTATGCATCGTTGTTGCATTAATGTAAGTTTTATTTTTACTATTTCCTTAGTTTGGGTTCAGCTACCTTCTATTGCTAGAATGTAACTGTACTTACTTTAAATGTTGCGTCCATGCCAAGTAAACTGTGAAGTTTTATTACCGGAACAAATCTTAATTCACGTTAATTATTTTTTAAATTTGCAAAGACGCTCAACGACTTTTTCACATCAATAGACTTTCAATATTCAGTTTAAAAAAACCACATGATCAGTTTTGTTCTGATCCTATCCTTAAGATTTATAAAAAGTAAGACGCGTGTTAGGTACGTTTAGATTTAAATATATGTAATTTAGTTTTTAATGAGCAATTTGATACATTTTGTATGTTAAGTTTGCTGTTTAAATAATTATTTTTTTGTCACATTTGAATGTAAATGAGTTGACTTTGAACGTACTTGACATAAAGAAACAGTTGAGAAGCGGAAAGCATTCATTAATATTGTCAAATTTTCATGTGTATTTAATTTTTTTTTGATAAATACTTATTTAATTATAAATTATAGGTAGGTATATTGATACTGGTCAACGATCTTTGACGTGGTCTGGGGTACTTATCTATCAAACGTCATGTAGTAACTTAACTAAACATGAGCGTTAAGATAAGTTTTTTCTTTATCATCGGCGTTATACTATATAAATAATATTGTAGTATGTAGGTAATTGGTAATAAAATTTAGGGATGCCAAGAACATAGGGGGCCACGTCATCTTCGTCTACAGGTGGTGCTTTTGTTGACTCTTGGAATTTTTTTTTTCTTTTTATACTCTATATTTCGCCAGCCATTTTGTTGATCCCACGTATTAGGGGCGTGTCTATTGCCTTTGACGTGGACTTCGGAATCTTTATGGAGCTCTTGCGGTCCGTTGCTAGATATGACTATTTAAATCAATATAATATTACATTCTGTTCCTAAAACTTCTACTATTTTCAAATCAGCAATTTCGTCGTAGAAAACATTACCTATAGCAAAATCGAAAACTGTTAATTATTTCATTATATATTAACTATGTGAAACTAGTACCTATTCATATTTATGTGCGGTACCGATACCAATATTGTATTGCTACGGAAGCAGTGCCCCAATATTTATAGAAGTCAAGTTCATATTACAGCACGTATTACCAATATCCACAAACTGGTATTCTCATTCGTTTCGTAATTGACTTTTTGTCGATTATTAACAGATACCTACGTGTCTGTTAATATTAAACTACTTCAAGTTTATTAAATGCCCTACTCACAAACTAAAAAAATATACCGACTAAAAATATACACTGTTTTCCGATATTGGTATCTAAAACTGCCTCGAAAACCCTATTTAGCAATATTTCTTCTGCGAATACTTATCGCGGTCAAGATGACATTGAACTCAACGCGGTTAGAGTTGAACTTTTTTTACGGAAGTAGGTAGGCGATATCTGCATTGTGCCTAAATAAAAAGTTATTGTTGCCAAGTCGTCAACGTACTTACAATATGTCTGTTCAAAATGACAATAAAAAGGGCTATAACCACATCTGTCATGTTTCTATAGCCATATTATAATTGCGCAAATTCTCACATTCTATCATGGTTCTGACTTTTAGTTATGCTATTTATACTGCTCATTTTATTATTAAGCTATTTATTTTATTCGTATTTTAATGTTTCTCATGTCTGGATGTTTATTAAGTACCTATATTTTTTTGTGAATAGTCCTAATTGATGATAAATAACTTTAGTTACAGTAGTCTGAGCGCAGTGGACCTGTTAACAAACAGAAGGCTCTGGCATTACACACCCGCAATTTGCCAGTATTTTTAATCCCACGTAATAGGACTCTACCCTATTGCCGTCATCGGGCACATATATGTAGGGTAATGTCCAAAATAGCCGAATGAATTTAATAGAAAGTAGCAGCTATATATATTTATATATATTTATATATATATTTATTTTTGTACACACACAGTAAATAAAACAGTAAATGGATACAAACTAAACATGTATACAATGGCGCCACTTATCTCTAAAGAGATCTCTTCCAGTGGGCCTAAGAGAGGAGATCGTGATGCAAACAGGTCCTGATGTGTGTGCAGGTTAATAAACTTACATAAACTATAACTACATAAATAAACAAATACATACATAAAAAGACATATAAACATACATAGACGTACAATAATTAAGGTAAAGAAGCGAGATAGTGTTCCTTGACTCTCTTCTTGAAGCCAGACACAGTTCTGCAGTTCCTTATATCGGTTGGAAGAGCGTTCCACAGTCTGACGGCATGAACGGTGAAAGAGTAGGAGAAGAAGTCAGATTTGTGGGAAGGACAATTGAGGCGGTAGGAGAGGTGAGGCCGGCACGATTCATCTGATGCACGCATCAGTGTGAACCGCTCCCGCAGGTAGGAAGGATATGAGGGATTGTGTAGGACATTGAAGAGGAGACATAATAACCGAGTATTTCTACGAAGGCGGATTGGGAGCCACTTGAGTTCCTTGCGAAATTTTGAGACGTGATCATACTTACGTAAGTTAAAAATAAATCGGATACCTAAGTTTTGCAACCGCTCAAGTTTGTTTAAGAGCTCCTCTGTAGCATCCAGGCAGCAAGCGTCCGCGTAGTCCAAGATCGGCACGATTAGTGTTTGGGCCAGCGAGATTTTAGTATCGTGGGGCAAGAAACTCTGGAGACATTTAAGTGTATGAAAGGTGAAGTGGACCTTCTTGCTGACCTCGTTAATATGAGAGCCCCAGGACAAGTCGTTGTCGATAATAACTCCCAAGTTCTTAGCGGCATTGGTGTATTTGATAGGGATATCATCCAGCACGATAGTTGGAAGAGATGCCATATCCAGCCCTGCGAACATCTGCCGACTGCCAATTACCATGGCCTGAGATTTAGTGGGATTTATGTGGAGGCCGTATGATCTTGCCCATAGGCTGATGGCACTCAAGTCATGATTCATGACAGCGATGGCAGTCCGATACTCGTTGAGGGTAAAGTGCCTATACAGCTGTAGGTCGTCTGCATACAGATGGAAGTTGGAAGAAATGACTCTAACTGCGGAGTTGATAAAAATGGAGAACAAAAGAGGAGAGAGTACGCCACCTTGGGGCACGCCCGCAGTGAGATTGCACTAGTCAGACTGAGCGTCATTGTAGCGAACACACTGCGAGCGGCCCTGAAGATAGGATTTAAACCAGGTCACAGCCTCCATGGAACAATTCAACGACTTAAGGATACCAAGGAGAATGTCAAAGTCTACCGAGTTAAAGGCACTACTGAAGTTCAGTAGCACCAATACCGTAAGAGATCTACTCTCCATGGCCCAACGTATGTCGTCGGTCACCTTAAGAAGTGCCGTCACAGTGCTGTGACCGACAGGTCCCTTTCAATCTGGGTTTAGGACACTAAACCCAAATTGAAAGGGACTAAGGAGATTATTCCGTGTCAGGTAACTAGTCAACTGGCGATGTACTATATGTTCAAGGACTTTGGATAGGAATGGTAGAATGGATATAGGACGAAATTGGGACGGGAGAGAAGGGTTTGATGTTTTAGGTAGTGGAATAACTTGTGCCTGTTTCCAAGCACTAGGAAAAGAGCCGGAGGAAAGGGAGAAATTAAAGATATGAGTTAAAATGGGGATTACGGACGGGAGAATTGGAGAAAACATTTTAGAACACAAAAAAAAATTAAACCTTGCGATGATACAAAATCTTACGTGCCAGTTGCTATGGCACAGTCAATTAAAGTCCTGGGCATTTCGGGCTATGGCCCTGGCAATTATACCTGAACTGCTAAAGATTTTTTTATATAATGAAACAATCTGACTGGTGAAATGTAACCCTACCATGTGGTTTGAGTCAATACTTTGAAGACAATGAGTTGATTTTCTATGTGTATATTATGTGAAAGAGATATCACAAATTTCGCAATTACAACATGTGTACAAGTCGTGACTTCGGTGAATGTGGTTAGATCTAAGCATAATGTACTCGTAACAATTTTTTTGCGGTAGGTACTAAAACTTTCAAGACCTTCTAAGATTTATTAGGTACAGAATTGTCTATCTAATCAATGTATGCACGATAAAAAATAATTCTAAACCATTTTAGAACGGAAAGTTAAATTACTGGTAATAAAAATTTGAAATACCGTGATTGCTAGGCCAAGATTGTTATACAGTATGATTATTATGTTTGGCGATACCCTGTTTAATATTTTTTTGTCTAAACTCTAGTAATGTATATTATAACTAGCTTAATTAAAATAAAATAATATTATAGGTCGTTGACACAGAAGTACCTCCTGTTTATCTTAGTTATATATATTGGGTAATAATATATTGTAGTCTCTTATATATTTAAGTATATTATAGTACTGTATGTATTTATTTATGTATATATTATAATGCACCTTTAGTTTATGTAAGTTTATTTTTATTGTACTGCACACACGTTGCCTTGTCACCTTCTTCATCTTCTCTCTGGCCTGCTGGAAGAGATTCCTTTAGGAATAAGTAGTGCCCTTGTACTAACTGCTCACTGTTCTCTTTGTATTCTTCTTATTGTTTTAGTTTTCTCTCTTCGTGTTGTACATAAATAAATAAAATAAGGACATACAGTTTTGATTCACTAACACTGTGTTAGGGATATCTTCAATACGATGGAGGATCGATTTTTTTTTGACGATTTGTTGAAAAAAAAAAAACTTTAAATTACCGGAATGGGACCAAATTGAAATGGAACCAATCGGGAATCAGTAGTTTTCAATTAAAAAATTCAAAATCATTTAACCCGATCGAAAGATATCAGGTACCTACCAAACATAAAAAAAGGAACTGCAGAACTGTGTCTGGCTTCAAGAAGAGAGTTAAGGAACACTATCTCGCTTCTTTACCTTAATTATTGTATGTATGTTTATGTAACTTTTTATGTATGTATTTGTGTATTTATATAATTATAGTTTATGTAAGTTTATTAACCTGCACACACATCACCTGTTTGCATCATGATCTCCTCTCTTAGGCCCACTGGAAGAGATCTCTTTCGAGATAAGTGGCGCCATTGTATACATGTTGTGTACAAAAATAAATAAATAAAAAAACATGTAGTCGAATTGAGAACCTCCTTCTTTTTGGAAGTCGTAACCGACAGTCGACCGATAAACTGCTAAAGGGTGTACCAGTCCAATATTAAGTGCCATTTATCCAATCATACTATAGCTTTACACCGTAAATGGAGAAGCACGAACAAACGTTGTCGTATGAAACTAAGAAATTATTACCAATGGCTGACACTTGCATGATAATAGTGCACATAATAGCATTAACTATATTTAGCTATATTATCTATTTTGCTCGTCAACTTTCCCACCTTTCTACATTATTAAATATTCTGTATTTCTGTGCAAGTGCGGGGTTTTAGCATTTTACACACACATACACAGACATATCACGGCTATATCCCCGAAGGGGTATGCAGAGGTGCATTACACACCCACAATTTGCCAGTATTTTTAGTCCCACGTAATAGAGGGCAAGCCTATTACCTTCTACGGGCACACATTTAATGGGTTATGTCCAAAATTACCGAATTAATTTATTGAATAGTAGCAGCAAGATTGTAATTTTGAAAAAAAAAATTGAGACTTGTTACCTTGCCATGAAATATTATAATAATAAATAATAAATAAATATTTTTGGACATTCTCACACAATTTCATCTAGCCCAAATTAAGCTAATATAAGCTTGTGTTATGGGATCTAGACAACTGATAAACATACTTATATATTTCTAAATACATACATATTATACATAGAAAATACCCAAACTCCGAAACAAACATTTGTGGATCACACAAATAATTCGATTCGACCCGGAATCGAACCTGGGTCCTCAGGGGCGGCAATCGCATACTCATACCACTGAGCCACCGAGGCAGTCATATTGATGAAAGGCAACAAAATCTTACGTGCCAGCCGCTATGGCACAACCAATTAAAGTTCTGGGCGCCTCGGATTATTTAGCATTTTAGCGTAGTAGTAACTAACTTCAGAGTCAGACCTGCAGACCTGGAGATTCTTTACAAAAAGGTTCTCAGGAAAGATTTAAGATACCTAGATTATAAAGTAGATAAACATTTATCAATTGAATGACTATTTAGTGTAATAATTTGTACGACTATAATGGAGTTTATCATAAGGTCGTGACATAATAATTTACAATTTATTCACGAACATGTTCTAATCCATGTTGTAAGTTTGGACAACAATTAGCATTATTATTCGTACTCTACGCTCCAAGCACACGTACGACAACCACATGAAAATCACACAATATCGTAGTTATAATAATTTAAGAAACCGAATTCCAATTACCAGCGTAGGACCAAATGGAACCAAATTAAAATGGAACCACTTGAGAAGTAGTAGCAAACAGAAAAAAAAAATATGACTGAAACATCGATATTTTTAACTTGAAACTGACAAATGGACAATGGACTACTAATACTCGTAGAAAGCATGTAAATAAAATGTTAGTGTCAAATTATAGGTATTTTCGATGGTATGTTCAGTAATACAGTTCGTACATTAGTCATAAGTATATACATAATTATATACTAAAAATATTTACATTACAAAATATCGTTTAAAAAATCCTCCGCGTCATTGCCAACTCGGAAGGTTCTCAGAATGCTGGCTGTGTTGCCACGTTGGATGGCGATACTTATTCTTTGGGCCAGAAAATAAAAAGCCAGCCTTCTGGTCCTGAGAAGCATCGATTAAGCGGTTAGCAATGTCTCTATAAAGGCAACGAGCACTTGGACCCCATGACCCCAGTGTCTCAACCCCAAACGGCTCAAATATGTAATCACCTGCTAGGTTAGCATATTTACGTCGTTTGAGGCCTTCAGCCGATGCAGCAGCAGCGACGGCACATCCGGATGTGCTTGGAACTTGTGAAGGTGTCAACGCATGTAGCGTCCCACACCAAAGGCCTTCCCATCTTCCACGGTAGCAACGACATATCTTCCGGTCTCTTTCCATCGCTTCGTGCTAAACCATTTGGTTGACGTACGGCCGGAAGACCTGCGGTGGAAAGAGCCCTACGAATTATGTCGTTTAGAATAGCGTGCCGAGGTATACGACCTGCGCTTCTGCTACAAGAAAGGCCATGGTGTCCCAGATTATCGACGGCTACTCCACACGTGCAATGATGCGGAGATACAAGGTGTACCCAGCCGAAGGCAAGTGGCAATGCGGAAAGGTTGTGTCGTCCAACATTGTACCGATTTTGGGCGATGGGAGCGCCTGGATCCATAACCCTGACTCCCATTCTCCAACGCATGCGAAATATTGACACTTCTGTCAATATTTCAGAGCGTATTAAGTCATAACTTACTTATTATGCTAATATATTGCTGGTGGGTGGCACAGCTTTGTAGACAACCGAATTTCAAACACTATATTTAGCATAACAAGAAGGTTCCATATAGTACACGAAACGATCACTCAAATTTACCGTCATAGAGTCTGTTTTCAAAATTAATTTATAATAATATTTTTATCTACTTTAAAAAAGGTGGAAGTTCTCAATTCGACTGTGTGTTTTTTATTTTTATTTATTTATTTATGTAGGTACACACAGTATATACATGTATACAATGGCGCCACTTATCTCTAAAGAGATCTCTTCCAATGGGCCTAGGAGAGGAGAAGTGATTTCAAACAGGTGCTGGTGTGTGTGCAGGTTGGTACGGTTGTTAAGGTTAATAAACTTACATACACTATAAATACATAAATTCACAAATACATAAATATTAACTAATCATAAACATACATACATTAACATACACATAGTTTATGTTTGTTACCTTGTATCTTCTCTTCTCTTACCTTACATCTTATTTTAATTTGGTTTATATCTTCTTATATCTTCTCTTTATATCTTCTCATACCTTATATCTTATTTTAATTTGGTCCCTTTCCCACCATTATTCTGTCCCATTCCGGTAATTTGAAGTCGGGTTCTGTGTCAATGTAGGACGTGTTTTTTTGTAAATTAAATCCGTATAAATGTTTAAGAAATTTTAAACTTTCTCTAGGGTTTCAATAATTAGAATTTGAGTGAACTTCAGTCAGAATGCTCATTGCAATACTTTCTCCCCTAGATATAATTCAATTCGCAAATTTGTATTGACCGTACAGATAAAAATGAGATTATTAGGTCAATAGTAAAGTACAGATTAGTAGACTTTTCTAGTGCTTGTTACTTGACCCTCTTATTATGATGAGCAATGTAGACCTACCTACATTACTATGACTATAGTATTAGAGAATATAGCTGATTACCGCGTGATACAGCTTTTTCGTTCTCAATTCCTCCGGGAAAATAATTTCGGGATAAAAAGTAACCTACAGCAGTCAGGAATAATTTACCTACATATTAGTAAAAGAATTTTTCCAATTGGTCCGTTAGTTTTAAAGCTTATTTAATGCAAACAAACATACATTATATATGTCCCAGTATTGTTATCTTTCTGACCCACTGGACCTACATCTGTGAATTGGACTGTGAACTTATTGTATGATCATTATATTACACTACAATTTTAGAGCTGGCTGGGTCTATAACAGAACTGTTGTACCCCCGGTTCATCTAATAATAAGCCAGTACAAGAAACTTGTGTCAAGGTTATCGTATATTCAGGAAATCGGTATGTTATGTATCGTTATCGGTACAAAGATTATTCAAATAAAACAAATTTACACCTCCTCGATGTGCGAATGAATAAATCTAACTCTGACAGTTAATAAACTTAATTAGTAATTTATGTAACGTATAACTTTGCGTCAAAGTTATACGTACATAAATTACCAATGTAAATAAATAAAAAAAAAAAAATGTGATATTATACTGACAAAGTAATTATAATTTCATGTGAGAATAAAATATAACGAAGGAATCTCCATGGTTTAGTAAGTAAGACATTCCCCTAGTAGGTACCTATACCAGGCAGATGTCACTCGCCTAACAATCGCAAAAAATACGTGACGTCAGCGACAACTTGAAGTTGTAAGTCAGTAAAGGTTGTCTCTTGTTTCTTTGTGATACGGCATTGACCATAGAGTTGATATTGAGGCATTAACGTCATAATTATTGGTCAAATTATGCTGGAACTTTCCTGACAACCCTAACGTTCGAATTATGTTCTCTGTAAACAAAAGAATGTGCTTTAATTAACGTCGGAGTGCAAGTTCTGTATGTAAGTACTATTCCCTATTCTGTGCCTACACCTACCTATATTCGTGATCTGTCGCCCACTCTTTCTTTTTTCTTATATATAGTTTGAAGTCTAGATGTTATTTTCAATTTAGGTTTCGTCTCATTACCTTCATACACCACAGGCTTGTATTCAGATATAAGAACAAAGATTAATTTATATATTTCTGTATTTGAAAGCAAAGATTTTGATTCTACAATTCTTAAATAGCGCGATTTAGAAATCACATGAAGCAAAGATAAGATTAGATGATGTCGGTATTGCTCATTGCAGCTCAGAAGTCAGAGCATTCTCCTTGTTAGGGAAAGGCCATGTCGTGTTCGAGCCCTGCCGTTGATATTTCAGTTTTTGTGATTTATAATTTATATTTAAACATTAAAGAGTCATTTTACTGCTATCCTTAGGGAAGGGAACATGTTCGAACTCCACCTGAGACCATTATCAATTATATTAGTACAATAGTTATGACCTATAATTGGTATAATAAAATCGTTGCAGCTCATTTCATTATTCATTGTAGGAAATAATTCAAGCTTGTTTGAGTGTTGTTGGTTGTGCTGTATTTTCACGGAGCACCTCTGAAACTGAACAATAGCTAATTTATTTTTGACAAAAAATAAACAACTATACAAAAACTTCCGAAATTACAAAAGTGAGGTCTCCGTTGTAATTTAAAATAATTATCATTTATTACACGTAATCACACACTCAACATGACAAGTTAACTATAATTGTACAACGTACTCGTATAAAGAACTTAAAACACACACAAAATACGTCGTTGCTTATTATCAACTTCCTAGGTGACCTAGACCTATTACTGAAACAACCAATAGGTTTATTTTTCTTATACCTACTTATTAGGTTCGCCAAATTGACGCCGCCCGCCTGTACATTTTTTGGAATTTATGCATAACTAGTACGGTGTCTTGCGCGGTGCTTCGCACCGCACCACGCCATAGGTTTTGGTCTATAACTTTTGACCCCTTAGGGCTATGGTAAAATATTTAAATTTTTTGGCTTTTCTCCAGATCGAGGGCTATCCATAGAGGGGTCAACCATCATTGGAGCATAAGCAGTTCTCGAGGGCTAAGGGGGACATTCCCCATTTCTATATATAGATTTGGTCGTCATAGAAGCAATATTCTGACTCAAAAAACTAATAAATATAAAGTATCACAAAAAATAAATAAAAAAATAAATTAGGTAGGTATAATTGTATCGTTAAATAAAATAACAATACGTTTTATTCCCAGCAGTCACAAAATTCAAAATATAAAATTCACAATCTTTATTTACATAGGTCAAAAATACGCTAAATAAAAGTAAAAAGTTGTTAAAAGTGGTTGTATAATGTACATTTAGGTTGCTAGATTTGCAAGCAACAGGTAGTGCCTGTGTGTAAGAGTCTGGCAAGAAATCGCACGGGCATCCTTATTGAAATTATACCAGTGACCAAAAATATTATTGTAGTATAGTGATTAGGCTTACACATGTTCTGTCAGCCCTAAATATCGTGTTCGTAACGCGTGACTACGTGGCTTATTCATGAGTGATTAAATAGGACATCTATAGTAAAGGTGCGCCACTAAATGGGTCACAGACTTGACAAATGAGACAATTTGGTCGTCATAAAAGCTATACTAGTTAAATGTTAACTAAGTACCGGTTGTTTTGATAGTATAGGTATGTAGATAGCTACAATTTGTACCAAAAAAATACCCGTCAAAAATTGACACAACAACCGACTTCAAATGACCGAAATGGGACCAAATAATTGTCGGAATTGGACCAAATTGAAATGGGACCACTTCCGAAGTAGTAGGTTTCATTTAAAAACAACTCAAAATCGGTTCACCCACTCCAGATATATGAGGTAACAAATATTTAAAAAAATACAGTCGAATTGAGAACCTCATCCTTTTTTGGAAGTCGGTTGATAAAAAACTGATGTTTTTTTAAAATAATAAGGGTGTGTTAAGCAATCGCAAAAACGATCTATTAGCCGTTAACTCCTTCAGCTAAGCTATAAGTGCTTGTGTTAGGAGTGGGTTCTAGTCAATAGTGTTGTGACCGGGAATCTAACGCATTTACCAAGCTACGAAAGATTCAGTTGTCGGGTTTGATCGGCGTTACTGATCCACTACAGTATTTCTTCTTCTTCTTCTTTTAAAAACGTGGGTCCATCGATATTCATCGATGATTTTGCCAATGTCAAGGTAATGCTTGATTTTTTCCGCACAGAAGAACTAGTTACTTAGAACTAGGGACGTTGTTCGTTTTGTAATTGAGCGTTTAGGCCTGGATTTTTCCATTTGATTGTATGAGGTAACCTAAAAGGCCACCAGCCACGCGCTCCGCAAAAACCCAAGTTGGGGGACTTGACATGTATTTGATTGGCAACAGTTATATGCAGATAGTAGTAGTACCTAATACCCTTAATGGTGAGTAAAAGTGAAGACCAAACGCCTAATAATAGGCGCCTACCTCAAAAATGTGTAATTGCTTTCGTTAAAATATGTTTAAAAAACTTGCCTAAAAGCTACGTCTTTATATTAATTATAAAAACAGGACAATGTACTTTCATAATCTACTAATAAAATTAAGTGCCTATGTATGAGTGTTCTCCTAGTTATGTTCATGTCTTAGAGCTCAAGGTTCGTTTCTGGTAGTAAAGCTGACCAACCAAATTCTGACCTTCTGTAGTCCACAATGCACCATTCAAAAGTCTACAGATTCCGACATTTATTCTCTACAATAAACTACGAGTAAATATGCTAACCTAGCAGGTGATTACATATTTGATCCGTTTGGGGTTTAGACATATGGGGTCATAGGGACCGAGTTCCGAGTGCTCGCCGCCTTTATAGAGACATTGCTAAACGCTTAATCGATGCTTCTCAGGACCAGAAGGCTGGCTATTTTCTTTCTTATCCAACGTGGTAACACAGCCAGCATTCTGGGAACCTTCCCAGTCGGTAATGACGCGGAGGATTTTTTAAATGATATTTTGAAATGCAAATATTTAATAAGTATATAATTATGTATATATAACAACGAGTAATTCGATTTAGTTACTAGTATAGTATTCTTATAACTGTGGTTTAGTTAACGAACAAACTAATAATAAGGTACGACTAAGAACTTGCCTCATTATCGCTGCAAACCCAATCAAGTCGGTCCTGTACTAGGTATTCCTAGAACATAAATACTATTAATAAACCTACTCCGTTAGCCTACGTTTATTTTACGTAATCATGTAGTAAAATAGAAAGGAATGTGTACCTGTTATTCAGCTATTCGCGTCGATAATTAATGGTTAATAGAAGAATCCATCTATAAACAGGTGTATGTATTCAAAATATAAATAAACTATTTTGAATGGAATGAAGTTGAATTTATTTTTAGTTAAATTACATAAACAATAATCTATACCTAATATTATGAACAGGAAAATATCGATTGGTTGTATGTTTGTTTGAATTCGCTAGGTTTCGTAACTACTTGATCGATTAGGACATCAACCCTGAGTAATAGGCTGACTTTATATCCCGGTAATGTGTTCTCACGGGAATCAGGATCGTGAAAATTATATCACGCGAGCGGGGCTGCGGTGATCGTCTAGTAGGAACCTACATAATACTCATAGGAAAGTTATATTGACAAAGGGTACAGTGAAGGTTAATAACATGTCAATCGGATACATTATTATAGTCAGTCTGGCATGTTTCCTGGTAAGCAACTAGATTGAGAGTCGAAGCATTCCCTGATTCAACGATATGTCTCTAAAATGAGACGCTAAGGTCAAAACAGTAAAGGACGAAATAAGGTTCCTAGCTCAAAACTATAAGAACAGGTTAAGGCACCACCCTAAAGAACTGGCTTATGAGCTTATTTACATTAGCTACCACAAACGCCTCAAGCGATATCATATCCAGGACCTAGATTCCCGATACTGAAAAGACACTAAACGCACAACAGATCAGCTCATAGTCAAGGACTGATCGCAGATAATAATAACAAAAAAATGAGACGCTATGCATCAGACCTCCAATTGCCCAACCGCAAAAGTTGAATTGAATCTTTTTTGTTATTTGGTGGTTGCACACGGAAATGTGAAGCGATAGTTAACCGCCGTCGCTCGAGTAACGTCGATAGTAGGTAGGTTAGGTACCTACTTATGAACCTCGAGATATAAACAATGATTTTACCTTATTACAACAATACAAATTACATAATATACTTCCAATTTGACTGTATCCCATCTTGCCCGGTGACTTGGCCCGGCACCGGGCCAGATGGAACAAAAAGTTTTATCTGGCCCGGTGATATGTTTACCGGGCCAGATGACACATATTAAGTGCCATCGTCCCCGGTAAGAGGAGAAAAGAGGATATGTACGCCTCGTAATTTGTGAAATACTAACTGGTTGCATCTATGAAAGGGATTGAACTTACAAATCAAACTGCTTAGTATACAATAATCAGTTTTTATTGTGTATGACGCGATATCAACTGTGTGTCATAAATGTTTTCATATAAGTAGATGCTTTTTAATTTGAACATAATAACAATATTTTTATAATAATAATAATCAACGAAGCCATAATTATAAACAATCAACAATATACATATAAATTGGTATCTTTACCCAAATTTAAAATAACTAACATTTATCGATCATACTACAAAATAAGATCTTTTTTAATTTGACTATAATAACAATATTTTTATAATAATAATAATAATCAACGAAGCCAAAATTATAAACAATCAACTATATACACTTAAATGGTCTCTTTACCAAAATCAAAAATAACTAACCTCTTATCGACCACACTACAAAATAATTTTTATAGGTGCCTATATCACAAATGTTAATAATCACAGATTGTAGTTGAGTATAATCGATATCAATAACATTAAAAATTTAATTTCAATTTCAATTTAAATCAAAAAACTTAATTTGTGTCATCTGGCCCGGTAAACATATCACCGGGCCAGATAAAACTTTTTTGTTCCATCTGGCCCGGCACCAGGCCAAGTCACCGGGCCAGATGGGATACAGTCTCCAATTTATGTAATGATTTCTTCACGTAATCCAATGTTATAAACATAGTTATCACATGACACAAAAACATATAATTTTGATGTTTGATTTATTTTGCTCCCATGAATTTAAATTCGACGAATTGATTAATTGGAAAATTAATATATTATCATGACTTAAAAATGAAGTCCATGAGAACATCAAATATTATATTAATTAAAAGATACCTAAAGTAGATAGCGTTGCTGTTGACAGTTCTTTGATAAGCACCTTATCAGACTCATTGCTCTTTAAGTGTGATGTAATTGCCATGCCTATAACAAAACATGTTGTTTCGATTACCCTCCTTAATACTAATTTTGTCATAGTAGCAAAACATGGAGCATGGAGTAATCTAGTTTCAGTTGTCATCAAAATAAACATGTTGTTAAAATATTTATTAATTGACCGAGCGAGCGAAGCGTCTTATTTTCAACTCGAGGACTGGCCGTGTTGGCGTGGTTTGTCTGTCTGTATGTATGTATGTATGTGTGTCAGTTCTACAGGCCGCATTTTTCAGCCGATTTTCATGAAATTTGGCACAAGTGTTCTTTGTTGCAAGGCGCAACTTTTGTCGAAGGGATTTTTCGATTGGGGGGAAAATGGGGGAGAAATGGGGGGAAAACTACTACTCTACTGTTCGCAGAACTACTAGTACATATCTGCATTCACCCTACAAGACACGTCCTTTCCTCTAAACGTGTACGTAACGTGGTACCTACATAAACGATTTTACCCATATTGTTGATTAATAGGTGATAAGCTTATTGTTGTTGCTGTGGACATAGGGATATTTTTCAGAGCCGCGTCCGTCTTAGGTTTTAGCCTGTGCCCTGTGCGGGGACCTGAGGCCATGATTTCTTATTAGGATCATACAACTTTATTATAACATAGTATAAAACAAGTCGCTTCCCGCTGTCTGACCCTATGTATGCTTATATCTTTCAAACTATGCAACGGATTTTGATGCGGTTTTCACAAAAGGATAGATTCTTTAGAAAGGTTTTAGTATAAAATTTGTTAAGCCGCGGGCGTCCACTAATAGTTCCAATAAACGTCAAAGTAACGACGTTAAAGACACTAGAAAAATACAGACACACTTCAAATTAATTACATAACTGCACTGGTGGGCTCTTGTCTGTAACTACTTATAAACTTTCCCAGAACACATAACAAGGAGTACTT
Organism: Nudaria mundana; assembly: GCA_963556515.1. Taxonomy (NCBI): domain Eukaryota; kingdom Metazoa; phylum Arthropoda; class Insecta; order Lepidoptera; family Erebidae; genus Nudaria; species Nudaria mundana. The sequence continues at coordinate 19,323,362 of OY748287.1, forward strand.
TCATAGTTGAAAACGCATGACGATGGTTGAGTACTTAAAAAACCTTTAATCAATTACTATTACCAGATGTGTGGTCTCGTTTCAATGATTTCAGTGATATCTTTTATCTAATAGATAAAATAGTTATATCTATCTGATGGATTATTAGTCGTGTCGTAAGTAGCAGGTAAGTAATGTGTCGACATTTTTACTTTGGTGATATATATACTTAATCTTTGTGTTCCAACACTTTTAATAAACCACGAGTGGTATTTAACCGTCTCGACGCATTACGACAAATACGCACTTTAATCGATCGATCATAAATACGCGACATGACCAATCTGAACGGCTCCACATATATTACACATAGTTTTAAAGTCCATCCAAGGTACCAATTACAGGCAGGTTGTTATTAAAAAATAACTAAGGCTTAACTTCACAAAAATTTGCATCTTGATTTAGTCAGATAAGGCTGCGAAAATTGGTTGCAAGCTTCACACCGTAATTGTAAGTAGGTAACTCAAATTGTCATGTTTTGAATTTCAATGTGAGTGTCGTGAGTGTTGATAGAATGTAGTTTGGCTGTGTGACAGGCAGAAAGGTTTTATGCGTCCATATTTCACCAGGCTCTATGAGTACCTGTACCTCTATTCTACAGAACCTCGTCCGTATGAACGCCACACCAACATCAAATGGTTAACGACATTTTGGTTGAAATCCTCTAACTACTAAAAGTACATTTATTTATTTATTTATTTTATTTATTTTATAATGTTTGTACATACACACAAAAAATAAACAAGAAACAGAAGTACAAAAGAATAAAGTGAGCATAGTACAAAGGCACTACTTATTCCTAAAGGAATCTCTTCCAGCAGGCCTGAGAGAAGTAAGAGTGAAAGGCTAAATGTGTGCAGTGCAAGTAAATAAATAAACCTACATAAACTATGGGTGCTATAATATATACATAGATACACACACCTTCCATCACACCTTTAAAATCTTCATCTTTTGTTTATCTCGCGTTGCATTATATTATAATAGAGAAGTATAAATACTTACGTTAGTTTACACGGCTCCTTAGTTCAAAGTTGATCCAACACGTGATTTGCGACTTGTTTTTATTGCACGTCACATTAATCAGTTTATTTCTTACTAAGCAAACAGGAAAATTTGCATAGAACCTTACGATATTCAAGTATACATTTTATGCTTTGTGTTTATCTTGTGAAGTATATTCTTGGTGAAATTTTTTTGCCTAATTAATTTGCTATGCCAGCGAGTACAAGCAATTCATAATAACGAACTCTGAGAAAATTTTTCAACTAAAAAAAACAGAAAATAAAAATAATAATCATCAAAATCCGTCCTTATATAATAGATCTAAATCCTAAGGCACCCAAAGTACTCTTATCCTTATTTTGTAGTTCATTAAAAATCTTAACCTTCAACATCAATAGGCCATTCGTATTTCAAATTGTCTAATTTGCTCAGAAGATTGTTTTTTTTTTTAGTACCAATACCTGTTAATAGTACTAGGAAGAACTCGTTTGAACCTCCTAATGTTTGCCAGCACGCACGTAGCTATTTCAGCTTATTAGGACTGCTATTATAGTGCCTAGAGACTAGTTTCTTTGCTACTAAACATACCAGTTGCAACCATATTGGGACAAGCTACTACGTCGGTAGCACTAAAGCATTGCGTGCTGATATCTCGTGTTGTTTAAACTGAGAGGATAGATAATAATAGGTATGTGTTGTCTCCCAAAACAACTGATATAATTATTAACTTAAAGAGATGTAGATTTATTTATTTATTTTGACAGATTTAGATGTGACATGATGTGGGTAAATACACCGTGAAAGTACCACTGTTTACAAAAAAGAAATATTTTGAACTGTTTCGATAACAGAACTGACTGGAAGTATTACTTTGAAAACAAACACATTTTTAACATTATTTTATCATTAGTGAGAAAAAATAAACTGACTCGACATTTTTATCAATTTAATACGCCTCTGCCTACTCTTTTTGGAAATACTAGTGGGCTACAAGCTAAAACATCTAACTGATGGTGTAATAAAAATATTCAGTGGTTGGTATATAATTTTACATAATAATTAGATATTTACACAACGAATAATAAAGATTAAGACAATTCGTTAATTTAATTTTCTTGAAAACTGTATACCTAGTAAGTAGATTATCTATCTACGTCAACTGTATATAAGATATAATTCAATACTAATTAATAGCACACATTTATGTGGACACAAACGTACCTACTGAAAAATGCAAATATCATCTTTTTTTTAATTCCTTTGCCCAAGGCCGCAGCCGCACCTACGTCCATTGCCGAGCACCTTTGGTTAGCAGTACGAAGAATTTAAGTATAATGTCATCTAACTTAAATAAAAATAAGGCTATCTGCTTTAGCTAGTAGGTAAGAGAATTTAAGCCAAAACTCCACCACTTACCAGCCACTTTTCCACGGCGCGCCTTCAACCCTCAATGGTGTGGCCTTAGATATCTAAGCTAAATCAATAGAACATTAAAACTACAATGATAATTGTTTTAAACGTTTTATAGTCAATGTACGGTAGTGCATGAACGTTAAATGACAATTGATGGAGTGTGATAAATATGGTTATGCATTACAGATCAATATGTCACATAAACCGAATTAATAAAACCGAAACATTAACCATAAAATCTTGTTATTGGAAACTGTCATAAATCAATCTCTTCTAGCGGTTTTAGACTAGGGTTGGCGAAACTAATATTGTGTCCATCAATTATTTATATTTCAAATTGTGCCATTTAAATACACAAATATGACCGTTACAGCAAAACAGTTCTACTTAGGTTTACATTTATTTCAACATATAACAAAATTTTATGATATATTAATACAAGAAATCTTAATAAATATGTACATGTCTTCACACATTTATCCCCGAAGCGGTAGTCAGAGGAATTTAACCCCCACACTTTGCCAATAATTTTGTTAGTCCCATGTAAACTATCGAAAATCCATAACCACTCTGTAATTCAAACCAAAACTTCAACAACCAGGACAGAATGATATACCAGTATATTATTATAGAATCGCTACAGTTCGCCTATATTAATGAATAAAGTCGTATTGACTTAGCCATTAGACCCCTCTCAGGTACTCACACTAACCAACTCATATAGGGGGTTGTCTGCCTGGCCCCGAGCGCCCAGTTTTTCGTGATCGTCTAGCTGGCACCCAGGCAGGTGAGTAACTAATATATTTATTTCATTATTTTTTAACTTAATATACTTGCTAACCTGATTTATGTGTTGACGTGCGCAAACTTTAATCAAATTGTAGCAGAAATATCAGTTTGTTATTATCTACAACAGCTCTTAGAGTCAACTCATCAATAACGAATAGAATAAGCTTATGACAACAAAACATAAATCAATAATCCTTTTCTGGTAGCAGAACTGGCAGAGTCAATTCTTTATGATTAATGAGAGCTGTCATACCCTTCATTAAGCCGAAAGTATCGGCTACTTGCTTACATAATGCATTTATGAAAGGTTTGAGAAACCATCACTAGACTTGGGATGGTCTGCAATGTACTCGTAGTTTACTGTAGGATAAGTTGTGAATTTACTTCAATTTTACCTATTACTTATTAGTCCCGTTTAATTTATCAGTGCATCTACAGGCCCTTATCCCCAATTTTTTTTTCACTTGGAAATATATTTATGCGCTATACAAATTAAATGTCAAGCTTACAAAATGATTAATAAATATACAAAAATAAACAATTAGTCTGTCAGAAATTAAAAAAGTCATAAACTAATATATACGTCCTGCATCGTTCCTGGTGAAAAGGTGCCCATGATGCTGCAGCATGGCCCCGCTGACTGGCAATGGACAATCTTTGCACCAGGAAAGACCCAGGGCGAGTGTCACCGGACCTCTCCCTAATTCTATGTCCTAACTCCGGGACAAAGCTCTTGGCTTCGAAGCCCCAAATGCCCAAGGTCTCCAACGCTAAGGGAAGAAATAAATTATCCCAATTATTTGGGGTTTAAATTATTAGTTTTGAGTTTATGAGGGATAATAATTGTGAAAATATTGAAGGTACCTATCATCCATTGAGCCTTTTGCCAACCCTGTTGGGGTCAGCTTTTCAGATTCATTTTCTGTCGGCGTTTTCCTAAAATACTCGTAGTATCCTGTATTATGTTGCATAAATATTGTTGTATAAAGAGTGAAACGGCTTCAGCAGTCGGTTTGATTTACAACCAATTTATATTTAAATAAAGTTAAAACTCCATACTTATCAGCCATATGATATGCATCGGGGTCGATTTATGAGGTTTTTAACGACATAATCCTATTCCAGAAAGGGTTGTAACCTATAAGTTATAAGGGGTATCAGACATTGTTATAAACTATCATTTTTATTTCGCGTTTCGGGTTTGGCCATAAAATAAAATGGATTGGCTTTCGAGTGTAAATATGAAACATACAATGCAATTTGAATGAATATTTATGTGTATAAAAATGGAAAGATTACATTATTCTTTCTTTATAGATACCCAAACAGTAACAGCAGACAGGTTACACACATTACAATTAGGTATACAATTTAACAAGTGTGCAGTAAATTTCACTATGGACGTTTACTCATACGACATTTCATAAGGATCTTTTCTGTCTTAATATCCATCTTAAGTCCGAAACTGTTTGAACAACTTTCATGGCACCTTTTACTACAGTTTTTGGTTACAGATAATTACTAACCTTTAGGAAGGATATTTTCTTGACACCTTTTTTATAGGAGAGGCACTTCACTCAACGTCACGGTCTACTTACGTAAATGAAATAGATTAATTTTGACAGCTAATTTGTTAACGTGTTATATACAAAACATAAAATACAACATTTAAGAACAAATACAAAAATACACGTCAAAAATTGACACAATAACCGACTTCAAATTGCCGAAATGGGACCAAATGATAGTCGGAATGGGCCAAATTAAAATGGGATCACTTGGGTAATAGTAGTTTTCAATTAAAAATAAAATCTGTTCCCCCAGTTCAAAGATATACGAGATAAAAAAAACATAAGTACAGTCGAATTGAGAACCTCCTCCTTTTTTGGTAGTCGGTTGAAAAGACAGGACCCATGCTTCTAAATGTTACATCTTATGGACATGCATGAATATTTTACTTATGTGCAAAAGTTTTAGAAATGAACCGATGCCGAATGAACATTTTCTCCAGTAGTAAATGTACGGCTAAATGTCCGGTTATGTTCTTCACCGCCCGTGGCCATGATGTTTGTGCAAGTCATTTGTGAATACGGAATTAAGATTTCTGTGAAAATACTAACTGCCAAGGCACTTAAGTAAGCATTTAGCTTGTATTCATTTTGATATTTATTTTTTACTCTACTACGTAATGCACATGTGTATTGATTAGCCGATAATTATATTCTAAAGAGGAAAAAGTTGTAAAAATAACTTGATAGCGAGCACGACAGATTTTCATAGGGGGTATTTTAGTAGGCTTGCCTTTTTTCTTTTAATTCCGCGAGACCACGGCCGCTCCTATGTTCATTGCCGCGGGCGTCTCTGGTACACACCAGAAGGTATTTCCAGTGGCGCCCGGCAGACCTTGGCCACCTGCGTCGCCTCTGCGCTGGGTGTAGGCCTGCTCTACTATAAAATAAACCAGGTTTTGATTAGTCTATTACCAATGAATAGTAACACGTAGTCTAAGCAGCTTCTCACTAAACACTCATCTCTCAAATAGTCAATAAATGATGTAGGTATCTATGCTACACTATGGTGGTAACCTTAATATAGCTTCCTTCAAGTATACTCAGCTGTGCAATAAATCAATATACTCGTAACTCATATTATTTATAGTACGTAATATTTTATTCCATAACAAAACATCAAACTTTATACCTATTGTATTACTTAGTACATTTTAAAACCGAAGACATAAAATATGCTTGAATAGCAAAGATAAACTGGCAGCCTATTTGCAAGTAGATAGGTCCTATGGTCTACCTAAATCCTAAGTATCTAAAATTTACTTCAAGGTTTGGAAAGGATGCAAGTAGGCGAATAGTTACCCGCCTACTTACATTTTAGAGTATACAATAAATTACTGTCAATATACTCGTAGTCAAGATATTTATTGTTGAATAACATTCATACAAATATATTATACACCGTGAAAGTACCACCGTTTACAAAAAAAATGCAATAATCTAAGCCAAACCTTAATATACAAATTTCCCTTTTTTGTATTAAAAGTACAGGTAGGTACTTAGATAAGTACTAAATTATTTTCAATAATTGTCGTATTGGTTTTATTTCTAAAGTTAGAAATTGGAATACGTTTGTCAGAACTCATTAATTCTAAATTGGATGGTCGAAGCGATTCTCAACCTGACTGTACGGTTTTTTGCCAAAAAACCTATGTGTGTCCAGTTGACGACAACTGAAACGTGATTTATTTAAGTTTTGCTATCTGGACACACGTAATAATATTGTTGTGTCCAGATGACGAAAGAATACAATGTTCTATAGTTGATTTTCGCCAACTGAACACACGGTGTGTCCAGTCCTTCGTGTCGAGTTAGTGTCTAACCCATTTTTTTTAATTAAATACAATAATAGACTACTGTTCTTGTGAAAATGTATAAACAACCATTTACAATCAAAAAAAATAATTATGAAGTACGCGTATCTACGAGTACTGTCTAACTAAAGAGAGATATTAATTTTTAAAAGTCATGAAAATTAAAATAGCTTCACACTGCATCTCACATTTGAACTGTTTTTCGACTGTACGAATATTTCCACAATAGCACTTAAAGTCATTGACATTTTGTGCATAGTTAGAGTGGTCGTTGACTCCATTTAAGCAGTTTCTAAACCCTAGAACTTGGGTATGACAATACAGGTCCTATCGCCCACGTACACCGCTCTCCAATCATACTCCGCTTTCAACTTGTATGAATCGAGAAACTGCAATAAACATGGAATCGATTACAGTACAGTCATTCGATTTGTAACTGAGACCTTTAATGGTGGCAAAACATTTATCTTACAGACACCGCACTATACTATAGTTGACAATGACAAATTTTAATCGTGTTACCTTGTAGAAGAACAAAACGCATTCTTTTGTAATATTATGTATATATCTGATTATCTGCTTACACAATGTTGAAACAATTAGTGAATTGAATTGGTGTTCGTACATGTCTCTGAATTTAACAATACATTAATCAAAATTTTTTACATTTTATTCCCAATGTGCCCAAAGCTCAATGCCATACGATTCTTTTTATTCATAAACTTTTTTGGTTCTAACTAATTGAATGCAAAAACTACACATAAATAAATATTTCGACATGAATACGGCTTTCATAAAGTCAATTGTGTTCTAAAGCAGAATCATCTTATTTTGATCTTTATCGACATAGTATTGTACCTACTTATGTTCCACGTCCTCCTAACAAAACAGTAAAATACACATCATTAAATGCAGTGAATTAGGTAATTTGGTATCTATCTATATATTGCGCGTATTTCGTCAGTATTACCCTTCGACCACTAATAAAGGTATCACGCATACGTAATAACATTTACAACTTTTCTTTTTAATTAATAGAAAACCAAACAATAAGAAAAGAAATTACCACAAATGCAAAGCTCCGCTTATCCCTCGCGAAATGTATCGATACACACATTCGTACGAAGTAGTTTTTGAACCAAATTTGACATTCTCAAAATTCGAGTAATTACACAAGAACTTACTACCGTAAGTTACGTATGTAACTTTCCGTGCGTATCGGTTGAATTTCACTCAATATATTGCGGTTAATACCCATTGCACATGCTCAATTGTACAAAATCCAATTTACAATAACAATCATGATTCAAAAGTAAAACGTCGGATTTGGTAGATGTTATTTATTAGTAAGTGGTATTTAAAACTTTTATAGAATTTCAATAAGATCGTATGTACACACTTGAACTATAGATTTCTCTAAACATACGAATATTATAGTGAATCGTTGAATCTTCAATGTTGGATCACTGTATCACTGTATCACATATGTACCACTGTTATTTTTTTTTACATAATTCTTGGGCAACTTTCGTTGCCCTAACCTTTCTGTATTTTTATATAACTATTTACATGACTATTACATAAATTTACATGACTATTACATAAATTTACATGACTATTACATAAATTTTATGTAATACTTCATGAACATTGGCGATTTTAAGGAAAAAATGTAAAATTCAAGAAAGTTACGTAAAATTTCATATTTTTCCGTAAGTTTCCCAGATTTTAAGGGAATTTTACAGGTTTATGTAATTTTTTTGCATGTAAAATTACAGAATTTTTAACAGTGAATACTATTGATTTGTATAAATTAACTAGTGGTCCCGGCGAACTTCGTACCGCCTGAAATTTTGCTTATGAACCTTCCCTGAACCTCCTCGAATATTTTAAGACCCAAATTATCCAAATCGGTCCAGCCGTTCACGCGTTATGTCGTGACCAAGGGAAATAGGGATTCATTTTTATAAATAGAGATATCCGAGATGAAGAAGTTGTATTTAAGTAGGATGGCATACTAATCCTAAGTGATTTGTGTAAATTAACGAGACCTTATAAGGGCCTTGCCGTTAACGATAATAGCGGTTAAAGGATGTAAAAGTACCATCAATAAGGAAAATGATGGGGAATAAGGTGAGCCTAGTGCTAATAAATAATGTTGATCTTCCACATCGGCGTTCGAAAATTATGAACTTCTGGGATGAGGTATAGTTCCTATAGAGTTAAAGTATGAGGAGATAAAGAAGGAGGAGGTTCTTAATTCGACTAGGTAAGTATGTTTTTTTAAATGTTTGTTATCTTCTGTGATGATTTTGACTGCTTCCCAACTGGTCCCATTCCGACAATTATTTAATCCCATTGCGTTAATTTAAAGTCGATACTTGTATCAATTTATAGTCCGAGACGCCCAGAACTTTAATTGGCTGTGCCATAGCGACTGGTACGTAAGATTTTGTTGCATTTAATCAACATTTCATCCCAAGGCAACGGGGTCTCTATTTTTTTTTCAAAATTACAATATAGCTGCTACTTTTATAAAATTCATTCGGCCATTTTGGACATAACCCATTATGTGTGCCAGCAATAGGCTTGCCCCTATTACGTGGGAGTAAAATACTGGCAAATTGTGGGTGTGTAATGCATCTCGGCCTACCCCTGCGGGGATAGAGGCGTGATATGTGTATGTGTGTGTGTATTTGTGTCAATATTTGAAGTTGTTTTTTCTCATAGCATTTCGCAAATAAATTATCATAACCTACATTATAATTGATCAGCTATTAAACTACTTCACAAATATTTAACATAATCAACGTGCAAATTCCATTAAAAAGCCAAGTTTCATGCATATTTCTTGGGTAAAAAAATACGTCTGTTTAACTAATTAGGCAGTCCAAAAGAGCCGCGTGACAGTACGATACGGTCCATTACTTATACCGTCGTCGTATGCAGCTCATTAGCCCACACTTGTTGTATTTACACATCCCATAAACTAACAAAAAGTTTTTTTTAATTTCTGCTGAGAAAAGAAAAAAAGCGCCTCAGCCATTGTCTATGAAAATGTGTACCTATATTTACACACTTGGATCATACTTAAATACACATTAGTTTAAGTTGTGTTTAAGTCAAGAACTCCATATATAAAATAAATACCTACTCATATATTTTATCACTCAAAAATTTTTTTTTAAACAGATTCATGACATATCATTACAAAATAAAAGACATTTATGGTTAAGTGTTTAATTGTACAATATTAGCGAAAAAAAATATTTTTGTTGCTCATTAATTAGCTGTCACGAAGTAAACTCATACATATCCATCATACATATATTACGAAAACTGGTATGCGACCAAAGTTTTAACAGCTAGGAATTTTCAAATAAGGAACAGATTTACCGCTAATTATAGATGCAAAGTGGAACAAATGTTGTCCAAATTGGTCGACTGTGTAAACAGTTGGTAATAGACTCGACAAAATGCGACAGGAATAGGTTTAGTTTGTTAGAAAACATAATCTTTACCCGATTTTGTGAACTTACATCCGTCTACACTGCAGTATTATTCCTCGTCACATACATTGAAACCTTATTAGGTTTCAAGTTGCCATGTATTGTTCTTATTGCATAGTATCAGAAAATCTATACGTGATTGACATAATAGTAACGTCATATGCATTCAATTGTCTCAGTTTAAATATGTATGGCTTCATCTAATTGTTATGTGTAAGAATTGTTGGAATGTGTATGTGTTGGATGAGTAATATTCAAATGTCTATTGAATTCATTTATTTTGAGATACATGATAAATACTGCTGTGAATTTATTGGTTCAATTGTCATCTTCTTTGGATAGGTGCCTCGATCACCCAAGCCTTAGATGCACATCCGCCGTCGGGCGCCACTGGAAATACCTCCGGTGCAGAGACTCCCGGCAATGGACGTAGAGGCGACAGCGCGCGCGCTGACTTACAAAAAAAAACCATAGATCTAAAATACTAGTGGTTCTGTGAACCGTGGACTTCACGAGCTTGTTTAGAAAATGTCTTCTTCAATTTTCTTTAAAAATATAATTCAAATGTTATTCATTGTAAGCGAGGAGTGTGTTTGTAAAGTTTCATGCAAATCGGTTGACAAATACGGCTTCAAACATGATCTGGCAGAACCTGTAGTTGTAGAGATGTAGAGGTACAGACGAAAGAAATTGTCCCCAGTCTGCAAGTTGAAACGGAGACTTCGGTCGCTTCGCTCCCTCAGTGAATTATAATGAATCTCCAAATGGCACAGAGTATGAAATGTGTGTAAAAGGAATGCAAAATACTTTTGCAATTGATAAATAATGGTCATCAAATTTAAAAAAAATGTGGAGTAGTAAGGATCCGAGTAGTAAGGAAGTGTAGTATGACACTCGTTAAAAAAAATTAAGATATAGATCCACACGTTCAAAGAATCTAGCTAAACATTAACGAATCTATTATTGAATGCACTTTAAAAACTGTTATGATTATCAAAACAACTGTTAAAATAGTTTAAAAAGTCAAGTAACTTGCATAGACCTCAATGGAGTTCTAAGTTTTAATTCTAAGTCATTAGTTCCACTTTTAACAAACTAAGAAAACATTAATATAATTATTGAATGCAATTTAAATAATGTTATAATTATCAAAACAACAGTTAAAATAGTGTAAGAAGTTAACTAATTTGCATAGACCTCAATGGAGTTCTAAGTCTTTGTTCTTTAGCCATTAGATCTACATTCAAAGAATCTCGGAAAACAGTAACCAATCTATTAGGTATTGAAAACACTTTAAATACCTGTTATAATTATCAAAACTACAGTTAAAATAGTGTAAAAAGTTAATTAATTTGAATAGGCCTCAATGGAGTTCTAAGTCTTTGTTCTTTAGCCATTAGATCTACATTCAAAAAATCTCGGAAAACAGTAACCAATCTATTAGGTATTGAAAACACTTTAAATACCTGTTGTAATTATCAAAACTACAGTTAAAATAATGTAAAAAGTTAATTAATTTGCATAGACCTCAATGGAATTCTAAGTCTTTGTTCTTTAGCCATTAGATCTACATTCAAAAAATCTCGGAAAACAGTAATCAATCTATTAGGTATTGAATACACTTTAAATAGCTGTTATAATTATCAAAACAACAGTTAAAATAGTGTAAGAAGTTAACTAATTTGCATAGGCCTCAATGGAGTTCTAAGTCTTTGTTCTTTAGCTATTAGTTCTACATTCAAAGAATCTCGGAAAACAGTAACTAATCTATTAGGTATTGAATGCACTTTAAATACCTGTTATAATTATCAAAATCATATTTAAAATAGTGTAAAAAGTCAAGTACTATGCATTAATCAATGGAGTTCTAAGTCTAAGTTCTAAGTCATTAGTTCTAAGTTTATGGTAATTTGTATACACAGACACAACACAAATAGGTAGTCATACTTAACTATAAACAAACGTTTTAACTTTCTCGTCCGTATGTTAATTTATTTACCAACGAACTTACACACACATGACAAAGACGAAAGTGCTATATGAGAACAATGGGGGTCACACAACGTATTGTGTCATGATCTTAGAAGAGACAAAATGTTTTAATTTATCCTTGACACACACCAAACACCCTCGTCAAGAGGGTAGCTTCACTTATTGATAACGTCGAATAAAAAGTATCTATCAATAAAAAAAAACATGGCGCCGTCTATAGTTGGATATTGAAATTTTAATTCAAATGAATGTGTTTCAACTTTTCAACATAGTCCTCACCCATAAATAAAGTTGACTTCAACGCTTTCTTAACTTATTTGAAGTCCCCAAAAGTAAAGTAGTAAAGTAAGTTTAATAAATTAAGTGTAGGTACTTACATGTCCACATTCAACGTAATGTCACGTATCTGGTTTTAGTGCTGTTATATCTTTCAGCCCAGTTTTTGATGTGTAACGAATGTGAACTGTGAATTTCGTACGTCCGCTGACCTCCAACCAAGGACGACCGGTCACAGTTGAAATAATGAGATTCTATCTATTAAACTCGTAGTTCTGCGGTTTAGGTAAAACAATTAATATGCAAGCAGAAGATTAAAACTATTTGATACTCGTATGTTTATCATCAATAAGTCATCATCCACCGAGCTTTTTTCCAACGCAGTTGGGGTCGGCTTTCCAGTCTAACTGCGATTCGGCTGAACTTCGATATTTTCCGTGAAGCGACTGCCATCTGACCTCCACAACCCATGGGCGAAATCGAAGTTTTGTAGTCAGACCGGTCGGATTTTCGTTTTTTAGGGATCCAACTACCCCTAACGACTGCCATAAATGTTTGTATTAAAACCGGCTTAACATGCTCTCTGAGGCACGGAGGGGTCTTAATGTCTTAAGAAATGGTTACCCATCCTAAGAGTGGTCTGGCTAGATGTTGCTTAAACTTTGCAATGTGTTAACATTGTCGGTTACCATTAGACCACGAGCCCCTGTTTCTTTAATAAGTAATCTACAAGATATCTAAGTTTAAAGTGAACATTAAGAAATATTTTTGGAAAACCTTATTTATTCCTTGAAAGTAAATTATCTGAGAAACTCGGCGAAGGCAATGACTCAAGATAAGCGAATGAAGAACATGAAATGGTAATACCGTTTTATGAACACGTAATATGGTCACGTATATAAGCGGGAAGGTCATCCATATTTGTGCAAACAGTTGGCTTCGAGATAGCAACGTTTGTACTTATAAGTAAGCAAGATAATATCGTGTACGGAGCGAGCGATGTTAGAAAATCAACAAATTTCTACCTGCAACGGACCCGTCGTCGCCGTATTACGAGTCACGGACAAAAAAACCGTTTCCTTAACATTCCGTTTACAAGACCTCCGACACACAGGTCTCTTTGTGACCGTCCCCACCCTGCGCTGACGACCCTTTTTTGTTGACATGTTTGTTCACAATTATTCTGAGTTTGCGAGATTGAAATCCATTAGAGCATATTTGACCAGAAACATTTGGAGCCATAACAGTTTTAATATCAGAGTCCAACTTTTTCTTTTTAATTATTCCTTAACATTTAGAATTATTATCACTCATAATAGTAGTAGTGTGGTCAGAATAAGGATGTAATACTTGTGATAAGAACTGACAGGTATAGGTTTGTTGAAGTATTTGGACACGTAGATCAAATAAATCCTGAATGCACGATAAAGTATGCGAAGCAAAAGCGATAAAGGCAACTTAATAATAGTTCTTTTAAATCTGAAAGTCTCAATACGGATACAATATAATAAAAACTTCAGTAACATTATGTAAATAAGAATGAAAACAATAGTCCACGGGCTACGAAATGGTGTTGTGTCCATGACGGGCTTATTATACAATCGAAAGTGATTCACAAATAATTTGCATAGATGACATCAGAATATTACAGTGTCGCTGTTGTCATGTTTATACAAATGTAAAACACATATAACAATCGAAAAAGGATACGACTATAGATCTTTAATGTTTTTTAAAAATTCAGTTCAAAAGTTGAACATGGTAGAAACCGAAGCGAGTGGGATCCATTCTGGTAGAAACCGAGAAGTCAGTATTGTCCTAGTTGGGTCTGGTAACTCGTTAATTGATTGCGAGTGAGCTATGAGCGTAAGGGGGCCCAATAAAAGAAGTATTTACTGATGAGAAGTTCAAGTATTAATCAGTATTCCAAAGACTGTAGTTTTAAAAAATCTTTCCTTTCGTGCGTGTAATATAAAGAAGCCTTTTATCACAGAATTGTGTTGATTGAAACCTCTCTGAAACTTTAGATTTAACACCTATAATTTAATCTTGAGTCTTAGTAATACGAGATTTTGTCTTTCACTACTTTAGTCCACATCCTATTTTTTTAATTCCTCGAGACCGCGGTCTCTCCAATGTCCATTGCTGCGGGCGTCTCTGGTACACACCAGAAGGTATTTCCAGTGGCGCCCGGCGGACTTTAGTCAACATCCTGGAATAAGAATTATCCAAACCGATAAAACTGATATTATTTATGATATCTTGGTTGGATTTTGTTAATCTGGTGTATTAAATAATAGTATATTATTATCACTGCATGAAATGATGATGCACTTATTATAGCAAAGATGAAAATATATAGTATTTGTATAATAAATAAGTCTAGCTCCAATATAACATTTATGTAAAGCAGCACAGTACATTCAATAATATCTTTTAAAATTAACTTCGCATAAATCATAGCAAATCAAGCTATCATCCAGAACAATAGGTACACATATACTGTTCAAAAAATAAATATCACGTTTTAATCATACGATATAATTAACACTAGTTATCCCAGCGAACTTTGTATCGCCGCAAATATTAAAAAAAAAACCTTCCCTAAACTTCTACGAATATTTTAATATTTCATGCAAATGTATGTATTATTAATTATAATTGAAAAACGCGACGGACGGACAGACAGATAGACAAATTGTCGTATTAAATATATAGATTAGCATTAAGGGGAGTTACACTTATTCTCAACCAAATATTTAACTCGAATAATTTGCAATAGTCGTAACAATTCAAACAAATTAGATAACGTTAACAAAATACTGTCATGATACTCCACAGACATGTGAATAAATAAAGTATACTCACACCTAATAATCCAAGGCGATACATGATTCTAATCATCGACACTCGATGCTATGCAGAGATTCCCACGGAGCAAGCTGTGAGCTGGTTAATGAGCAACCGATGTTATTACTTGTTCGCACACTGGTATACTGTATAGTTTATGCACTAATGCGTTTTCGTAGCAAACCACAAAAATACCACAAAGCATTTTGTTGCGTAGTATCTCTCCAGTCATAGCAATTAAGTATAAGCGATAAGTATAAAAACCTTTTATAACCAAGAAACTAATTAATTTGTGTACAAACCTCAGTTTTAAACCAGTATTGATACATTGAAGGCTATTTTCAGCTTATTTATTTTTACTTGCGTCGTGTACAGTATTGCGTCAGACGCGTGTTCTTTTTTATTATAAAAAGGTCATTCATAAACCCTTTTTACTTGCATAACAAGCCAGTTACCCTTGAAACTGGTAACACACATTGTATCTTCTTGGATGTTGGAATTTCTTTACTACATTCCGATATATTTCTATACTAATATAATTATACATAGAGATTTGATTGTTTTTTGAAATTTTTTGTTTGCATTGAATAGGCTTAGTAACTACTAAACCAATTTTGAAAATTTTTTCACTGATATGTAGCTACATTATCCTTGAGTAACATAGGCTACTTTCTATCCCGGTAATATGTTCCCACGGGAATAGGGAAAGAGAAAACTACATCACGCGTGTGAAACCGCGGTAACCAGTTTATTTTCTTCAAGTTGTACCACGCAGTTTGCAGATTTGATACAGACTTGCATAACGGTAATGCAAAACGAGAAATAACCCGTGGTCACGAATGCTATTATAATTGTGAGATTCACAACTATTCATAAGAATCTGAAGGCTGAATAAGTTTACTTAATAAAATATCGGTTATACTCGTAGGTACTCCATAGATGTGATCTAGTTAATGAGAGCACAGTTGTCAACACAATACCTACTCGTAGTAAAAACACTACCCACATTTTTGTCGATGTAGATATGTATAAGGTACTCGCAGAAGCCCGCAACCTCATTCACGGTAGTACATATTATTGCTGCTCTGCTCCTATTGGTCGTAGCATGATGTAATATAGCCTATAGTTTTTCTCGATAAATTAACTGTTCAATACAAAGGGAATTTTTCAATATGAACCTGTAGTTCTTGAGATAAGTACGTTCAATAAAACAAACTCTTTAGCTTTATAATATTGCTAACGGATGCCCCTGGCTTCGCTCGCTTGACAAATTTTACACTATAAATCTTCCTCGAGGACTAGTTTATCCATTAGTGAAAACCGCATCAAAATCCGTTGCGTAGTTTTTAAGATCTAAGCATATATAGAGACGGACAGACAGCGGAAGTGACTATGTTTATTATGATTAGATGATAACCATTTTAGTTTGTACTGAAGTTTGCTTAGGTTTATATTCACAGTTATATTAACTACAAACAAAGATTAATGATATAGTAATTATCATTATTACTTCAATTGACATGTAATTAAAACGCAAGGAAGACATTGGCTATGATTAAGGTTTAAAGGTAAAGCTAGGTTTAAGGTTTGTTATTATTATACCTGTCTGACGACGCAATTTCTTAGCAGAATATAAGTTTTATTACTTAGAGACTTGATTTGTTTGATATTGGTGAAGTCAGTATCGTAAATAGACAAATTACCTACTTGGAATAAAGTCTGGTTTATACGTATTAAGTTGTTAAGTATTTAGTTGACTAGTTTTACTAGGTAAATTGTAAGCAAATTTTTTTTTTAATTCCGCTCTAACGTCCGCTGCCGGGCGTCTCTGGTTACAAGCAGAACGTATTTCCAGTGGCGCCCGGCGGACTTTGACCACCTCTGTGGTCTCTGCGGGGGTTTGGTCGAGATGAGAATCCCGTGTCGTTGGGGTAGGGTTTCATCCCGCGTCAGTGAGTGAATCTTGTGGTGGGCCTTTGCCCCAAAGCACGCAACCCTTCTAGCCTGCTTCTGCAAGGACGGCGGGTGGCGATCCCGCCATCCTCAGGCCCCTAAGCAAATAATTAAATTAGATTTTTTCTATTTTTCTGTTTTGTAGATGCAATAAAAATAAATATAATGATATATATATGACTTGATAAGGATTGAGCGTGGTATATTTCAGGGCGACAGTTTGAGTCCATTGTGGTTCTGTTTAGCACTGAATCCACTTAGCACATTGCTGAAGGATTCAGGGCTAGGCTATCGGTTTCATAGAGGGGGTGAGGTTATTTCTCACCTGATGTATATGGATGACCTCAAACTGTTCACACTGAAGCACCAAGATTTAGTGACATTACTAAAAACTACGGAAGTTTTTAGTAATGCCATTAAGATGGAGTTCGGTGTTGAAAAGTGTGCGGTTATGCATGTACAGCGGGGGAACGTTGTAAATTCACCGAATTTACAACTTTCTGAGATAATAACTCTCAGATCTCTCTCCGAGACCGAAACATACAGATACCTAGGTATGTCAGAGTCATTGGGTATAGCGGTAGAGGACATTAAGAAATCGGTGAAAGAACGTTTTTTTGGCCGCCTGACAAAAGTTCTTAACAGTTTTTTGTCCGGTGGTAACAAAATGCGGGCTTTCAACGGTTGGGTAATGCCTTTATTGTTGTACTCCTTTGGCATACTTAGGTGGACTCAAACGTCAACAACTGACATTGCATCGAATGTTACACCCACGATCTTCTGTCATGAGACTGTACATTCCACGGAAGTTGGGGGGTCGAGGATTTTTAAATGCCAAGAACCTCCATAACCGTGAAGTGTGCAGTCTGAGGAATTACTTCCTACAGAATGGGTGTGGCATTCATTGTGATGTTGTGATGGTTGACAAGGTCCTGACACCTCTTTCCTTGGCTAACGAGAACTGGCGTAAACCAAAGGTGTTTAGTACTGAAGACCGTAAGGACGTATGGAAGAGCAAGGAGCTACACGGGCGGTTCTACCGAGTCTTAATAGGACCCGATGTAGACCTGCCCGCATTGGTGAACTGGCTACGTTTCGGTGACCTCTTTGGGGAAACTGAAGGTTTTGCCTGTGCAATTGCAGATGAAGTTATTAAGACGAACAACTATCGGAAATACATCATGAAGGACGGTACGGTCGACATTTGTCGAGCATGCCACCGTCCTGGTGAATCACTTCGCCACATTATTTCCGGTTGTTCGTGTCTTGCTAACAGCGAGTACTTGCATAGGCACAATCAAGTAGCCAGGATCACCCATCAGCAACTTGCTCTTCAATACGGCCTTATTGAGTTCGAGGTACCATATTATAAGTACACACCAATGCCAGTTCTCGAGAATGGTCGTGCGTTGCTCTACTGGGACCGATCAATCATCACGGACAGGACTATTGTTGCCAATAGGCCTGATATCGTGTTGGTTGATCGGACCCAGCATCGGGCAGTGCTCGTCGATGTCGCCGTCCCGCATGACGAGAATCTCGTGAAGGCAGAGAAGGACAAACTTAGCAAGTACCTTGATCTGTCCTTCGAGATAACCGCCATGTGGGACGTAGACTCGACGATCATTGTGCCGATGGTCATTTCGGCTAACGGATTAATAGCGAAGAGTCTCGACCAACATCTCAAGAGACTCTCGTTAGATTGTTGGATCAAGAGTCAGATTCAGAAGGCTGTTATCCTCGACACGTGCCGTATTGTTAGGAGGTTTCTCAGTCTGTAGCCTCCACCGCCGATAGTTTGGGTCCTACTCCGCTACTGGTGGGTCACTATTTTTTATATTTTTAAATGTATTTGTGTTTTTTATAAATTTATTTAAAAATGTATAAAATAAGAATGTTAATGAATAAACGAAATATAATAAATAAAAATACCAGAGGCAAAATTTAGTTTTCTCAACATGCTTGGAATTTAGAGTATTATTTTTACAACCAACTCGAGCTACCTGCTACTTACCTACTTTTCTACTTGACAATTAAATACGTGTAAACGAGCCATAACGTCGTTAAAGTAAATGCCTCAGTAAGGATATTTCACTAAATATGATTAATAAAATATTTTCTTATGTATATTTTCTTTCCAACATCATAATGTTGCAAAGCGTACAGAACGCTATATTAAAAACAATAGCACACGTCCCATGGTTCGTTACCAATTCTGAAATTACCAGAGAAGGCTGGAGAATCACCCAAATGCACTTGCGGCGACGCTTGTTACGCATAACTACCAAAAGCATCTTAAAAGAAAATACATTATCTAGTCAGAGGCCTAACTAGACTGTAACGAGTAGCTGTTCTCATTGGGGGATGCATTCGACCCGACAGTATCATACAACTAATACTTATGCTTATAGTTGTCTACTGATTGCAGATGAGAACATAGAAAAAAAAACTTTGTATTATAATAATATGTCTATCTATATACAATTTAATGATAAATATAACCAGATAGGATCTGGTAAATATATGCTACATTCCCAGAAGCTACAATAGGCCCTGATAATTTAACAGGCGAAGTGTGGGAACATAGAACAACTTTGTGTGCGTCAGAGAATAAGTTAATATTAATTTTAACTTAAAGAAAATTCAAATTGTTAGCTGCTGGATGTGTCGTTAGTTTTTAACCAACTTAAAAAAATGAGGAGGTTCTCAATTCGACTGTATTATTTTATGTTTGTTACCTCAAATCTTTCAACTGGTAGTACGGATTTTGAAATTAGTTGTGCCATTCCGGTAATTTGAAGTTTGTTTTTGTGTCAAAGATTGACGTGTTATTTAATAATCTCTCTGTCATATTATATTTTATCATTTTCAATACTATATGTGTCTATATTTATTTTATGATAGTATTAGAATAAACACACTCAACTTGGTCAAAGGGTCAAATCAAAGTGAACTTTTATCATAATCATCCAAGTTTTCACATTCAATACATACATGAAATTCTCGT
Organism: Nudaria mundana; assembly: GCA_963556515.1. Lineage (NCBI taxonomy): Eukaryota > Metazoa > Arthropoda > Insecta > Lepidoptera > Erebidae > Nudaria > Nudaria mundana. The sequence continues at coordinate 19,343,577 of OY748287.1, forward strand.
GTCACAGTGTTTGTTGCCAAACTCCTCTGAAATGGCTCCTTCTTGTGTAGTAGGTATATTTGGTAGGTCTGAGAATCGGTCGTAAACTATTTGCCAAGCTGCAAATATTTTTTTAAAGTATAGCTATGGCAAAACAACGTTTGCGGGGTCAGTTAGTATATTATAAAAACTTATATGACGTGAACTTTACCTTATGTATGTACGTCATAGTATTACACGCAAATTCGTTTATAGCCAGTGAGGTAATCGTAAACAAATTTGGAACGAAGTACGCAGAATTATCATAAAATATCAGAAACTATATCCTTACCCTAAACATTTTTGGAATTTTGTTGATGATTCACTTCTTTAGTTGAACGCTGAGATATGAAACTACTTTAAGAAACTGATAAAGTTAAAGCCGAACTTGCAAATAATTGTTACTCAATGCTTAACTATCATTCGTCCATGTTTAGTCTTAAGGAAATATGTTGTAAATTGTGAGGTATAAAAAGAGAGGCCATGATTTTTATTGCCAGGTTCCTTCTCATGCTTTACCTATTGTTTTGTGAATCTGGCAGTAAATGTTAATACAGAAGCAATTATATTTTTTTTTTACTTACTGACGTTCATAAGCGTCATTTAGTAACCGAAGTGAATGAAGTTATTTGATTGATATCGTAGAATCGTGCTGAGGAGCCCTACCAACATCTTCGTAGCGCAAGTCAAAATATAAAAATAGTTTAATACTCTCTTATAGAATAAGCAATACTACAACCGTTACTTTGCGACCTATCAAAGAGATTAAAGATAGTATGATGTTTTACCTGCATAACTTTATAATAATAGTTCTGGCCTCAAGCGACAGAAACATCTGTTCAGGGGTTTGCCATTGTATTGAGCGATACTTTCATTCGGCTTCTTTGAAATATTCCAACCGATTTTATATTATTGAATCATGCAGCTGTATTTATTAGGATGCTGGTATTTTTACTAATTAAATGGGCGTATTTTTACATACTATATCTACGTCCTTCTCTGTTGTTTAAATCTTAAATTTCTTTTTGTTTGTTGCAGTAGTGCAAAACGTGGGATGATTAACTACTGATGACGTCTTATTCATAAAGGTAAGCATTTTAAATTCCAATTTTTTTTTATACTACCACTACTTTTATAATAGGCACACGACTTTTCTGATGACAAATTATTAATTTTCTTAGCACATTTCTCAATATAAATCTCAAAAACTAAGGTCAAAGTCTGGACTCGAATCAACGATAGTTCCCTTAGAAAGTATTGCTCATTCAATTGATCTACTGAATAGTTGAAAAATATGGTTATGGACTCAAAATCACTTATTTAGTTAGATCTTTGTACCAAATTTTTTTAATATTAGTGGGTATTAGTTTCCAGACATACTTAAAATACATATAAAGAAAGTTTATCATTCATTACAATTTAAAAAAGTAGGTAAGTATTTTTTATAAACAGTATTCGTATGAATGTTTTGTTACGATTCAATTATAGAGAGAGTTCAATTGCTTTTAATTAAAGGGTACGTCCATAATCGCTCTTCAATTGATGACCATTGAACTGAATTGAATGAACTTTTATTGCTAAAGTAATACACCCTACGTACCCTATGTTATCTCTTTTAAATCATATAAATGTTTAGGGTGAGTAAATGAACCCGGTTGATCTTAATTAATTTTTTTTGTAGTACGGGCGTAAAAGTGCAAAGGGACAGCCCTAAAAACACGACAGCGTCGGCTTTTGATAATCTATTCATTCAAACAATAACATCCCAGAAAAATCGGTTAAATTATAACATAGTATTAAACAAAGTCACTTACGCGTCTGTCCGTCCCTATGTATGCATCAAATCCCCCCAGACAAGGGTTAATTAAGCTACCAAGACACCCTCTAAACTAAAACCATCGAAATTGAAATCCAGTTCATAATAATGCAAATATTTAATGTAATAACCTTCAAAATGGCGCAGAAACATATAAAAATATTACTATTATGACTGTGTACCTACTATTAGTAGTTTTTCTGCTTGTAGATATCGTGCGAACTATTCTGATGCCGTCATACAGATTAACAAATCTTATCTAACATAGATAACTGTGCTTTCGTACCGTATTCGTGGAACAATCGCACAAAAAATGTTCGATAAAAACTCGAACGAAATGTGAGTATTCACAAACTATTTGTGTGTAACGTAATTGATTGAAGCAAAAAGTAGTTTTCACAATATGCCCGTTGAAATTCGTTTTCGTTGGCAATAATAACTCATTGTCAATATATTTCTGAATTTCCAAGTTGTGTTTGCTTTAAACTGTTCTTAAAAAATAAGATAGAAATTATAAATAAATCACAAAAACTGGAATGTCATCGGCAGGACTCGAACCCACGGTTAGTGCTCAGAGCATTCCCCTTTGTTAGGGAAAGGCCGTAGGTTCGAGTCCTTTGAGTTACATAACATTTCAGTTTTTGTGATTTATTTAATGATTTAATGATAATTTCTATCTTAAAACTCATAATCAATTTTGGCTCTTTTAGTATTTAACAAGATCATCATTCACCGAGCCTTTTCCCAACTCAGTTGGGGTCGGCTTTCCAGTCTAAGTACGATTCAGCAGAACTTCGATGTTTTCCGTGAAGTGACTGCCATCTGACCTCCACAACACATGGGCGATATCGAAGTTCTATAGTTAGACCGGTCGGATTTTTGATTTAGGGCTCCAACTACCCCTAACGACTGCCATAGATGTTTTTATGACAACCGGGACCGACAGCTTAACGTGCTCTCCGAGCGATATTAACAAGACAAATACAATGGAAACATGTTCCTCCCAAATTAGCCTTTACTTATCTTTGCAGTATTTTATTCTATTATTTTGAAAATATTGATAAAACATACCTCTACCATTCACTTTGTATGGTAAGCGTGTCACGTAATTATTGGCTTTTTTAATGTTAGCTGTTAATTATTTGGTATTTGTATAGCTTATGCTAACTTTTTCTCATACAATTTTACAATATGAATCACAAAAACTATAGTCTTGGGCTGGACTCCAACCAGCGATCGATCCCTTTCCAGGAGGAACGTTCTACCAACTGACCAAGACACCACTAGCCCAAGACATCTATTTTGTGATCAAATTCTGTTAATATCGCGACTTACGGCGTCGTCAGAGCGCCATCTACCAGTAGTTGAGGAACTAACTACCATGAAATGCTTTGCGTAATGTTCCAATTATGTTTAGATACAGCTAGAGGGCTCTGATGCCAATCAATGAATATACGTTTATTAACCCCCGACGGAAACCCGAACGGGGTGTTATAAGTTTGACGTGTGTGTGGGTGTGTGTGTGTGTGTGTGTTTGTGTGTTTGTAAGTCTGTTTGTAGCATCGTAGCTCCAAACGGATAAACCGATTTTGATACTGTTTCTTTTGTTTGAAAGATGGGTTAGGAGGGGTGATGAAAAATCGAATGTGTTCAAATTTACCCGTGTTGGGTATCAAATGAAAGGTCATAACTTATACATCACTTTTTTGTGAGTCGGGGTTTTTTTTAAATTTTAATTTAATTTTATAAGCACTGAAGTATGCTAACTTTTTCTCATATTAGAGTCACAACTACATAAGACTATTTATCAACTAGTCTACTACTAGTAGACTATCGTCAACAACAATTTCAACATCAACTTCAACCATGATTTAAGGGATAAATCATTTTAACAATTTAGATATCTGTTACTGTTCAATAAAGTTATTATCGTACCAACATCAAGTGATTTTTCGTCACAGTCCGCTCATTTATAATAGCTATCGATAACTTATCTGTGAGGTTATACGGTTCAATTGCTCCTGATATCGGCAAGGTAATGATAATGTGCCAGCATTTACAGAGATTTATGTAGAAAATAAATAATAAAATAGAAATTATTGTATTAACAAATCTTAATGTGGTAGTTTTACTTTACATAATCAAAGCTTGTATATCCTGGCCTTAGTCAATTTCCTTGATTTTAACTAAAAAACATTTGTCAGCGACATTATGTTTAAATTAGTTTTTGCTTTAAAATCGGTAACGAATTAATTTGACTTAAATAAGGGGCTCCAGGGGATATCCATCCGAGGGCATACTCAACTGAAAAAACTAATAATAAAAAATAAATATATTAGGACAATTAACACAACGCCATCTAGTCTCAAACTAAATAGAGCTTGTGATATGAGTACTACATAAACTGATATAAATACTTATACTTAATACATAGGACACCCAGACTTCGGTACAAACGTATCTGTCTTCACACAAAGTTTGTCCCGCCCGGGAATCGAACCCGATACTCCGGCGTCGAAAGCGGATGCACTACCGATCACGCCACCGAATCAGTCAAACTAAGTAAGAGTGCGTCGGGGGCGTACGTATGACGTAAGGCAGAATATATCAGCTAAATTAAAAACCCGGCTTGTAAATAAAAAAAATGACTTCAGTTGGAATAGACACTAGCTTTAAATTAAAAAATCGCAATCGCAATCACAGTCGCAAGTTAGTAAAACAAAAAAAAACCATACTAAGATGTACAATTTACTTATTGTACAATTTATATGTACTTCATTCATAGCATTTAAGATAAAAGAGAATATTTGTACATCACTCAATATAGTTTTTTTTTTTTAGTTCTGCGGCCGAAGGCCGCGGCCGCTCTAACGTCCGTTGCCGGGCGTCTCTGGTTACAAGCAGAACGTATTTCCAGTGGCGCCCGGCGGACTTTGACCACCTCTGTGGTCTCTGCGGGGGTTGGGTCGGGATGAGAATCCCGCGTCGTTGGGGTCGGGTTTTATCCCGCGTCAGTGAGTGAATCTGGTTGCGTGCTATGGGGCAAAGGCCCCGCAGCACGCAACCCTTCTAGCCTGCTTCTGTAAGGACGACGGGTGGCGATCCCGCCGTCCTCAGGCCCCGATCATGGAGGTCGATGGTCTTGGGCGTAGATTAGTCTGCGGCGCCCTCGCCGCTGACTACGGAACTCGGCGGGGAGGGTACGCTCCCTCTCCCTCTCGGCCGCCTCCTTCGCGAGCACGACTTGCTCTCAGAAGGACACGGCCGCGTTCCACCTACTCACTCAATATAGTAGGATATAGTGAACCAAATAATAAATTGTAAGACCTAAACGGACCTATATTCCACAAATAAATAAATGATTATTATGATTATGATTAAGAACCTCCTCCTTTTTTGATGTCGTTAACAACGCCTTTGTGTATTTTGTTATAAATTACCGAGTAAGTCCTAAAAGAAAAATTACCATCTTCAAATATTAAAATAATAGGTACCTTTTAAACATAATACTAAACTAACATTGAAAAAAACTTGCAGTTTCTGACATTTGTGGTGCGTCATGCTTGCATATTGGATGGATGACACAAATATTTGGTTAGTAATCAGACTTATCATATCAGTCTATGTATACATTGGTATCGTCATTGCAGAAAACTGAGAAAAGACACTGTTGCAAACATTAAAAATTATTAAACAATTACTTAATAATTAGATATAATAATCAGGTCTGACCTACAAATTTTTATAATTATTATGTATCTTTTTTATAGAAATGTTGTAAAAATGTATAAGTTAAGCTAAATTTGAATAAGTGGAATAATAATCAACATAAAACAATCTTAAAAAATATTGTTTTTTTATATTAATATTACTTGTGATATGTAAAATAGATGATAAGCCTATTTGTACAAAAAAAATTAACCAAATCTTAGAGGTGTGACCAGCAATAGACACTATAATGAGATGAATGGGTTCTTTTCCTTGGTTCAACCTCCAAGAACTTTGAGTTTAATAGTCAATAGTTGCGTGACCAAAATGCTTCGGTGGAAAGGTTGTCACCTAATGACCGTAAATGTAAAGCATTTTATGAGTTATCGCCCGAGAATAAATGCCTATCGATATATGTGCCTACCTCATGGAATATAACTTCATAATAAATGTTAATAAATTACTCAAACACTTACCTAAAGGGTCTAGCAACCCGATCCTCGTTGACAATTTTGTGGGTGACCTTCTCCTAGTATAAAAAAAAACATTTCTTTATTGTCGTCATATACTCGTTATTACACAAACCATATTATGATATTTGTGGTTACAACCGGACTTCAAATTGGCATATATTTGTAACTAATTATAGGTAGTAAATTACACTCCACTCCACGTCAAGCAGATATACTCGTAGTTATCAAATAATCGAACGTCAATTTTCTATAATCGATAAAAGATTGCTGACGCATTTGTATAAAAAGATGTACTCAGATAGTCAATCTGCGAACAGATTTTTTATTTATTACTATGGCCCGGAAATACAAGTAATAATACATTTTACGACTGTACGTAAGTATACGTTAAACACAAATCAATTAATTGAAAGTGCGTTGTTTACATGAATCGCCGAGTAATTAACTTTAAGAATCGTCTATTTTGAATAATGTAATGACTTGCCGAAGTACTCGTAATACTGTTGTGAGTTAGTGCATATTAACCTAAAAAAATTGACTGGTGATGTCTGAGTTACAGTTAAGTGCATAAAAACTTGGTGTTACAATTGGAATCTGCACTGTTAAAAATTCTGTAATTTTACATGCAAAAAAAATTACATAAACCTGTATATTCCCTTACAATCTGGGAAACTTACGGAATTTTTTTTCTGTATGTAATCAAGTAGGTATAGGTAAGATGTTTATTATTAACTAGGTAAGTTATTTGATTTCAGTGTAGTGCAATTTACACTGGAATCCCACTTGTCCCATTGACTTTGTCCTAGTACGGGACAACTGAGACTGTCTTTTTTCGAGGGCATCCGAATTGACTAATGCCTGCAGTAACTGATCAATTGGGACCTAATTTGAATTTTTTTTGGTCACTCATCGATAACACTGAGTTACGACTTTATGATTTCTACATAATTTTAGGAAACCAAAACCGACTTCAAATTGTCAAAACTGAAAAGACATTTAAAAATGGAACAGTAACTAACCGTGTCTGCTAAAATATAACAACAGATTTAACTGCTTCGGTGGCATAAGGCACAGTAATGCGTCTGAAATCTCCAATCATCCGAGGGTACAAGCGATAACAAGCGTATTCTCAACTAACTCACTGAGTGATTAATTTATTTCCGTATTTTTAAATATAATTAGTTCATTGTCAAATCGATTCCGACCAGTCTAGCCTACCGAGGCGTCCTCTAATTGTCTTACTACGTTCTGGCGTTTTGCCAACACGTGGGCCGTCTAGAAAAATATCTGCCCGCAATGATAATTTTGACAAGATCGTCCCAGTGACCTAGCTTTAAAACAATGCAATAGGTATAGACAGAATATACCATATTGTATAAAAAATATGTAGATGTATCATCTTTAAATAATATGTATATAATAACAGCTGTGCATTTATCATACTTTTAAGATATATTAAAATTCTTGTATGTAATAAAAATGTCATTTAAAAATTCTTAAATTTTACCTGCCGAATTATCTTGGCTTCCTTACGCAAGATAACGACGGGTAAGGAATAACAGACTCATATTGACTGAACCGCATGGTGTTACCTGTTACTTTATTTTGTTTACTGCGTAGACAATTTTAGCTCTAACCGAAATTATTTACTGTCTATGATTGTTTATAACTACAGATAGGTATGTTACCTTCTATATGACTGACACTCAAAATCTGTTCTCGCGAAACAAGCTAATTTGTACTAGGTTTTGACATAACATTATATCGATAGGCTCTTTTTCGAATATCCACGACGCGCGCGTATCATATTCGTATGAATAATATCATTGTTTGATGTGCGTCTTTTACCATCTGCATTTATTTGTTATGTCCAATAAGTAGTTTTTAACAAAATTATGGCGTTTATAATTAACTAATAACATAATTTGTAGTACTCCGAGTTAACGAATTATGGAAATGTGGACGTAATTAGGAGTCCCTGTCTATCCGGGATTTATATCTATATTTGGGATAAAGACTTGAAATGTGTCTGTCTGTAAATACCCTCATAGTAACTAACTACTAACGAAAGACTTAACGTCAATAAACAATAATTATAACTTAAGTTGAGCGTTTTTCCTCAACGCAAATTACCTTTAAGTATTAAAGTTCAAACGTCCGATTCAGCATTGCGATTGTTTTTTTGCGTCGCCACAATCGTACGATTTTGTTTTTTGCAATATTTATCTCTGCAGTCTAACGTACACTGTAATTTGTCAGCAAAAACCAACATCTGCGTGCGTCACAAATTGCAAACATATCATTGAACGATTAACTGTGTAGCATGCAAAGATCTTATAATACAACGGACATAGGATCTAGAACAAATCGCAAGAAAATAATGTCCCGAGTCGACCTATACATTATACATAGGCATACATAGATATAAACAAATTTCATATTAAAATTTAAACCTTGATTCAACGGAATAGTGTTCACTTTTGTTTGCACTAATTTATCGCATTACGTAGCTTCTATCTGTCCGCCTGACTAATTCACCTTATGCAGCTTATACTTGAACTACGTGAACATAGAAACAATGGAGTAGGTTTATTTTGTTAAAGTCTTTTAAGGATTCCATGATATGTACCTACGTAGGCGTAATAATTAATGTAAGACTACAATAAATTCCATAATCTTATAAATTGTAATTACTTGTTTATGTTGGACGAAATAAGCTGAAAAACTAATTAACGACTGACAAAGATTTTTTTTTCGAGTCAGTTTCATAATAAGTAACTGTAGTGTATGAATAACAAAAAGGGAATTAATGAATTTAACTAATTATAATATTATAAATGCCAAACTTCTTGCGGGTGTCAAAGTTCTTCCGCTTTCATTACTATTTTCATAACGCTATGTCGCTACGTCTACTACAAGATAGCCGTGTTTCAAGTGACTGAATTAGTTGCTAAAACTGCGCATCATTAATTTATTTTTATCTTATGGTTAATTTTTGGGATACGAAATTATTGGCTACTAGCTGATCACCGTGACTCCGCCCGCCAGATATAGTTATCTCGGCCCCGATTCCCGTGGGAATACATTACCGAGAATCCAAATAAAAAGAAAATAACAGTACATACACGAAATAAAATGACATGTGTAATTATATTTATGACAAAACAATGATACCCTGTGAAAATTAAAAACATTTTTGGGCTTATCTCCTCCATTCAATCAAGGGATTCTTGTACAAGTTTCATAAAGATCGGACCTCTTTTTGTTATGTCCATAAAATGAGCCGAACAAACAAGATTGTTATTTTTTGGATCAAAATATTCTTCTCGCCGTGCTAGGGCAATAATATTTTTCCATTGTGCACAGTGTACTGGATCCCGAGGAAAACTGAAATAGATGTTGGTTCATATAACGAAAAAAAAATCATAAAGAGCCAACGCGTCTCCACTATAATCTTTGTTCCAAATAGTTTTATCGCTATCGGTAATCCGATTAAATCTGAATGGTCATTTTGTTAGTACATTATTCAGTGAAAATGAAATGGTCTCTTTCTTTTTACTGAGCTTGGGATGAGTTCGAAAGAGACAGATAGGTACTTCGGTATTGGACTGGATTGCAATATTTACTTTTGTCTTTTAATTTATTATCGACGAAATACTGTATTTTAAGTGAAATAATAAATTGCAAATAATAAAACAAAAGCTTATTTACTGAAAATATGATACACCGTCTTCAATTTGCTTTTTTTTCGTAGTTTTTACACGTTTTTACAATACAGTACGGCATTGTGCAACGTGTTGTCGTTCAGTTGTCAAAATCAAGACTGGCGCGCGATTGTTTCTCTTTTAGCGTTTTGTTTCTCTTTTAGTTCGGACACTTTTGAGCGATGATCCGAAATCCATTGTATTTAAAATCATTGGTAGCATGTTTAAAATTTGTAAAAAGTACGCTTTGACCTAAATTGTATTTATAATAAATTGAAGACTGTCATTTAATTACATCTTAAACTACTGATAATAAGAAATAATTTACTACGATACAATATTCATCAATGTTATAAATCACGTGTCTCAAGTTTTTTTATGTTGATGTGATAGAGAACAGCCAGCGACTGTCAGACATACGTCATATATGACAGCCGCTCGCTTCTCAATTTTTCATTCACTGGTGCAACTTTCAAACTTCCTCTAATATACTCGTTCCTTACCCTATCCATTCTTGTCACCCCACACATCCATCTTAACATAAGCATCTCCGCTACATGCAATTGTCTTTCATCCGTCGCTTTTACGGCCAAACATGAAAGTCCATGCGGGACGGTAGGTCTGACGACAGTCTTGTAAAATTTTCCCTTAAGTTTCGGAGGAAATCGGGGGTCGCATATAGTGGCTTTGACCTGCTGCCATACGTCATATTGTAAATGCTGAAATTTTACCAGAGTATACATACGTAAGTATGGAGTTGCGGTACTTAGTGGTTACTATTTTTTCAAAGGCCTATAAAATAGTTCCTCAAATTGTTAATTCCCACAGGTTATAAATATCACCCATCACAGTGTCCGGCAATGGATGGACATGGCTTCTAATTTACTTCGAGGAAAATATAAAAAAACAGATTTGCTATATTAAAATACTTCTCAATACATATAATAAAATTGTAAGTGGTCGATGTCTGTACATCAAAGATATAATAGAGAAACTGTTGTAGGGGGGCTTTATGAACGCAATAGTACCCAAAACAATGGTTTTTAGATTTTTTGTCTGTTTGTCTGTGTGTCTGTTTGTCTGAATGTTTGAACACGCTAATCTCAGAAACGGCTTAACCGATTTGAATGCGGTTTTTAGTAATACGTTGTAATTTATTCAACTTAACGTTTAAGGTTTGTTTTATTTCAATCGGTTCAAAAATAAAAAAAGTTATGTCAATCTAAAGTACCACGCAGGCGGAGCTGCGGGCAACAGCTTTACATAATAAATCAGTAACTGGTGATCAAGAAAACTATAACACGCAGGCGGAGCTGCGGACAACAGCCAGTTAATAATATTTTTATACCTTTGCTATGGTTTATATCTCCGCAAGTACCATAGTAACCATAACTCCATACTTACTGAACCTTCTTCCTTGCGTTGGAGAAATGCTCTAAAAAAAATCGGCTTTTACAAAATGACATAAGTCTGGCAATCGCTGGCTCTTAGCATATGACATTACAGTTGCAAATGTAGTTGTTACGCACATCCTGTTGTCACCAAGAATAATTCATTAGAATGAATTAAGATTGAACCACCGATACATACTGGATAGAATGACAAATAAATAAATTTTAATATATTTATAAAAGGATCTATTTCTTAGAAATAAATGTATGCTTACCCACTAAAATAATCAAGGTGAATGTCTGCAAGACATAATTTTACATCACAATTTTTATTTATTCAAATATTCAATGCTTTTTTCTTATTTTGACATATTATTATTTTAGTAGTCATTTGAAAGTATTTAGATGAAATTTTTTTTATCAACTATTTATTTACGGGTTTCTGGACAACTTTCAGCAAATTGTTTCATCTAAGTAGTCTATCATGAAAATAATAATAATAACTGGTCGTGGATATCTATGAAGGAGGTGGATATCAATAATCAGGAATATATTAGTCAATCTCAATGATATTACATAAACCGGACAAGTGCGTGTCTAACCACGCATAAGATAGGGTTCCGTAATTACCCATAAAAACTCTATAACTCCTGAACTAACAGTGTTATACCGTCCGTTATAATTTTCCTTGAAAGTTAGATATCTCAGAAACGGTGGCTCGTAGGAAAAAAAGTGTTAAAACATTTTTATAGATAATTTTAAGATCTACAATTTTTACCTAAGTTAGTTTTATGATAAAACTTACCGTTTTGCTGAAAATTGCGAAAAAGTAATTTTTTGGACCTTTGACCTCGAATAAAAAATTATCCACACACGGGAATGATGGGGAACTTTTAAATTTTATTTATAATTATGTTCAGAACAATTTTACTAATTTTCAGCTTGCTGGGACTTTATACACCTTCGAATGTCTAAATTGACCGGACTAGTTTCCCACGTCGCGTGGCATACGTCGTATATGAAGGACCAGAGTGTTTTAAGCTACGAGTATAATCTGTTCTCTTGTACACCTGACAGAGGCAGAAGATTCTCTTGAGCTCTTTTGGATCTAGATAGAACATTTTTAACTAATAAGGTTTTTGTTTTTAACTATTTTTAATAAGTAATAGCGTTTCATTATGAATAAGGGGTTAAGCAATAAAGTCCTTTTTATTTAATCTCGGACAATGTTGGTTGCAGAAAATGCAATTATTTGCCAATGACATTTTTTTCTTTTTAAACGAGTCTTTTAGTCACGCGATCCGTCATGTTTCAACCATAAAGTGAGCAATATTTTTTGTTTGCAAATAAACGTAAACAGGTAGTTTTAATAACATGACCTTCACATAGGTTAGATTTTTTTATAGAATTATTATCATTTTGCCTGTTTCGTTAAAGATGTAACTTTATTATAGGTTGGATTTCTATCAACTGCCAGCCAATGCCTAAGTATATGTTTACTCGTCATTTTCTAATAAGCTGTTGCTGTCATATATTATATCTTTTTTAGGGATTTCAGACTATTTTTATACCCCTATTTCCCATGTATTTGAAGTCAATGCAGTTTTTAGTTCCACCAAGTGCCGACAATGGAAAGCATAAATATGTAATAAAAAAAATACACTTACAGTTCTCAAATAATTTTACAATATCAATCGCGAAAACTTGCAGACTTGAAACAGGTCCAGGACAATAAGTAGGTACCTAAATATCGTTATTAATTTGGTAGGTAGAACCTATCGAGGGGCTTTTGGTCTAGTGGTAACCGACAATATTAATACATTGAAAGATGTTGCTTATCTAGTCAGACCGGTCTTAGGATGGGTGACCATTTCTTAAGATACTGAGACCCCTTCGTGCCTCTGAGAGCACGTTAAGCCGTCGGTCCCGGTTGTCATACGAACATCTATGGCAGTCGTTAGGGGTAGTTGGAGCCCTTAAAAATCCAACCGGTCTAACTACAAAACTTCGATATCGCCCATGGGTTGTGGAGGTCAGATGGCAGTCGCTTCACGGAAAATATCGAAGTTCAGCCGAATCACAGTTAGACTGGAAAGCCGACCCCAACTAAGTTGGGAAAAGGCTCGGGGAATGATGTAAATGATGAATCGCGAAAACTTGCAGACTTGAAACAGGTCCAGGACAATAAGTACCTAAATATCGTTATTAATTTGGTAGGTAGAACCTATATATAGATTGTCTATGTTAGTAATAGTAGTCCTATTTATGTTACCGAGTGACGTGTGTGATACCCCATGGGTTTTACACCAACCAAATAAACACGGCATTCTGAAATAAAATTTGTAAGTGGCTCTATTTTTAAAATAAGCCATTTGATGCCCGTGTCTCCGACTACGTGTAAAATATTCTATAGGGATCTCCACGGTAACGTAAAATCATTATAAAAAGTAGCAGCCCAGTATCACTTAGGGTTTCAATTTCAAAGTAACTCCCTAACAAATTTCAGAAAGATTGATCCAATGTTTTGCAAACAACCAAACAAAGTTTATATTATGTGGAACTATCGAAGGTAATAAAATTAATTTATTGGTTGCTTTACCATTGCTATTGGGCGTTTTCAAATTGCACGATAACGACACACGATATCGTAAGAAGCAGCAGTACTTTAAGGTAAGAATGTAAATAATCGCGACGATATCGTGCATTGTGAAAACGCCCATTCTCGTTTTAGTCAAACGTATACCTACATATTTTTGTATTAATGACACAGAATAGGGTATATATAGTACCTACTACCGCAGATAATATAATATAATACTAGGCGCTACCACAGAATAGGTAATAAGTAGTATGTAAGTACTAACATAGTACTTACTACTTAGAATAACTGTATTCGGTAAGATAATTACAGTTCCTTGATGACTTTCCTTCCACATATGGTACAGTTCGCGATGGATAAGCAGAGCTTTGCATTTGTGTGAGTGACCACGAAAAGTAGAGTAAAAACTCTTTTTGTAGCTGTGTGTACAACACATGTGTGTGTAAAAGAGGTCACAGATACGCTCACGTACACTGCACTCACACAAATGCGAAGCTTGTTGCGAGAATGATGCAATTATTTTAAAAAGTTTGAACATAATGTTTATTGTTTTAGTTTCTGGACATTTTATTCGAACGTCTCTTCATTTCCACCATCATCTACCTGCCCTTATCCCAATTATTTGGGGTCGGCGCAACAAGTCTTTCTCCTCCACACATCCCTGTCAGACGTCATCTCTTCAGTCACTCCTCTCCTTGTCATGTCCTCTTTCACACATTCCATCCATCTTTTCTTTGGCCTACCTCTACTTTTTAAACCCTCTACAGCCATACTTTGCACCTTTCTTACGACATTGCTTTCCTTTCTTCTCATAACAATACATGTCCATACCATGACAGCCGCTCGCTTCTCAATTTTTCGTTCACTGGCGCAACTTTCAAACTTCCTCTAATATACTCGTTCCTTATACCCTATCCATTCTTGTCACCCCACACATCCGTCTTAACATTCGCATCGCCGCCGCTACGTGCAGTTGTCTTTCATCCGTCGCTTTTAAGGCCAAACATGACATGTCCATACAGGACGGCAGGTCTGACGACAGTCTTGTAAATTTTCCCTTTAAGTTTTGGGGAAAATAGAGAGTCTCTTCATTTCCACCAGACGAGAGAAGAATTTAATTAAACGAAGATATCGGCTTCCATCTAAAATCCCTTTGAGAACAACTAAGTGTAACTGAAATTAATTGTCAACACATTTGACAATCTTATTTATAAAATAACATATGACCTATATCTTTATTATCAAAATAACATTTGTTTTGATTTAACGTACGATATTTAGTCAAATAGTTCTAGCAGGGGTCAATGCCTCATTTACGTTTGATAAAATTAAGATAACTACAGAAATAACTCTAACAGGTTTATATATAATTTCTTGCATAATTGATATTCGTTTTTTACTGTGATTTGTTCATATCATTACAAAACAATGTTATATTTTCATGATTTGGCGTGGTGAAAATAAAATCAAGGTTATAAGTTAGTAGTTGCACTTTTAATGCTATTTCGAAAATAGATTAAATTTTTATCTAATGCGGAATTTCTTATAAAGTTATAAGTACCTATTACTATCTAGGTCATATAACTCATGCCTAATATGCATCATAGGTCACGATAACATCATACAATATTTATCATTCAAGAGTAGTTTGAGAGACAAATGAGTGGGGAGAAAACTATATAGGAAAACATTGAAAAAAAAATCGTAGCTGCACTTGGACTCTAGCCAGAGTGCCCAGTCTCACCTTGGCAGAAATACAAAAACATCTTTTTACACAAATGCAGCGAAAATTTCAAACTTCGAACACTTACATTCTACGTGTTGATTCTTTGAAACCAGTGTGTTGTGGAAAATGGGCAAGGTATCCAGTGTTTACATGATGTTATTTTGAGCTTACGTCAATCAAATTGTTTATGTATTCTGTTCATTAAAATTACATTTTCTTGTGCGGTGCCTTAAAATATAAAGTGTACTGAGTATTTGTGCGTGTGTCTAAATAATTTATATCGAAATGTAAACATGATGCTGCTTTTACAAAAGCGAAATTAACTTGTGTATTGGCGTTACATGGAATATATCACAGGTAAAACATAATATGTACTCGTACATAATTGAAGATATTCTTCGTGTATAGTAAACAAGATATTTAGGTATGTAGATCGTTAATTTTGTGGTACAGATAAATCAGTGTTAGTATCTAATGCAATTTGGGTCAAAAATTGGTGTACAATGGGTGTGTAAAGAGGTGTACCTCAACCTAATTTATGACCCAAAAAAAATAATGAAAAGCTTAGTTTTAAATTTGTAGAAAAAAAAAATCTTTCACTCAAGGATATCCTTATTTTAAAAGTATAAACACTTTTAAACCATACTATAGCCTCTTGTAATCTCGTGTTCCCTTTTGTTTCTATTATACAGTTTGTAGAGACACGACAGTCGATCACGCTAGCCCTGCGGACGCTTTACGACTGCAAGTACGGACGCATAAAACGTCCAACATTAACACGGGAAAGCGAGCCGATTAGCTATTTTATGACTTCAAAGAAACCCTCGAGATTATTGCACTCTCCCACATGCGTGTAACGATCCTGCTGTTCAACTTGCACCCTTAGCAAGAAGCTGTTTATATAATTATGCCGCATATCGTTAAAGTTGCCAAAAGACGGTGTTTTTTTTTATTTTAGTATATTTGTCTAGTAATAACATAGCCAAGAATTCTTGAAATCGGACAAATATACAAGAATACGAATGTTTCCTTTATCTATATTAAAGTAAAAGAAATCCTAGAATCCAATCAGATTAGAAGATATTTAGCATATATGAATTACAGTAAACCTTCTTGCCAAAAATCCTAATTGGATTTTTTACCTACGTAATTTAACCGTATAAGACGAAAACAATTATAGAAACACGTCCACTGGGATTGGACCAACAAAGAATAAGTAATTGATCCTTCCTAATATAATAAGAGATGTATAATGGTAAATAAGCTTGTTCAAACAATTCCTAGAATACCACTGAGTCTTGGTGAGACTAAGCAACCAAGCCACCAAGAAAAGGTTATCTTTCTCCACAGTCTATGCAAATCAATTACCTAATTACGAATAATCATGTGCGACGCGATATAACTACCAATTCTACCACAATTGTTTTCATAACGTTCAATACTTCAATTCTTTACGATTCACAGAACTCATCAAACAGTATTGTTTCAAAGGCAAATTATTTACAAACTTAGCGTTGGATGACACGCCAATACGAGACTGAAAAATGTACTTATGTATTGTGATACACCCTCGTATTACAAAAACAAAACCAACTTGACAAGATATTTTATAGCTATTATATGATGTAACGTGCCATTGTCCGACCATTTACTTTACGGAATTCCACGGAATAAGTCAGTGGAAAGAGGGGCTCGTAGCTGAGTGGTAACCGTAAATATCGAAATTGAGCATCGCAGTTAGACTTGGGAAAAGGCTCGGTGGACGATGATGATGTCAGTGTAAAGAGGATTCTAAATATTTACAAACATTCTGTAGAAGACAGATGAGTTAAATCCGTAAAAAAATTTAATAACGTTTTGCGCCACCTATAATTTTTGCGATTATAATAGTTTATAAAACTAGTTTCTCTGAACTACAAATCAAGATAACTCAAAATCTATTTCCTCGTACATCTACATGTCTAGTAATGACCGGAAAATTGGCTCGCTCAATCGTGATTTCGTTATCTTGAAGTTTATTGGCTGTCCAACCCACGCCGCGGTTACCTAATGGATTGGGTTGTAACGTAAACATATTAGGTTCAAGTGCATGGAAATAAAAATATTTATAGTTGAACGTGAACATAAAGTAAGTATGCCTCCATTTTGATTGTTTACAGTTGCACTGAACCTTGTATATAACAAGTAACCGTGTTATTTCAACTAGTAACAAAACAATAACGTTTGAATATTTGAGCAAAGTGCGTGTCACAAATTCTATCGGCAAATTGTATTCGAGCAATTTCAGTAACGTGTGCAACAATAGAATTCCTCACAATTGCTATTTCATACGCAATCAATTTGTATGAAGTACGGAATTCAATAGACCAGATCCAGTTTCCGATGTTCGCAGTCGAGTGAGCCCGCGGTGTCGAGTTCACTTCTCGATTAACGCTGAGTCGTTCCAACCTGTTGCTGCATTAGCAATACCGTAAGTATAGCAAAATTACAATGTTACTGGGTTAACATAACTAGTGATATTTACAATGTATCATAGCGGGAAGTTTTACATAATGAACGAGTTAATACTAAAGGTTCCTACGACTTCCATAAAAAATATGATAAGTACATGGAAGTGGTAAGTCCGTAACTCGTTTGTTCTCTATCTCTATACCATTTGAATTTAACGAGGGGTTGTATCGTATCCAATAAAACAGCCGTATCACTAATGTCAAGCCAGCTGCAGTAAGCAGCTGTAAGTCCAAAGCTTTTCAAAACTATTCCTGTAGTAAAGAGGCTAATCTAATTGTTAATAGTTACCGTGACCTGTAGATGTTTGTAAAATTAGAATTTACTTGTGCGATCTTGTAGAGAGGGAAGTGTTAGGGTACGTACGTAGGAAAACTGAAGACAGTTGATATTGTAAGGGGCCTCGAAATACCCAAAATTTATTTCAACTGAAATGATGGTAATTATTCGGTTGAACCATAGTATGTGTCGGTTCGAAACCTCTTTTCTCTTTATTATGTTTCTTTTGCATTTCCGTAAAACTAACTTTATACCTATTCCCTAAACTGCGTCATCATGATATTTACTGTATATACAGTAAATATCATGATGACGCAGTTTTATTATTTTGTTGTATTATTTATTATAATTGAATTGAATTCAATGATTACCTATATAGGTAATCATTGAATTCAATTCAATTATAATTCAAACACATAGGTGAGGTATAAAAATTTATATACATGTAGGTTAGTAATAGGAATATCCGCGTCGTGTTCCCATGGTCCATGACAAATTGCCAATTTGAATTTAGAGAGTTGGTGGTACAAATTGATAAATTACTTTGACCTTCACCTTGCGCCGTTATAGTCAACCTTAAACTGCTTTATTTGAACCTGGGATTAATTCTCCCATTCATAATATTATAGCTAGTTTAGGTTATTCATGTGAATTAGAGGTCAGATATATTATTTGCGTGCAAGTTCTACCTAATACAATGTAGCAGTAGACGTACAGTAACTATAGCATTGAGCACTTTGTCATTGTAATTTAATAACCAAATAATTGTATGTTAATTTAACATAATTAAATTCTATTAAGTAGGTATTTTCGTTTAACTCGTGTTGAGTAAGTTGATGGTAGACTTGAAGCGTAGTTTAGTAACATTACAAGGAAACAACAAGAAAGGGCCAGCGCTCACTGCCGGCATGGCACGGCAGATTGTGCTGCGGCATCCCGCGGCGTTCCCTGTCATGCCGTGGCATGGTAGGTTGTGCTTCGGCATGCTGCATGCATCTCTTGCCACGCTCAATCAGTATGAGAGAAAAAATAAAGTGCGTCTTCTCCCTCCCTTGCCCCCGCGCACCGACCGGACTGCGCCCCATTAACCGAAATGACCGCTGCACAAGTTACAACCTTATTTCAACTTTCTTAGCAATCATAATTCCTCGACACAAAGTGACCCATACGTCTCGCGAGATGCAATGGCGTGCCGCAGCATCCCGCGGCACGTCGCGGCATCGTGGTATCAAAATAAAGTAACATGAACTCTAAATTCATTGAAATAAGATTCAAAATAACTTGATTAGTAATAAAACCCTTTGCCATGCCATGCCGTGCCGTACCGGCAGTGAGCGCCGGCCCTTATGGGATTGACCCATCAAATGACTGTGTGAGGGGCTCTATAACATCTTCGGGGTCTAGTCATCTGTGCCTGCCCGCGGTGCTCGTGATGACAAACGGAATAAGGTTCTGGCCAAGGGGTCTGAAATTCTCCGAAAATGACAATTGGCAAACGCCATACTCTTCTTACGAAGGACTAACAAAGTTACTGGGAGTAATAAAGGTAGTGGCTTAGGTGTTGAGAAAAATAACCGAAAACCGGCCATGTGCGAGTCGGATCCGCACACAAAGGGTTCCGTATAAAAACGGCAAAAAATCACGTTTGTTACATTTATTATATTATTATGATTTTTAGTATTTGTTGTTACGAGTATATAGGTAACAGAAACTTTCTGACTAAGTATCACGGTTCTTGTAATACAGCCCAAGACAGACGGACGGACAGCGAAGCCTCAGTAATAGGGTTCCCGTTTTACCCTTTGGTTACGGAACCCCAAAAAGAGCTAAGTCAGTGATTATGAGTCCGATTACTCATAAGCTCTACTTGTTGCTTTGTTAATCTAGCAGTAAATGTAGGTATTGCAGAATAATTCATAATGATTGATGTTCCTAAGTGATACTATGTGACCTAAATTAATCAAGATTTTAGAATTTGAATTTATAACCATAATCTGGCCTCTACGCTTATCTTTTGCTAGGACGACGCCGACGTGAAACAGGCTGTACCTACCTACAGATTTGATGAGATTTAACACGGATTTAGTGACAATAATATCATAATATATGGTGTATAAGTCCAATTCCTGATATACACGAAGTACTTATTGTCAAGTGCTTGATAAATAACGAAAGTAAGACATAAGATAAATTAAGTAGGACACGGTTTTATGTGTATAATTTGTATAACTGTTTATACCTTCAGTATGCACATATTGCTTACATTACAGTATCAAGGTTGTATGCCTGCATAGTGCATAAATATGATATTACACATCGGTGTATGTAAAGTTAAAGTCCTCATTTCATAAATCAAGACAGTCTGACCATGTTTACGCGCTTTGTGAATACGATAAACCAATAATTTTCAGGAGCAATGCATCTGTCGTTTATGAAGACTTACCATATAAGAAAATTGTCATATAAGGCACAGGTTCAATGTTTACCTTCGAATATGTTGATTAATGTATCCGTGAAAATGTTTACAATCAGTCAATTCAATCTTATTTGGTATGATGGTCTCGGTAACTTTATTATCGTTCGGATCGCTTGTCATCGAGTTTGTTGAATGCCATGTTTATTGAATTATTTACTCTGAAAGTATCTTGGATGTCCGGCAAAACAAGGTCACTGTTGTTATACACTTACAGGTGTACTCCGGTTCTTTATAGACTTCTTCTGTTAGTTCAATAGCTGTCATAAAGTTAATATGACCAGTTTGTGAACTGACATTTTCACAGTAATTAGACTTAGTATGTTTCAGGACCAAACTTATCCATATCTTACAAGAGTCAGTGTTCAAATCGACTAACGATGAATCAATTTATAAATATAGGTACTGCTTAAACAAAACTGGTTAATTGTAAACCGGTAATAAACAAACCAATGTAAAACTTTATGTTGCATAATATTGCATCACATCGCTGAATAGAAATGTTCCCAGAATGCTGGTAGCATTGCCACGTTGAATAGTCTCTGAGCTAGAAAAGACCCATTTTCCTATTGCTTATTTTTAAAATAGGAAATATTATTGAAACTCCAAAACAAATATTTGTTTCGGGGTTTGGGTGTCTTCTATGTATAATATCTTCTATGTATTTAAACTATCATGGTCATTAACACTACGATTAGAATGTTCGGGATATTTACCATGTAACATTATTTTATAGTCTCCGATATTTCGACGCTGTTGCAAGCGACATGATCGCGGAAGAACTCACAGCTTGCAACAGCGTCGAAATATCGGAGACTCGATAAAATAATGTTACATGGTAAATATCATCGTTATATATATGTTTATCAGTCGTCTAGATGCCATAACACAAGCTAATATTAGCTTAATTTGGGCTAGATGACATTGTGTGAGAATGTCCAAAAATATATTTTTTAAATACTGTCCTACTTTGTGATTGTATCGAATTGTTCTAGTTTTATACCTGATGCACCATTATAAATTTTTGTTTTATTTCATTTCTAGTGTTTACAGTCTTAATTCTGCCCTCGTTAATTCTTAGTGTCAAGGTTATTTATAGGTACTAGATATTCATGTGTTACGCAGATTATTACATAGACTTAATATTTCATGGAAGTGATGGAAGTATTAACTTCTTACAGTAAAATATGTACGAGTAGTTCTAATGCTGTAATGTAATCTTTGGTTCATATTATAATTTCTAGATATATGATATTTATTTTGACTCAGCAGGTACCGGTACATCACACGGACAGGTAAATGGATTTCATTGAAAATCGATTCGTTATGCATTTAAAGGTTGTGAAGGTTAAACAAACAATTCTTACCTCAGAGTTAAATATGCTGATAAATCACTTCTGTCACTATTTGCCAAGGAGATTACTTACAATTAAATTAATTTTCTTCCTTAACATTTAACATTAAATACAGTTTCCGTGCTCCAAAGAAAGGTCGCTTAAATTTTACAAAGGTTATTTAATTAATTAATTTAAGAACTATTTATATTCTTCGCTTCGGTGGCGTGGTCGGTAGTGCATCCGCTTTCGATGCCGGAGTCTCGGGTTCGATTCCCGGTCGGGACAAACTTTGTGTGATGACATATACGTTTGTACTGAAGTCTGGGTTTTTCCTATGTATAATATGTATGTAGTTACAAAAAAAAATGTAAGTACATAAGTATTTATATCAGTTTATCTAGTAGGTACTCATATCACAAGCTCTGCTTAGTTTGAGACTAGATGGCGATTTACAGTAAAGTCATCCTTTTATCAACAAGCTGTACAGTTTGATCATTTCAAAGAAATACCTCTAGAACTTTGCTTATTGCCATCACCGTTTACTCATTGTCATTACAAGGTTTAATTTCACAAAAGTATAATTTCATTCTATCATCATATTTATATGAGAACATTGATGATCTTTTAATTAACAGTATGCTAGTGAAATATCAGTACCTAAAACATACAAACAACTCAAAAATCGCAAAAAATATGTGGCGTAATATTATTGCTCTTAGCTAAGGTCCAAACAATACGCCCGCGCAGACCTCTCGACCGACGACGACGCGGACGGTTAGACACATTCGCACAAATGGTTAACAGCTCGCTTCCTGGCTGGATAACATTGAACCACTTCGAGCGCCAGCCAAGTGCAGGGTATATTATTATTCGGACAAAAATAGAGCAAGCTTTATTACATCGTAGCTATGAGGTAATGGTAGATTTTGTGTAGCAATTTGAATACGATTGTTTTGAATCGCTCTTTTTTGGCATGTTTCCGAAGTCAGATCGAATCAGAATGAGATTGTCGCTATACCAGTAATTTACCTACAAGATATGATAGCTTTTCAGATATCAATACTTTTTCAATATTCAATTTTAATTTATTAATTTTTGTGAAATACAGGTATGTACAGAGATATTACATAATTATTAATAGTTCCACCATATTTCCGCCAACTGGCGTGCAAAATTAGCAGGGATATCATCTAAACTAAATTATAAAAATGCATTCGAATTAGAAGCACATACCAAATTATTTTCAATTGTCAATATAGTAGTTGATTAATTAATTACTAATATATACTAATAGCATGTCAGTTTAATTGAAATAAGTTAAAATTAAATGTCTATGTAGCTATCATAGCACAACTGGCATTCAAATATGTACCTAGGCATCACAATAATTATTATGATAAGTGACTACTTTATGATTGCAAAAAGTTTGCATTTCATTTACGCAGACCTTTTTAAGGTTCCGTATCCAAAGGGTAAAACGGGAACCCTGTTACTGAAACTTCGCTGTCCGTCCGTCTGTCTTGAGCTGTGTATCTCATGAACCGTGATAGTTAAATAGTTTAATTTTTTACAGCTGATATTAGGTATATTTCTGTTGATCCTAGAACAGCAAATACTAAAAAAACAGAAATAATAAATAATTAAGGGGGCTACCATACAACAAAAGTGATTTTTTTGCCGTTTAGGTACGGAACCCTTTGTCCGCGAATCCGACTCGTACTTGGCCGGTTTTTCATGTTCCTATTTTTTTACAACCCGCTGCAGTATGAACCTGACATTAACTCTGCTTTTAAGTAGGTAGTACTTTTGTAGACAACCTTTTGTTTAAGATAAAAAGTGTTGAAAACACAAGACGACTTAAAGGTTAAGGTGGAAAGCCATATCAATTATTATAATTTAAATTGAAGTCACATATTTATTATAGACCACTTGTCAATGATCAAAGGTTTTAGTCTAGTGATCATATATTTACTTACGTGAACGAGAATGACAAAACATTTTAACATGACTGAGCAATGCTTACCGTATTGTAATCGTACCTATCTTATTTGTATTTTATATGCGGTTACGTTACGTGAGTTATTAGCACTGTGTACGCAGGGAGATAAATAAGACAGTCGCTAAAACAGCATAATTATAAAGATATGGCAGGAATATGTTTCGCAAAGAAAAAAATAGTGGATATTTGTAAAACAAATTACAAGATAAAAAGTCCACAACTATAATTATTAACGTATAACGATGGAGAAATATAATCTTTTAAGTATCTTAGTTCTAGTATATTTTAACGCAGTTGGGACTTGGTTGGTAACTGCGACTCGGCTGAACTTCGATATTTTCCGTGAAGTGACTGCCATCTGACCTCCACAACCCATGGGCGATATCGAAGTTCTGTAGTTAGACCGGTCGGATTTTTGATTTAGAGCTCCAACTCCTCTAACGACTGCCATAGATGTTCGTATGACAACCGGGACCGACGGCTTAACGTGCTCTCCGAGGCACAGAGGGGTCTCAGTGTGCTAAGAAGTGTTTATTGATTTAAAATTGACGTCTCACTGCAGTTTCAATAATTGGGAAGGAGAGGAAATAATAGACCGTAGGGGACTGATTACGTATGTTATTCTTGTGTATATTTAGAAGGCAACAGTTAACAGGGATGTTGTGGTTTAGGTATATAATAGTCCAAAATGACCGGCTTTGTCGTCTACCCACGCACGTGATAAGTGCGAATATATTTAGGTATTGGGGACAGGTCTTGACCATAATACAATTTAGTTAAAATCCCAAATTAATCAACTTTTGTGAGCTTTAAAATCACTGTAAAAATATACACGTCAAAAATTGACACAACAACCGACTTCAAATTACCGAAGTGGGACTGGGACCAAATAATTTTCAGAATGGGACCTGGGAAGTAGTAAAATTTCAAAATCGGTTCACCCAGTCCAAAGTTATGAAGTAACAAACATAAAAAAAACATACATTTGAATTGAACCTCCTCCTGTTTTGAAAGTAGGTTGAAAATTATATGTGACATCCTAGAAGTTGAACATAGCTATTCTTTTTCATTCCAGGTGCTGATTTAAAGTCAAGATGAGAACGATGTTGAGAGTATTATCGAGCCTTTTAGCAATATCACTGCTAGTGGCACCAATCTTAGCATCTGTCTGCCCTGACGGATGCGTTTGCACTACCACACGAGACGGACTCCATCGAGCTACCTGCAGCAGCCTAGCAGAACTACACAAGTTCAGTCTGCGTCAAAAACATCACAATATCAATATCTTGGATCTCTCACATAACAACATAACAAAACTTCACCATGAGCTCGACCGATTTACTGAAGTTGTCACTCTAGATCTTTCTACTAATGGTATACAATCCATCAATAAATTTTTTCACAATACAAAAAAATTGGTACATCTGAATCTAGCTAATAACAGAATACAGAAACTTTCTTTTGCAAATTTACCTGGCAGTGTTAGCTCATTAGATTTGAGTAACAATTTATTAAAGAATGTGCCTTCAGATTATGTAGCTTTAGTCGGATTGGAACATTTAGAAATGAACGGAAATCCACTTGATTGTTCGTGTGAAAACATATTGGCACGGGACCGTTTGCTCTTTGCAAACGTATATATAGATAATGTCAAATGTGTTTCACCTGACAAATATCACGGAAAGTCTTGGCTAGAGCTAAAATCTAAAGATATATGTAAAACTCCTATAACAGATAATTTTATGGACATGATGATGGGTGACCAACCAATAGATGCAATTGAAGTAGGCAAGCAAACTGATACCCTGAAGTCTATGTCGCAAGTTGGGGAAAATTATTTAGCAGATGGAAATGTTATACAAGGTGGCTCTGTTTTAGAAGATGATGATCATTTGCAATTTTTGAACGTCAAGCATAACACATCACCATCACCTATTGAAGGTGTTGAGGGCTCTGGTAGCGGCGACGATGAATATACAACTATGGTTATATTCACTGCACCCAGAATGCAACGCAAACTAGATATGGAACTGTTAGAATCAGAGCAAATTATGCCTGCTGATGAAGAGCACACCACTGAGGATTCTATTGAAGGGTCTGGAGAAGGATCGGGTTTCTTTGTTATTGATGATTTGCTGGAACACGGAGAAACCACAACTAGCAATTATGAACTGTTTGTACCAGATGGAGTTCATAGATTACTTCCCGACGATGACAATTCAAGTACAGAATTTCCTATACCTGAACCCCCAGCTGTATACCAAGGTGGGGTTAACTGGAACGTTGAATCAGTGCCCGAAGTAACTGCACAGAAACCAGAAACAACACCCTCTCCAACACCACGTGATACCACCGTGTCTCAACAAATTCGAGTTACACAAGCATCTGAAGTTAATGGACAAATGGCAACAGAAAATGAGAATATAGCTCCTCATAAAACTGGAACGTACGTTTGTATAGCGATCATTGTCATTCTATTAGTTGGGTTAATTGGTTTTGCGATAGTAAAAGGTCAAATGAGAAAAAGCAGAGACAGGAGAATTCTTCGTCAGCAAAAACGGGATGTTGAAAAGGCATCCAAAGAAATGGTTGACATGAATAAATCACTACTTGGGAAGCCAGCGGGAGGCTTAGAGGCCCCAATTGAAAGAAAAGTCAATGGTCGATATGAACTAGTACCAACACATGACGCACCGCAAAAGAAAACTGAAAATGGTGATGTTGCTAACAGTGTAAATCACAGTAATAATAATGGCGTGAGAACTGATAGCCCAAGAGATACAAACCAAAATAAAAATAGCTCACGAGACAATAATGTACTTGATACTACACCACAACAGCTTGAGACTTCGTTTGATACTGACCCTTCGTCGCCTGATTCCAGAAAGGATGCAAATTCTTTGTCTAGTGAAGAGATATTTGTACCTGTCAACGATGATGACCACCCAAAATTAAATGGCAATCGTCATTCAGATGCATCGCAGCCATTAATAAATGGACACCAAAGCACAGATCTTGATTTCTTATCACCGTCACGTGAATACGTTCCTGTTTATTCACCAGACATGGGAAGAGTTCGTATAAAGATGTCGGAAACACCTAAACCCAAAACTCCTGTTCTAGTCACCAGAAGTAGGTCTAACGCTGGCGACATCATTATAACTCCAACAGATGTGAATGCAGTGAAGCCTAGCACTTGAAATCTGATATCATTTGGAAGGACAATAACACTATGTGTGCATTAGTGTCTAACAACAAACACTTTACTATTGGCAAAATTTCTGTGATTATTGTGTGTATAGTTAGGACAAATCTTGAGTATGAAGTTTTGAAGGCGTTTGGAATGTGTGAACGTAAGTCTAGAACTATTGCTGCCAAAGTGTGTTTGTAGTCGACAGTGCCTTTATTATAACATTGTTAGTAGTATAACGTATTTATATAAATATATTGCGCAATAAGTAATTGAAAATATTTTTATATGTGTAAAAAGTGTTGCCATGTTGATGATAGTTGTAAAGTCTTGTAGGTATACGTATTATATAAATCTAGGAGGAGCTACAAAATGTTGTTCTACACACATTGTGTATACGTTCTATCTCTGTTTATTACGGTCTTCGTATGTGGTTAGTATAAAGGCGTAGGCACAATTCTTGAATTGTTTTACGATGGTTGTGTACTTACTCTACCATGAGAATATTTATATAGGCAATTACTATACCGACCTAAACTTGGCTATGTTTAGTTATTGTTTTCTCAATTTCTATAGAGAGATTCTCTCATGGTCTGGCTAAGCATAAGTTCCTTAGTAATTTTATTGATTTATAGATTTTAAGAATGTGATACCATTTATTGTAAGTAATCTGACCAACTGATCCATGTATGTACATAACTAAACTGTACTCTTTGCTCTATGTTAAGATTATATTATATTTGAATTTATTGTATTTTGTAATAATACCCAGCTTTTTAAATTTAAGTACTTGCTTTTACTGACATGTAATTATTATCAGTAAAATTTATATATTAATATTTTTATAGCGATCAAAACAATATTGAACAAAACAGAACAATAGTTCTGTAAGGAAATATAAATTAATGTATTTTTATTTTGAACTATTTTACGATATAAATGGTTGAATCAAGTTTATTTTTGTTTTATTTTAAATCTAGAATGCAAGTACATAGTCATCTACCCTTATCGGTCATACTTATAATAAATCAATGGACTGCAACGTTTATTGATACATAACTGAAACTTATGATAAAATTATATTCTTTTTGTCACTTTAGTCAGAAAGTTATTCAAACAAATGACTGAAAGCACTCTTATCAACTAGTGGCGCCATCTGTTATGCACGGAATGATGCTGTTACCAGTGAATATAATGTTTGCTAGTTTAATAAGAGTCTGATAGATGGCACTATTCGAAAAATCACAGCTTGGTGAGAGAGAATGATAGTTATATCTATTTGGATATAAAGTCTTAAAAATAAAGTTAAGTACAACACACAGTGATTTTATTATGTTTCCTTGATGGTCCTAACTGTTAACACGCCTACCACGTTCGTCATGAGGACTCCTCCAAACAAAATCACCAATTAAAAAGTTTAATATATTAGGACCATAAGCAGGAACCTATTTACCTACTAAACAAAACTTTCATTACCTCCTAAACTGTATGCTGTATGAATGACTGCTGGTAGTTACTTACTATTTAACTAGCTCACACAAAGACACGTCTATAATGGCTGAAATGCCGAATGTAGTGCCTTCACCATGCGACATGTTTCCCCCTCTATAAAGCTAAATTTAAAAGGTAAGATTCTAACAATGCCGCTTTGGATATTCGTCCTAATAAATACGAGTAGCTTACTGAAACAGGTGCAGGCGCCTCCTAAAATGCCATAATTGTAGCATATTTTGTAATTAGGTGATTATAATTTTATTTTTGTATTATACACACTTATTGATTTTGATACGAGACCAATGTACATTCGTCCACATTTAGTCATAGAAAAAGAGTGACCGTGAGTATTATTGCCAAGTTCTTTCTCTTGGTTCTACCTATTGCTTTGCGAATCTGGCAGTTCATGTAAATATAGAAGCAATAATAATTTTTATTTTAAGTACTTACTGACGTTTGTAAGAGCCATTTAATGACCTACATATACAAATAAATCATTTCATTTCAAACTTTTGCCTGTAAATATTATACATATAAAATATGCGTATAACAATACAAGCTCTAAAGCTGTTATAGAGAATTTAGGGAAGTTTTTCCGCTCGTAAAACTTTTTCAGCTTCAGCAGGTGCCAGTGTAGCTGCTGACTTGTATCCGAAAGAAGATTTATACAAAACAGAAATTAATTTTGGTTGGACGAAAATAACTGGTAAAAGTACTTTAACCAAGTTAATTATATATTTTTAGGGTTCCGGTGGGAGGTGGCTGAGACCAATTTTAGACGTGATGGGGTAGACGCAAGAAACAAAAATCCTCCCCACTTGACGTGTACACAGTGTGTGAAACATACCTACACTAATCATGTAAAGTTTCTAGCACTAGATAACCGTTTAAAAAACCGAGGCCAAACGGACGGACGAACGAACGGAGCCCTAAAAAAATAGAACCCTTATAGGATCACTTTGTTGTCCATCTGTCTTTCTGTCTGTCTGTCAAGACCTTTAAGAAACGAGTGGAGATGTCGAACTGAAATTCGTATGAAACACTCAAGTCTATATACTGTCACTTGTAGAGGTGAAAAAATTGAACTTCTAAGCCAACGCAATCAAAAGATACAGCCGTTTATGCTAAAAAAATTCGACACGCAAGGGAATCAACACCAACAATCTTGAAATTTGGTACAAAGCAATGTCTTATAGTAGATACATATGTGTATTTCGATTATACGTTGGCCAGAGTAAGTACTATTAGGGACCTAGGTGTGGTTTTTGACTCAAAATTGCTGTTCGATGACCACATAGATAATATTATTAAAAAAGCCGGGAAAGCAGAGCTTTTTTTTGGATTCATCCAAAGAGTCGTCTCAGTTGATTTTAAGAATGTCAACACCATCAATATACTGTACTGTGCTCGCAGTCATCTCGAATATTGCTCGCAGGAGTGGAATTATGTGTATAATATTTATATTGATAGAGTGGAAGCAATTCAAAAAAAGTTTATGCGAAATATACAGTTCAGGTCTGGGACCTTTTGACCTAACTATTTGAGCAGGTGTAGGAGGTTTCACATTTTACCTTTATATGAACGTAGAAGCATAGCCGATTTGACCCTCCTGTTCAAACTGTTGAATCACTCGATCGATTGTTCTGAGTTGCTTAGTAGGATTGGATTGGACCGAAGCTACTGTATGTGCCTTTAACAACTTGCACTTATAGACAGAACTCGTACTTAATCAGAGTGTCGAGCGTTCAATTCACTTTTTCATACGCATGATTTGGACTTATTTTGCACGAAAATTAATCAACTTAAGGTTAGATTAAGAATGGCATTTTTTAAAGGCATGTAGTGTACCTAGTTTCAGGGCTTCTCGAGGTAAATATTTACCTGCCTATTGTAATAGTTTTATTATTATTATTTATTACCTACCTAAATTGTACCAATTGCACTGTCTACCATCATGGAATTTCTATATTTACTTAAATACTACATGTGGAAACTTTTAATTGGCCTTTTTATGTTAACTTTATCTTGTTTTGTATTTTAGCTGTAAGTTTTCCTAAAAGAATAAAATAAAATAAAATATAAAGGAAAAATTGCGATTAGATTAGGTTTGTTCGGAACCCTCAAAGCGCGAGTCCGACTCGCACTTAGATGTTTTATTTTGAATAATTATTAATGTATGTTGATAACCCAGTTAATTGAATATTAATTATGTAAATTTGAATTATGGTCAGATAGATTGACTCACACGTGCTCCTTGAAATCCTGTGTATCTTGAATCTGGTGGAAGCCGGTGCTAAGATGCTGTTATTACACAAACACTTCACTTTGAATAGTTTTTGGATTTTATATTGCTTATTTTGTGGAGAAAATTAGTTTGAACGTCTCAAAGATGGTGGACGTAGCATGACACACTCGCGCCACACAGGTGTTGCGGACGCCGGGTGAATGTCAGCTGACCATAGATTATAAAAGAATTATACAATTAATTTACCGGTTTGAAATAGAAACCCATGATACCTCATTATCATTAAATTTATAAGATAAAAGTAAAATAGACTATTAAGTAAAATAGATTATTTGATAAAATCTTAGAATAATTTACACTTATATTAATATTCTACAAGTTAATGTGCTCTCAAACTACATCTTAGAAAAATTATAAATATCTCTATCAAAAATCACTCTCTCGAAGCTCATCGTCATCTGTTGAAAACCTTCTAGTAGCAAGACGTAGAGGTCTTTCGAGTTGTGCATGAACTTCCATAGTTACGCTGTTATCTGTTTGAGATGAATAATCTGCATTATACTCAGACATACGTCTACGTCGAGCACCTGGAGACTGCTCTAATTCTGCTACTTCATGGCTACCATATCTACTTGTATGTCTTCGCGGCCTTCGGCGAGGGCTCCCGTCAGAAGTTTCAGTAAGTTCTACATCATCTAAATGTGGTATGTCTCCATTTCTTTCTGTTTCCTCTAATAAATCTCCACTGGATTTCGTTTTCCTACGTCCTCTTCTTCTTTTTGTTTTACCTGATCCTGCTTCATTTAATGAACGACATGACGTCGTTAATTTAGGCATTGAGAGAGCATCATCATAAGATGGTGGTGGTATAAGATCACGAGGATCCGGGTCGTTGATTAAAGCTTCTTGTTCTGCTTGAAGTCGTAATAGTCTTAATCTATCTCTGGCTTCTTCTACTTGTCTCTCTCTTTCGGATTGAATGGCAGCTAAACGACGTTGCATAGATCTTCGTACACAGTTTACTAGTAGCAAACACAAGGCTAATCCACTGATCATGACTATAATAAACAGTATCAAACTGTCAGTATTGGGTACTTTTTCAGCAGGGTTCCAAACAAAGTAACAGGCTTCTAACCACGTTTGTCCGAATAAGTTCGTGGGACTGTTACAAACCAGGTTATATGATTCCTCTTTTTTGTTTGGCTCCAATGTCACAAATTCATAAAAATCGAACATATTACCATCGGTGCAATCACATCTCCACATATTGTCCCCTAAGTCGAGTCGTTCTAAGTACCGGTTTGTGTCAAAATATGATCTTCTCCAAATTGTTGTGAACCTATTGCCAATCACACTCAAACCAACTAGCCTTGGTAACATATAAAATGTATAGTTATTTACAAAGGTTATTCTATTAAAATTTAAATTTAAGAACTTCAGTGTGTTAGAAGATATACTATCAGGAATATGAGACAACAGATTTCGGGATAAATCTAAATCAACTAGACTCTTTAATCCTTCCAGTGAATCTTTTCCAATGTTGGTTATCTCACAGTAACTCATATCAAGTACAGTCAATGACACAGATCTCAAATGACCGACGTTTGTTAAATAATTTCTTGCCAGTTTTAATTGTGTCAGTGATGACATTTCTAAGAGCGAATCTTCAGGTATATTAGCAATTTCGTTCCAAGATAAATCCAAATGTTTCATTAACACTAACCCTCGGAATGTATCACTTCTCAGAGATCCAATGCTATTGTATGACAAATCTAAATACTCCAGTTTAGAGTTGTTCATAAATTCATTACTTCTGAGGAAACGAATCATATTGTGATTGAGTACAGCTTTACGTAAGTTAGGGAAACTTTGTAAGTTTGGCTGTATAACATTGCAATATGAAATATCTAAGTACTTCAATGAGTCTGAAAATAAATTGTGGGCAGAAGAAGATAATTCCAGACGGTAGTTATGAGACATTTTCAAATGTATCAAGGATGGTAGATACATGAATTCATTATGATTAATCGTGCTGAGGGCGCAGTTGCTTACTTCAAGGCTCCTCAATGAAGATGACATTAAGTTTTGGATTCTTAGAAGAGGGTTAAAGTTCAATTTCAGTATTTTGATGTTCGTTAAACCAGCCAAAGGTGATCTGCCGTGTATTGACATGATTTCGCAGTGATCGAGTATTAGCGTTTCAATAGATGAGCTAAGAAGTAATTCTTGGTTTGCCAAATTGCCCATCGTTTTGAATTTGTTATGACTCAAATCCAGGACTTTCAAGTTTGTGGCAGATTTGAAAACTTCATTAGGATTTAAATTTAGCCAATTATCAAAAAGATTTTTTGATAAATACAGTGATTCAAGCGCAGTAAGATTATGAATTGCATTTTCTGGTAACTCGCTTAGTCGATTTCCACTTATATCTAAACTGAGTAGATTATAAAATTTATTCACATTTTCTGGGAATTCGTAGATCTCATTATTCGAAATGTTTAACGTCTGGACCTGTAAAATAACAAAACATATTTTTATTAAAAGTAATGGTAAGTATGATGTTCAAACATTTTAAAATAATTGCATTATTTTCACAAAAATAGAAGACATTAAAACGTCGACAAATGTTTCACCTCTAAACGAGGCATTCTCAAGACTGTCTCAGAGAGAACAGCAAAATATGAAGCCAGAACATATTTGCTTTTAAGTATGAATGTGTAAATATCGCTAGCGCGATGTAGGATGTGTCGAAAACAACTAACGGGGGTAGAAATATTAAGTTATGCTAACAAATTCAAAATAGGTATTTAAAAGACAAAAATCTACTCTTTACTACACAGAAAACATAGTGTAACACACACAAACCAACAAACAACTACTATGGCTGTCCATTCACCAACAAATTAAGCAAAAGAGATGTATGAAAATCAGTCTTTTCATTGAGTAAGGTATCCACATCCCTCCTAACTATTTCTAACCGCTCCCAGACACATAACTTGAACCCTTTCAAGAAAATGTTTTGCAAAGTCGGACTTATCTGGTCAACCGTTGCGGAAGGCCGATAAATGCTCTCTGTATCTGACTTCAAAGGACCTGCCAGTCTGATCTACAGAAACTAAATCTTTACCATTACATAACTCCCTCAAGGTGTCCTGGGTTCTAAAAGCTGTAAATATATTGTTTTCCCTCAGGATCTTGGCAACACTCAATGATACGGAACCCACGAACGGTAAGCACGCAGTGTACTTCCTGACAGGTTCAAGAGATGGATGTAATAAACGAAAACTAATATTTTTACGTTTCTTATTTAACATTGAGTACACCATACCTACGTTATAACCATTAGAGTGCGCAATATGACAAATTATATTCAACTCGTTGTCATATGCCTGTGGATTCAACGGCACTACTAACATCCTACTCAATAGGCTATGGAATGCAGCCATCTTGTGCTGCCAAGGGTGGTTAGAAGAATAGGGAATAACTATATCTGTACAAGTTGGCTTCCTGTGAACCCCACCTCTCCTAGAGATTGACAGATCCAGAAAATTAAGAGTAGCCTCTGTTTCCATTTCTAATGAAAATTCAATCCTAGGGTGTACTGAGTTCAGGTTCGAAACGAGAACACCAAGTTGACGCTTTGTACCCCCCCATTATAATATCATCCACGTATCTAAAATAATATAATATATGCATATTCTTTACTATGTGATTCGTCTCAAAGGAATCCATAAATGCCAAAACCATATTTTTGTAAGTAATAACTATTGTTGAATTGAAAGTAATTTTGTGTCATGCACAATTTTGTTAATTTTAAAATTTCCTCAATTTTATTCAAATCAATTTTTTAATTATTAGTTTATTCCTTATAATTTCCAAACATTCAGTAAAGGGAACGTTCGTGAAAAGGCTCTTAACATCCAGATACACCAGTTGAGCGTTGGAAGGTAGTTTGATATTTTTTTATTTTTTCAATGAGGTCAATACTGTTTTTCAATGAAAATTTAGTTTTAAATTCTTTGTGATGTGATGATTCTATCCAATATTTTTATTAGTTTCTACGCTTTGTAAAGTTTTTGTTTTGACTAAGTTTAGATTAACCCGTTTAAGGTGTTTCATGAATTTATTGTTTTCATCGTCGCATAAAATATTTTATACCTCCTCCTGTGTATTAGATAAGCCTGATTAACAATAAACAAAACATTGCATAATTACCTGACCGCTGAATCCATCTGGTAGTCCATTAAGACCTCTCCCTGAACAGTTGATAATTGTTTTGTCTGCACTGCAGGTACAAACGTAGCAGAGGTCACCAAACTCCTGGTCAATATCTACAGTGTTCCCTTGTACTAAATTTGTAATTAATAGAAGGCATATTGCTAGAAGTAGGCGGACCATCACGTCCTGTTTGCATTACGGCCTGAAAATTGAAAACGAAACTAAATTAGGATTTTAAATCATAAAGTAACGTTATGAAAACACCACAATAACACTTGTTTTATCACCAGTCACGTTGCTGGTCCCACGTAACAGAAGGTAAATCTGTTGCTGTTTACAGGGTCTTTGGGTACATAATTTGCCAGACCTTAGTCCATCTATCAATAGGTGCAAAACGTGCAGGTGATAATGATTCAGTGTCCTGGAGTTCTTGGTGGAGTCCCTTAGCAACCACTAATGTACCTAGGTACTAATTTAAATCAATATATATAAAGGTCAACGGCTAAACGGTTAAAGGCTACTAAGAGGGCCTAATAACATCTAAAGAGCCCAAAATCATCCTCAACTGCACGCAGTGCACCTGTTCACAAACCGACAAGGCTCTGGCAAATATAAAAAGGTACTCTGAAAACGACAATAGGCTCCTATTTCGCCACTTATTTATGACGGGTAACTGTATACCCCTTCGGGCCTTTTGGGATAATAACGTGATTTGTATGTCTTTTAGTTTTAATTTTAAAGTACTCAATTAAACTAAAACCAGTTAGGTAATGAATAAAAAAACATTAACTGCCTACCAGTGAAACTGGCACACAATTCACATAAGGCCTCCTGAACACAAGGAAGGAAAACTGATTCACCCACACACACCTGACCAATAAAATTTCTAGTCACGCATGTTTACCTTACAAAACTTAAACGGTAGAACTAAATCGTGCAGATTAAAAAGAAACAATTCGTGGCATGAATAAGCCGACATTAGTACTCACACATAACAGTGTTATCTGTGTTATCAGCGATTGATAAAACAGTAGGATAGTCTAATTTAGGTCGTGTTTTATAACTTAGGTGTACGAAAACCTGAAAGAATTTTAATATGTATATATAACACATGGTTTTTAGAGATAGATTGACCACATGTCAATACAATAACTGGTAAGGTTACATACCTAAGGAGTAAAGCTACATTATTAGGAACCACCATCTATTTAAAATACCAAAACACTTTATGGAATAAGTGTAAGTATTTTGGTTCAGTAAAATTTAATATAAGTTCTAACAAGAGCTGTCAATGGAAAGTACTTAGGTACATTATTACGAGTAGGTATATCAAATTATTTGACAAACTATTATATTATGTATATTTATATAATATATATTATAACGTACAGTAGCTCGATCAGATATAGCTTTGGTTTAATCATCAATACATATAGTAAAAAATGTAAATGCTCGGTGTCTGTACATCGAAGATATAATAGAGAAAGGCTTTATGAACGCAAGAGAACCCAAAACAACGGTTTTTAGAATTTTTACTGTTTGTCTGAATGTTTGAACACGCTAATCTCAGAAACGGCTTAACCGATTTGAATGCGGTTTTCAGTAATGCGTTGTGGTTTATTCAACTTAACATTGTTTCATTTCAATCTGGTCATAAACAAAAAAGATCTAAAGAGCAGGCGGAGCTGGCGGGCAACAGCTAATAATAAATCAGTAACTGGTGATCAAGAAAACTATAGCACGCAGGCGGGGCTGCAGGCAACAGCTAGTTATAAATATAAAGATACATCATTAACGTCATATAAAAATTTGTTAAGTATATCGGTAAAAGTAGACTATTATACAAAACAATTATCGATTATTTTATAATATTTTCCAATGATTAAGTGGTAATGGCATTCACTTTTCGGGGTGACGCCTTTTTTCTTTAATGTTGATAATGAAATAGATTATTAACTAGATCAAAAGCTAACGTAACAGTTTATTTGAAAAGTAAAATTAAAAACATACCTCAGAAATTATATCCAAATTTTCAAGTTCCGATTAACGAACTAA
Source organism: Nudaria mundana (assembly GCA_963556515.1). Classification (NCBI taxonomy): domain Eukaryota; kingdom Metazoa; phylum Arthropoda; class Insecta; order Lepidoptera; family Erebidae; genus Nudaria; species Nudaria mundana. The sequence goes on from OY748287.1 coordinate 19,380,810, forward strand.
TTGTTGCACCAAATGAATTTGTGGCTCATTGTTTTCACTTCTCACAAAACTTCATCAGAACAAAAAGGTTTGAATTTGGCCTTCGGAATTTTTTCATTCAGACGTGTTGTCCCTACGGTGTGATATCATTGTGTGAGTCAAACAGTGACGTTTATCTTTGATAAGAATTGCGAAAGTGTGCGTTGGGGTGCGGCAATCTGGATTTAAACGTCTCTTCAAGATTTCAGTGTAGATTATGTAATTTGTTAGTTTATTTGTTTGGGATCTTAGTACCGTGTAGCATCTAGGATTAAGATAGGCCTCGTTGCTATTAAAATATTATACCATATATCTACATCTTCGTGATATTAAGTAGTGTATGAAGGAATATGTTAATTTTAATTTAATATAATCTTTACTCTGTAGACACTTTACTTTTACTTTTTTTTTTATTACAAACTTTTATTTACTTTCACCTGTGTTTGTAATCAAATCTTGCAAGTTAAATTTAACACCCTTCCCGGTTTCCGATTGAGCTGAAACATTGCTCGTGTATGTAAGTCGCATGACAATGCAATATTATGATGATACAAGTTTGATTAAAAAAAAAAAATTTAAGTACTGATTATTTTCTAATTTACTAAAATTAAATTTTGAAGGTATACACACTTACCTAGATTTAAGGCACCCAAGTCAACCGCCAAGTATAAATTCTTAACTTTTAGATACTTACGACTATATCTCTTCAGAATGCATTATTACCAATGAAGGACAACCTTGATATCCTTGGCATAGACGTTCGTCGAGAGCTCAATAATAATAAAAACTACATCGAAAGATGTATAGGGCTAGCTTCGCGGAAACTAGGAATACTGAATAAGGTAAAGAGATTCTTTACACCGGACCAGAGGTGTCTGCTGTACAAGACGCAGATTAGACCCTGCGTCGAATACTGCTCTCACCTCTGGGACGGCTCCGCGAAGTATCTGCTGGACGCTCTCGACGCTATGCAGCGACGGGCTATCCGTATTATAGGTTGTCCGGAGGTAACGGGAAGCCTTGAGCCGCTAGCTCAGCGCCGAACAATAGCTTCCTTGGCCGCATTCTACCGTATTTACCACGGCGAGTGTTCTGAAGAGCTCTTCAATCTGATCCCACCCTCTTCCTTCCGATCCCGAACGACTCGTGCCGGGCAGAGATGCCACCCCCACACAGTGGATAGCATGTTCGCGAGAACCGAACGTTTTAAACGTTCGTTTCTCTGCCGAACGATAGTGGCCTGGAACGCCCTGCCTGTGCACGTGTTTCCTCCCACATATAATCCTGGGTTCTTTAAGCGGAGCGTGAAGAGGCACATCAGTAGGTCGTCAAGTTGAGGGCCACTCTCAATAGTAATGTGTGCTGTGAGAGTGGCCCACAATCGCTAGACGTGGTCACGACTTACCACCAGGCGGGCGGCGGCAATTTGGCGAACCAAATATAAAAAAAAAAAAAAAAAAATTTTTCAAATCACGTAAAATTTGTGGCCCAAAAAACTAAATTTTTGGGGTAAAGCCATCAAAAAAAACATAAAAGGTATCATAAAAGATGAAATATTTTTCTTATCTATTAGTCCTTAACACGCAATGAAAGCAAAAAAAAATACTTTGTTGACAACAATTTAGTCTTAGATGGATTTAACAAGGCCACCTAAACGTTGTAATGGAGTAAGTAAGTAGATTTTAATAGATGCTGATGAATAAAATAATTATTTAAACTTGAACACGACACTAGCACAATCAAATGGTTAAGGACGGTACAACTGACGAATATTATGGTCATACTGGCGCCATCTATGTATTTTGTTGTGTACTTAAACGTAACATAGCTAAAAAGTGTCATAGTTGCTACATAATATTAGATAACAACGACAGATGTCAGGTAATAAATTTTAACAAAGTGGACAAACCGGGGATCGTCACGAAGCAAAGCAATAGACACATTTAGGTTTGAAATGTATATGTCACCGTTAATTGTAAATACCGTTAGATTATAATCAATCTCGCATGATTTCTTAGGTAGGCAGGAAGGTACGGTCAAGAATCTTAGTGCTTCAAGAGTGGTACACTCAGCAGAATTAAATAAAAAAACAGTGTTATACTTAATTTAAAGCAAATTTAATTCATTAAACTTAAAGTATTATTTATTTACACTTATTCTATGTTGTTATGTACTTACTTCCTAATAATATCTATACCTACCTACTTACAAGGAAAAAAGAAGTTAATATTTTCAACAAGTAGGTCCCTACTACAAAATATATATTTTGTAAATATTAGTAGTAATTACGTAGTTATTAAAAAAATTATATAACATTGGGCAAAATTAATATGGAAGGTATGGTTTTAAAAGTTTCTTAAAATGTTAATAATAAATATTGGATGGAACCAGGCGTTACTCGGCGAAAATCCGAAATAGCATTGTTTTCCGCAGAATTAAAAAAGACAACAAAACGTTGACAATTGTTTCGCCTCTAAACGAGGCATTATCAAGACTGTCTCTGTCTCTGAGACAGTCTTGATAATGCCTCGTTTAGAGGCGAAACAAATGTCAACGTTTTGTTGTCTTTTTTCATTCTGCGGAAAACAATGCTATTACAAATTTAAAAAGTTTAAAACATTTTTTTAAAAATATTTTACTTACCATTGCTTTGTTAATAATAAGCTTAACATTATTCATTACTCTCATCAATCCTTCCACGACTATGAGTGTGAATGTCAACGGGACGTCTCATAGACCGTCTATCTCCCAACCGTGGTCTATGTTCGGTCAAATCCCCAATGGACCTAGATCTACGATAATTGACTCTACCAGGTGATGTCTCCACTTCGTCCATAAAATCTGGCAAAGAATGAAACGAAGTATTCAGACGAGGCATCAATAATGCTTCATCATAAGTCGGAGGAAGGTCTTCAGTTAACGGAATTCTCAATTCAACAGACTCAGTTCTTGATTGGGGAGTTACACCATTGAGATTCAACACTGTTATTCCAGAAGTCGGACGCTGCAACCTTTCGGAATTGTTATAAGCTACTAAACCACGGCACACGCATGAAGTTAATAATACACCGATAATAATACCCCCTATTATTGCTACTGTTGTGTAGTTAGTCGTTCCAGAGTCCATTGGATGCCATGTTTGAATGTACGCCTGTTGCCAACTCATCTGAGTTACATTTGAAGGATAGTAACATATAAGGGATTCCCTGTCAGCTATTTTTGGCGGATCTTTAGTCAAAAACTCATAAGTAAGTAACAGGTTTACACCAAAACCCTCACAGTTCCAACGGTTTCCTTTCACGTGGACTTGTCTCAAAAACGGATTTGAAGCGAAGTGTGAAGTTGACCATATTTCTCGGAAATCGTTCCCTCTCAAATCAAGTACAGCAAGGTGTCGTAATGATGAAAAGGTTAGGTCCGTTAATTTATTTATCGAATTGTAACTCAAATTCAGTTCCTGCAAAGTTTGCGAAGTGATATAGTCTGGGATCTCATCAATTTGGTTCATGGATAGATCAATTTCTAGAAGTGACGTCATATCAACTAAAGAATCAGCCTCTATATTTGTAACTTGACAGCTGCTAATTCGTAGACTCCGCAGAGATGAGGATTTGAATTTAGGTAAGTGAGCAAAGTAATTTCTGCACAAATGCAAAGTTTCTAAGTTATTAACTTCTGAAAAAAAATCTGGTGGTAAATCTTTTATTCTATTTTCTGATAAATCTAGAAAACGCAAGGAACGCATGGTGGAAAATGCATTGTCTTCAATTACAGTTATCTTGTTTTTCGATAAGTCCAAACTACGTACTATAAAATTAAAGCCAGGAGAAGTCCAACTCTCATACAGGTTATTCGATAAATTTAATGTTTTTATGTTGATCCAAGATTGTAAATATTCTGGCAAAGGGACGTTGAGATAGTTATTGGATAGGTCGAGTCTTTCTAGTCTAGTAAATCTTTCCAGCTGTGGCGGAAATACCCTGAAGTTGTTGTTCGAAAGCAGTAGTATTTGAGCCTGGAATAAAACAGAAAATAATATTTTAAATAACTGCGAAAAAATCAAATAAAATCGAGGATCGAGAGAACTAAAAAAATCCTACATCTTTATTTAAACCTCTATAATATTGGTAATAGGCTAGCCTCTATTACGTGGGACATTGCGTGGAACCAACAAAATTACTGGCAAAGTGTGGATGTGATATAGGCGTGATAAATGTCGGTCTAAGGGATCAGTGCCTTTAGTCCGTCATTCATCACGCCTGCGCCACGTCACCGAATCATATTTTTTAATACAATTCTAAGTATATGAATAAATCCTAGGTCATTCTTATTACCGCATCAAAATTGGAAATAGCACCAATAAACTAAAAAAAAACATAATTTTACTAGTATGTCGTAAAGAATTACTTACACTAAAGTCTAAGTCATCCCGTAGTTCCTTCAGCTCAAGACCTGAACAGTCAAGTGTGAGAAATCCTCCTTCTGTATATCTTTGACAGAGGGAGGAAGCTCTGTCATCTGTATTGTATGAAGACTCCCTTCGCACTACTCCAGCGCTCACTATTGCAGGCACTATCCATATCCATAGCGCTGACAGTATCACATCTGAAAAATAAAGCGAGGATTCTTAACTGACCCTCAAAAACGGATCGCAATTTTTTCAAACGGTTTTTGTGTTTGCTTACTCCAAACTACATCGTAATTGAAGTCATTTTAGTTTGTTTTATATTTTAACATTTAAGTACCTACTATGTATTTTTAAAGTACAATTTGCACAACATTTTACTAAGTACTAAAACTTTTATTTTCTATACCTTTCTTTAACTGATGCTGAATTGCCAACATGGAATTGTTTTCTAGTTTCCAACTTCCAGAGTCGGAACAAACAGACAGATTGTCGGACAGATATTTTTATTTATGTAAGTATCTACTTTCATACATACCTAAACATATATGTTTAGGTATGTATGAATTTTCGTTTATTTAATTTTTTTTTATTTCGAATTTACAGCTTTGCATTATAATGCAAAGCTGTAAATTCGAAATGACACGAAATACGAACAGACACATTCTGCCTCACATGCAAATGATGCATCGGTCGACGATAGTATAGTACAAAGCTGGCGAAATGTAGCCTTATTTTCCTATGCCTACCTTTTCAGGGATAGAGGCATGATTGTATGGACCTATATGTATATGTTACTAACGGACACCCGCGGCTTCGGTCGCTTGACAAATTACTGTAACTGTCCTCGAGAACTACTCTATCTATTGGTGAAAACCGCATCAACATCCGTTGCGTAGTTTTAATGATCTAAGCATACATAGAGACGGACAGACAGCGGAAGCGACTTAGTTTTAAATAATTTTATGATATTGAATGCATTTACGTATACTTACTGAATCCCATTGAATACAGATTTAATACGCATAATAACACTTTCACATCGCACAAAACTGTCTTATCTAACGATTATATTGTCGAACACTTAACATGTTGGACGTTCGTTGAATCCTGTCACATTTTACAGATATAGGTTTCGCTTTTGGTTGATATTTGTAAAGGTAAAGATAGTGACAGGTAACGATACAAGGTGGGTTACAATTCGTATGAGTTATAGAATACCTACATACATGGTGATGTTTAATTTCATTTAAATTACATATGCAGTATATGAATTATTACATAAATTATTTAAATTTAAATTATACAATAGGCTTTTACTTTTATTACGTGCGACTAAAAATACTGGGGTGTAATGCACCTCTGCCTACCCCTTCGGGGATGTAGGCGTGATATATGTGTGTGTCTATTGCTGACGTAGGATATTCACCAGCCAATAAACTGATTTGGCTTGTAAATATCCTACAAAAGTCATAAGGGTATGAAAAAATTAAAATAATTAGTTCTACAGTTTAGCTATAAAAGTTATAATATATATAAGTTTTGCTCTACAGTAGTGATAAAAGGTTAATATTATTATTGTATAATTTAATAAATTGAGTAATTAATAAAAATTAAAGCTCAGCTTTAATTACCATCGTTTACTTGTTAAAATAGTGAGTAAGTCATGAGTAAGTATACTAACTGTTTCATTTTCGTCGCAAAAACGTAAGATCTCTAGTATAAGATCTTTCGTTATTAACTTTTAAACTATCGCGTTTCATATTTTCGATATATTATTATATAATATTCGTAGAAGCTATCGAATTTCTTCTTCTATTATTCTTCTTCTTCTTATAAATAAAAATGAATCGCCGTTCCTTTGTCCTTTAAAACTCGAGAACCGCTGTACCGATTTGTCTCTTTTTTGTCTTAAAATATTCGTACAAACTCAGGGAAGGTTTAAAAGGTTCATTTGAGGCGGTACGAAGTTCGCCGGGACAGCTAGTAATATAATAAAGATCTTCAATGTTTGCAATTTATATTGTTAGATAGATTACAAAGTTTCATTTAACAGAACATTCTGTACATGTAACCGATATCGACGTTGTCTTATCACTGATTAGTTATCGACTTATCACTACGCTACGGTATACATATTTTCATTTACAAATGATTCACTTTACCACATTTTGTATAGTGCAAACTCAAAATTGTAGATAATTAGTACCTATCTAAATTTAGAAATGTTACGTCATTTAGATATTTCAGTTAATAATATGATAAAAAACCGGTCAAGTGCGAGTCGGACTCCAGACAAAGGGTTCAGTACCAAAACGGCAAAACAATCACGTTTGTTGCATGGGGGCCCCCTTAAATATTCATTGTATCCTGTTTTTCAGTATTTGTTATAGAGGCAACATCATATGTGAAAATTTCAACTTACTAACTACTATTTTCTAACTACTACTATTACAGACTGACGGACGGACGGACAGGGAAGCCTCAGTAATAGGATTCCCGTTTTACCCTTTGGTTACGGAACCCTAAAAATAGCGCTCATATCCAAGTGCACTCATTTAGAGAAAACGTGAAAGAACTCCGACTGTAATGGCTTTTTTTAATTCCGCGGCCCACTCTAGAAGTGGCATTTATCAAAGTATCGCCCTACTTTGTAGGGCATTTTAAAGTTGGTCTTGGATGTACTACAGCCGTTATATACGTATTATGTCAAGTCAGAAGTCTATTTGAATGACCCATTTGCGTCATTTCTGACTGGGAAGGTTCCCAGTTTTACGGTTAGGTAAATTTGTTAAAATTTAAAAATGATTATGATATTTAACACTTTGCTATGGTTAGGCAACATCTAGCCAGGCCAGGCCGGTCTTAGGATGGGTGACCATTTCTTAAGACATTGAGACCCTTCCGTGCCTCGGAGAGCACGCTTAGCCGTCGATCTCGGTTGTCATACGAACATCTATGGCAGTCGTTACAAGTATTTGGAGGCTTAACAAAATCCGACCGGTCAGGCATTTGATATCGCCCATTGGTTATGGAGGTCAGTCAAATGGCAGTCGCTCCACGTAAAATATCGAAGTTCAGCTGAATCGCAGTTAGACTGGAAAATCGACCCCGGCCGAATCTGTGGATGATGATAAAAAAACATTTTTGATGATTGCTATACCTACCGACCTACCATTAGCTTTAATCATCTAGCCGCCATTCCAAAATCCTAAGTGCCACAAGTATAATCCGAACAGGTGTCGAAGTGATCCGCAATACGCGACACGTTCTACTCATCACGCCTGTCTGAGTTCGTTTGCACTTTGTGACCTGTTTACCGCCCCACCCCCTCAGATAGCTCTCAATAGGGCGGTTGAGATGTTCTGATAAGCTCCATCGATTAGAATGAATGTTCTACAGAGAACACAAAGCCTCGTTGAGATTGGCCCTCATTGAAACGATTTAAATAGAAATGGTTGAGAATCGAGAATTAAGACAAGTGTGTTTATAGGTACCTACTCATGTCATGCTAAGATATCTTATGGAAAATGTTATTTAAAGTATAATTTTGAAACAGATAGATGGAAAATTATAAGACAATCGCTTTTAATGAAATATTTTAGTAATTTTACATACAACATAGGTATCATCATTATCTATGTACGTGTATGAATTAGCTGAGTGGGCGAACTTTGTTCTGTTACAGTTCGCGAATAGATAAGTGGAGCTTTGTATTTGTGTGAGTGCAGTGTACGGAACGTATATGTTACCTCTTTTACACACACATGTATTGTACACACAGCTACAAAAAGAGTTTTTACTCTACTTTTCGTGGTCATTCACACAAATGCAAAGCTCCACTTATCTCTCGCGAACTGTACCTAAATCATTAAAAATCGGGCGTCTTGTCGGGACATATTTGTTTTAACGTATCGACCAAATATAGACACAAAGAGCAATAAAACATAAAAATCTGGTCTGTCATTTTAGAGATTAGATTAGATTTCAGAAGTAATTAATCCCTTATTGTAAATTTATTTTTCCACCTACTTTGGACCATCGATTTTGTTTTATAGACCTTCAAATCAACCATAGATAACTGCTACTCGTTTTTAACTTTTATAAACAACTTCTGATCTTTAGAATGCCACTTCACAATATTTTTAAACTTATCGAGTAGAATTTAATCAATCTTTAAAGATATTTGGTAACGTTTCCGTTCGGCGGTAAGTTCAATAAATAAGGATAAAGCCCATTAGAGACGGTCCAGCAAATCTTCGGCCGCCGAACGCCACTTACTTAGACTTAAAGTGTTCCGGAGAGCTATTTTGTTAAAGATTTGGGATTGCAACGTCCATTTTGAGATACATTTTGCAACAACTAAGAGCGGAGTAATTTTACCGGTCTATGGATTTGTGAGGGAAGGTACTTGAGGTATTTTCTATTTTTAATTAAAGTACGGTTTACCTTTTCGATACATCGTTAAATACGGAATTGATTTTGATGAACTTTGTTCAGAATAACACTTGACAGTTTAATCCCGGTTAAACATTGCCAGGTGGAAGTTATCATACGTCGTGTTTGTCATAATTAGAAAAAAATACACGTCAAAAATTGACACAGCAACCGACTTTAAATTACCGAAATGGGACCAAATAATTCTTGGAATGGGACCAAAAGAAAATACACTTGAGAAGTGGTAGCTTTCAATTAAAAAAATTAAGGATCCGCTTACCCAGTCCAGCGATATGATGTAACAAATATAAAAAAAACATACAGTCGAATTGAGAACCTCCTCCTTTTTTGGAAGTCGGTTCAAAAGAAGCTTTAGCATCGTTCCTTATGTAGAGGTTCTTCGTTAGGGAGTGGAACTATACCAACTGTTCCGCATCGTCAAAATCATTGACCACTAAAAACTATCTTGAGAAACTACTAGTGAACTGAAGGTTTTTTTTAAATAAACATTCATTCGTTAAGCGCCTTTGTATGGCATTGATAAGCTATCTAGTAGTAGTCCTTACTTCAGATACTTAGTGGTTTTTTTTCCAAAAAAGAAACCTTATAAAATATACATTGAAAACAATAAAACATTATTAATATCAATTGGGGATCAATCCGTTGAATTACAAGGTCCGGCGAAGTAATGCTGACCCCTCGTATAAGGCTGGGGATCAAGGAAATATGATAGGTCGTAGATACCGTATTTATTTGTGCCCACTAAGGATTTGTCCATCGACGATAAGACGTCTGACCCAAAACGGGATGACAATTTGTGTTATTGACTTGTTGATCTGTGAGGTATTTTTTTATGACTTTTGATAGGTAATACTTTTATATTTAGGGTTTTGTTTTGACACAAGAATCATATTCTTTACCTTTTGCGGCTATCACTTTCATTGATATGTAGCTACATTATCCCTGTGTAACATAGGCTACTTTTTATCCCGGTAATGTGTTCCCACGGGAACTGGCAACGAGAAAACTATATCACGCGGGCGGAGCCGCGGCGATCAGCTAGTACGTACATAAAATCAATCGAAAGATTAGGCAAAGATATATCACTATGCCAAGTATCTAAGAAAAATATTGACCATTAGGGTGCCTTTCAACCAGAGATGTGCTATGTAGCTATGCTGCGAGGATGTGCTTGTGGAGCAATTAAAATGATAGTGCTATGACGTGCTGTGTGGACAAACGAATATGATTGGTGGATGTCAAACGCATTCATGGCAACGTAGCATAGCACATCTCTGCTCGAAAGGCACCCTTAGGTATGCTAGTCCCACCATGTATCAAAGGTTCCACCTAACTACGTTAAACTTACAATGTGATAAAAATCCAGAACTCCAAACAGTGGAAATTTTCTTATTGAGGAATGCTATGACATCTAAAGTAGGAACTGTAAATTCATATCGATATAATTACCCCTTCAAATGAAGCCTTTTACCCTTCTGTTCACAACATTTAAATATCTGTTGAATATTTGCCATTATTAAATGAGTACCTATTCGGAGTCAACTTTGTCTCGGTCTCAATCCGCTACTTCGCTCGTATTCCATCTGAAATGTCAATCCTTTTACATTAGAGTGGGGAACATGTAGGTGCCTTGATATCGATATAATCAATGTATAATTTCTTAAAAAACTATCGACAGCTTTGGTGGCGTGGCATCAATATTGAGCTATAAGTGGCATCGGTTTTCGGCCCCGGAATCTCGGGTTTGATCCTCGGGTCGAATATATATGTGTGATCATGTTAGAAATTATAAGTATGTTTATCAGTTGTCTAGAACCCATAGCACAGGCTTAGCACTTAGCTTATTTAGGCTAGATGACGCTAGATACCTATCAACAACTTTAATTAAATTTTTATTTATTTCATATAAGTAACAAAAACTCATTGGTGTTAGTAAAAAAACTTAAGAACTATGTTAGTATACACATAATTTTGGTACATACTTAACAGGTTCACAGTCCAAGCTTCAGAGAAGAAACTACCCCTCATGTCCAATATTTTTTTTGAATAAAACCGATATTTTAGGGGTTTAGGTTAATTTATATATTTGGTAAATTATATATACTTAACGGAAATATAGTTTTTGTAAACATATGGTCTGTGGACTCATTAGAACAAGGTTGACTAAAAATTCCACCTGAGTTCACAGACCGTATGCGGTCTGTGCATTATTCTAGTCTATATCCATCATAATAATGACACTAATAAAGATATTTTATTTTCTCAATGCTTATAAATCATAAATCATAACTTCACAATAAATTGAACCCGCAAAATAAATGTAAACTGCCCCTCTGTTTAAAGCCAAAGTCACCATCACCTACACACGGTGCAGTTGCTGACAGACAAAAGCGTCTCTGGCAAGTAGGTATACCCAAAGTGTCCGGAAACAGCCATAGCCTATTGCCGTTACCAGACATTAATACGAGTACGTAAGTGAATAAAGGATTAGAATAAGAGTGGGAATCTGAAAGTAAATGGCTCAGTGCACAGACACAACATACAAAACAAAAAAATAGGATGCTACGTTCAGGTTCAGGAAATCATTCGCATAAATAAAAATAACTTATAAGAAAAATCGATAACATCAACATCACTAAACCGTTCACAACCGCTTTAAGTATTGATGGCAGCAGAATAAAACAGCATTGAGTCGATGTCGCATCTCTAAACCTGGCAGTCGGGAAACAGGCTTATTCGTCCGATGAGTGCTATCGCTCCTGGCCTTTTAGACCCGCCTCCCGCGGGAGCTCAGCCTTTTACAGTGTGTACCCGGCTTTATGCGATCGACTTTCAATATGAATTTCAGATGGTTTATAAGATTGTACGCTTTGAAGGTACTACAAACGTATTTGATAAATGGTATTCCGAGTTCGCATTTTTGATGCCAATACGGTAGTTTATTGTTCTAATCTTTCATGGGTATTGATTTCGCGTTTTCATTTTTTATTTTAGCCGTTGTATTCTTTTAAATGCGTAATAATTTTGACGTCTTATCAGTAACTATTAAACATGTTAACTCATATTGAAGTGTATTTATTTAGTGTGATATGAACAAACAATAATACCTAAGTAATAAAGTTTAGTTACATCGCCTGTGGAACTGTAAATACTTTTACAAACATTTTTGGTATTTCTGTTACCTAATTTGTCTAAAAGGTTGGTCTAAAAGGCAAAAGAAAAGTCATAACGAAAATTAAATAAGGTTTGATAAATGTTTACTGGAAACCACGTCTTACTTCAGAGCTCTTGTATAAGTTTTCATAAAGTTCCTGAAAGCCCGTCTCGAAGCAGAAAATGAAAGAAGCAAAGCATCGCTGTGAAACGTAGACATCGGCTGAGGCGGAATAAAGTTGACATTTTTGCAAAGCTACGTTAGAATTTCAAGAAAATTAAATGTGACACTACACGAAATGAAAATAGTGTGAGTGAGAGAAGTGTCGCGCCCCCACCCGGTGACGCCTCACGCCTTGCCTTCTTTTGTAGGGTATTCTTGTTAAGAATTTGGAGAAGATGTATAGTTGGTCTTACAATTCGATATTGCACAATTTGAAATGTTTTAGTAAGTACATAATATTGGAAAAATGTGGTGTTGAAATCATCATTTAGCTGGTTAAGAGCAAGAAAGATTGACATCTACTTCTACTGCAATTATAGAAACACCATTAATTGGTTTTTGACTAATATACCTACTTTGTATTCATATTTTAAAAGTATCAACGTCAAAAATAAAGTACCTATCTACTCAGCATGAATTTTAAGCAAACATTTGGCGGTTTGCAGTGCGCAATGCAAACGAGATGCAAGTGCACATTAGCGCAAAGAATAACCTCTGTCGTGGTGACTATCGCGCGCGACATAAACTACGGCGCACATTACCGACCTGAGACACATGGATACAAAGAACAGACAGCTAAATTTGATTCATATTTACCTAATAATTTCGGCTTTCAAAGTTCTGAGCATGTCTTTCAAGAGAATACCAGAATCTTCAAGCAAAAACGTAGACCAGGAGACTTCTTCCGGTTTAGATGGTACAAGCCCAGCAGACGCCTGTAGCTACTACCTTACCAAAATATATGTCGAGGTAGAGTCAAAGTGGATTACGTTATAAAATGACATTCTTGAAACCAATTTATTGCAATACGAAATTCAAATCATACATTCTATAGATAAAATAATATGCCTTAAGACACTGTTGCATGGATTAAACACGGTTCCACATCGCATCGCACCCTCGGCAGATCATAGAATTTGTTGCATCCGACTGTGGTCGACTGTCGTCGCCCATCTGATCCGTCGAGAGTTGGTAAAGTCAAAGGCGCGGCACGACGGTGCCTGTCGCGGCCTGGACGCTACAGGACGGCCTAGGCTGTAATTACACGGGACTAGGCTTTATTTAGCTCGGGTGACATGCGATTTCCAACACCTTATACTCTTCTTCTTCATTCGTCGATGTTTTTGTATGTACATTTAGGTGGGTGATAAAGAGGCCCTAGCAATGTCTCCAGGGCCCAAAAGCCCAAGTCATCCTCACTTGCTGACAAGCGGACGAGGCTCTGGAAGAGCTCATTTGGCAGTCGCTCCACGGAAAATATCGAAGTTCAGCCGAAGCGCAGTTAGACTGGAAAGCCGACAACAACTCCGATGGGAAAAGGCTTGGCGAATGATGAGCTAACGAATTGGCGTAATGCCCACATTACGCCAATTACGCTCACGTAATAAGCGTCTCTGTCTACCCCTTCAGGTATAAACACGTGATTTGTGTCTAACTGTGTATAATGACGATAGAAACTTAAATGTATTACCTAGACGTGTTCAATGACCGATGTATAATGTTCATTTAACCAATGTGTCGTTGAAAACGCCATCAAGAAAACGCTATCGTTCGTAAGGCTAATGTGCTTTGATCGTAGCTTACAAGTTTCATTGCTGTTTCACTGTTATTGCTGGCGACAACGTTTTATTACATCTGTTATGTTTATTATTATTTAAAAAGTCTATTTATGTACATGTCTTGTGCTTTTGGGCTCATCATTTTATTTATTGAAGACAAACCTTATCCTTATACAATAGACTAATTATACTTCTTACAATTTAGTGGAGTGGCGTCTCCCTCGTAGTGTGGAGTATCATTAGATATTTCTTTTAAAAAAATTGAGAGATTCCGAAGACAATTTAATGATTTAAGAATCTATTTGCGAGATAATCAACTTTAAAGCGCATTTTTCATTTTAAAACTGCGCGACCTCCCCGAATCCTCTAAAAAATAAAAGGCTAAATCGAAAAATCTGAAAAAAATTATGATGGTAATCCTGTTATGAACGTTAAAAAAAACTATAACGAAGTAGGTAAGTAACTCTGTGTTTAAAAGTTTTAGCGGATATTATAGATAACTACGGAACCCTATTCTATGCGTCTCTCGACACGAGGTTGGTCACTTTTTAGGGTTCCGTAGTTCAAGTTTCGGAACCCTATAGTTTCGTCATGTCCGTCCGTCCGTCGGCTTTCCTCCTAAACGGTTAGTGCTAGAAACATGAAACTTTATATGCATGTGTGTATTTACTACTTTGACAAAGTATTTATGAAAAATATTTTATTTTCGGGAACCTCCCCTACACGTAAACAGAATGCGTTTTTTTTCATGCGTTTAACCCGGAATGTGGGGTATCATTCGACAGGTCTTTTAAAAACATCCAGAGGTTGCTAAGATTTAAGTATCAGTTTGCGAGATATATAGCTTTGAAGAGCATTTTTTTGCGAAAACAGGGCGGTCCCCCCCCTCTAAAATCTAAACTGCTGGCAATTTTTTAATTTTTTTTTTTATTTTTTTTTTTTTAAACTTATGCACGAAACTGTACAAAGGCGGACTTAATGCCACAGGCATTATCTACCAGTCAACCTTTGGGTGATGCAGAGAGATCTAGTAGTAGGTGCTCAGAGGTTGCTATGATACTTAACGTAAATCATGTTATCGGAAGATGAAGCGATACACAATAATTATTATGGTAAATAATAAATTTAAATCCTAATAACTACTTATATAACTAATACTAATATACATACGTATATGACGTCAATAAACCTACATAATACTAAAACATACCTACATAGTACATACAATTTACATAAAATAGATACACAAATATAATAACATATAAAGCTACGACTTATATAAAGAGTAAGTGACAAAAGTAAAAGTATTTTTCAGGTTCTTCAACCTGAAAAAAATCATGATTGTAGTCCATATAACGAATTTTGAAGGAAAACTATAACGGATGGTATAACTCTGTTAGTTCAGGAGTTATAAAGGGTTTTATAGGTAACTACGGAACCCTACCTTATGCGTGGCTCGACACGCATTTGGCCGGTTTTTTTTTATTTAAAAAGATTAAGTTTTTATTTACTAAAACAGAATCATAAAAGCTGTGAACCTGACTGGTTGCGCCATAATTAGTCTTTCGAGTTTCGAACTCTGAGTAGGGTATCAGTCCCATGAAATGGACCACTTGAACTCCAGCTAAATGTCGTCCGTAATTGGCACAGGTCCATCTGCAGGCAATTAGGAGCCGACGTTTTAAAAGATCTATATTTATACGCCAAGCTGTTCCTATTGCTGTAAATGTTTTCCGTTCCTCTGATTACACTGCTTACGAACCTAATTAGAGTTTATACGAGTATCTTGGTATAATATTTACAGTAATTACTCTTGTCACTTTATGTGGTAACAGACATACTCGTAACATTACATGACAAGCCGCCCAGTACCGTGGCTGCTCCTCGCTCCTTCACACCATGCCTCACAGTTGCTCCTATGCACCGTCAAGTTGCCTCAATAGTGTAGATTGACGTTGGTTTAAGCCCTAATGACTTTGAAAAGTACTTCAATACGTTACCTACTGTAACATAAATTCTATATCTGATTGCCCATCTTAAACCTTTTTCACAAGATATTTAAATGTTACTATCGTCACAGAATAGGGAATAGTATTTACCATCCTACACAACAGCAGTATGGTTTGTCTATAATATTTGGGCATCCACTGAGGTCCCTAATGTACAAGATGTTACCAGCATATTAAATCAGTATACCTTAAAAACTTTCCAATAGCATTCTAAATGATAATGACCTCTTGCATACGGCCAGTAACTTAAGTAACCTTGTCTTAACCATTACCAATCTACTTTAATATAGAATAACGAGTAATACCCACCATATTCAGGGTGCAATAAAGTAGGAAATTGTTTGGCATACGTCTTACAGGGGTGAAGACCGAAAATGGTCGTTTAGTATTGGACGTTAGAGGCACAATGCACTTATCATATCAGTATCTTAGAAAGCCTCTAACCAGCCCCTTAACAGTTTTCCATGGTATCGAAGTGGCATTAGTGCATTTCCCAGTAATGCTTCCAAAGACGGTTGACGTACGATGACCAAAGAGATCGGTTGATGGCACATTTACTCGTATTTTAACTTTAGTTTTGTTACCTTGCAGTAACTGATCTTAGAGAAATGAAACAAATCAAGAACAGATAGTGCACTAAGCACCTTTATTCAACAATCTCAGTAAGCATTCATATTTTCTAATTTAATTGACCGACCCAGCCATTCTATTTTCTAAACGTAAGTCCGTCTGTCTTTTATTATTTAGGCCAACCTGCTTACACGTATTATCTTTTTGTAATCTAAAGACACAAATAATCAAACCACAAATTATACTTGTATTACAATTTTTATTTCATTAAAATGTTTTTCGAAGACATGTATTTTATAAAGATCAAGAGATAAATTACAATTCATGAGTATAGATTATAGGAACACCAATTACCTAATTTTTTTCGGTATTTGTGTGAAAAACAATAATTGTTTATAAATCCCAACTCAGCAGAATAATTTTATTTAAACCCCGGTTTAAAAACTTCGTTTAACTAATGGTGCCATCAACCATTATCTAATTTAGAACTATCAAGCGGTAAAGTGGTCTGCAACGTCTTGTCCACCGCGGACATCTAGTTTCAGCCAACTATTCTGAAACACCGCTCTGACCGTAATGTCAAAATTTGTGATCAAATCGTTCTCTTGGTGAGCATTTTGTAAGGTATACAAAGATTAATATATTTGATGGATAGGTATTGTTTTAGTATGTGCATTAGAAAAACTTATCAAAATTTTTAGTCTCTAACTGAATATAAACTGAGAATATTTTATGATTTATACAGTTTTGTAATTCTAACCTACTAAATACCATGTAACTTTACCAATTGGAATGAAATTGATGAGGAGGTTCTCAATTCGACTGTATGTTGTTTTTTTTTTGGGCTGGGTGATTATGAACTTTTTTTATTTTGCTCCCATTTTAATTTAGTCCCATTTCAAATTGGTATCATTTCAATTTGGTCCCATTTCAATTTGGTCCCTTTTCAATTTGGTCCCATTTCAATTTGGTATCATTTTAATATGGTATCATTTCAATTTGGTATCATTTCAATTTGGTCCCATTTCAATTTGGTATCATTTCAATTTGGTCCCATTTCAATTTGGTATCATTTCAATTTGGTATCATTTCAATTTGGTCCCATTTCAATTTGGTCCCATTTTAATTTGGTATCAGTTCAATTTGGTAGCATTTCAATTTGGTCCCATTTCAATTTGGTATCATTTCAATTTGGTCCCATTTCAATTTGGTCCCATTTCAATTTGGTATCATTTCAATTTGGTCCCATTTCAATTTGGTCCCAATTCAATTTGGTCCTATTCCGACAATTATTTGGTCCCATTTCGGTAATTTGAAGTCAGTTGTGTTACTACAGTGTAGGTATATCCTTGTGTTAATTGAAATGACCAGAAATAAGTATTTTTCTATAGTTCGGAAATTCAAGACAAAACAGACGTATTCATTTATAGAGAGAGAATTAAGCAATAGTAACTCTTAATTGCCAAATATCGTTCGGTAAAGGGGATCGTCTTCACTAAACCGTTAAAAGGATCGGTGCTAAGTGCAAGATTGGGGTTCGATTCCCTGCTTTGTAATTCGATTTCGTGCCAATTAGGAGTTTAGTTGTCGCTGAACTATCTTAAACGTAAGATGGTAAATTTAGTTATATTTAGTTGTATCGTCCATTTGACCCAACCTTTATAGATTTAAGGGTTGTCTGGACAAGGGTGTATTGAGTAATTATTTAATTAAAAGCTTAGGTTTGTGATTTTGAACTTAAGGTTTCTATAATTACAATATCATATTTAGTTTAATTTGCATAGGTTACTGCGTATTAGATACCAATTTTAATAGTCGATATATAGAATGTTATGAATTGTTGCTTATTACAAAACTTCACTAGATATATTGACCTATAGGTTCCTTATATTGCCACCAGGCGCCACTGGGAATTCTCTCAGTGCTTACCGGAGGCGCTCGGCAATGGACGTAGGTGGGGTAGCGGAACAAGGCCGCGGATTAAAAAAAAAAGGTGTTCCTAATATTATTTAAAATAAATACATAATAAATAAAATGTATTTTTATTTTTCAACGTAATCACCATCAAGTTCAATGCACTTTTGCCATCTTGCCTTCCAAGCATTTTGCCCGTTGAAAAAAAAATATTCTTCCTTAGAGTCAAAATATGCGTCTACTGCTGCTTTAACCTCGTCATTTGTCAAAATCTTTGACCTCCCACAAGGGCTTTTTTAGGTTAGGGAACAGAAAAAAGTCTGACGGTGCCAGATCAGGTGAATAAGGTGGATGCGGTTACAGTTCAAAGCCACAGTTGTGAATTTCTGCCATTGATTGGACAGACGTGTGAACACGAGCGTTATCTTGATGAAAAAGGACTTTTCTTCTGATAATTCTTGGACATTTTTCTTTTATTTCCTCTCGTAAACAACGTAGTAAGGTGCAATAATAATCAAAGTTTATAGTCTGACGCCTTTCAAGATAATCAACCATAATCACACCCTTCGAGTCCCAGAATACTGAAGCCATCACCTTACTTGCCGACAAAATCGACTTAGCCTTTTTGGGGGGTGGTGAACCACGTCTTTTCCACTGTTTTTGTTGTTGTTGTTTTGTTTCCGGTGTACAGTAATGAACCCATGTTTCGTCCATAGTAACAAAACGATTCAAAAAATCACATTCATCAGCTTCAAATAACTCCAAACAGTCGCGTGCAATAGTCAATCGCATCCTTTTTTGCTCAACTGAAAGCAGTCGCGGAACCCACCTCGCAGACACCTTGTGGAAACCCAACACGTTGACTATTATGTTTTGAGTACGTTCATAAGAGATGCCTATATAATCTCGGCTATCTCTCTAATTTTCAATCTGCGGTCTCCCATAATGAAGTCGAGTATTTTTTTTTTTTTTCGTCAGTAGTGGACATCGAAGGCCTTCCAGAGCGGGGTTAGTTTTTCACACTCTCTCTACCACGCTTGAATTCTGCTATCCATTTTTTGACGGATGAATATGAAAGAGCGCAATCCCCTAATGTACTGACCATATCATCATGGATGGCTTTTGATGACAACCCCTTCTTATGGAGGTACTTAACGACGGCACGCTGCTCGATTTGCTCCATTTGCGGAATTGATGTCAGATAGCTTTGTTAATAAATTTATAAAATTAAAACTAATTATCACACACGTTTCAAACTTGACACAAATAACAGGTCTGAACTGAACTAAATAATGTGGGTAGATTTGATTTTTAGAACTTAATGGATCAGTATTAGGCCGACTATTTTTCAATCCACCCTCGTAATCATCATAACATAGTACCTACCCATAAAACAAAGTGGCCCGTATGCTTAAATCTTTAAAACTACGCCACGGATTTTGATGCGGTTTTCACAAATGAATAGATTGGTTCTCGAGAAAGGTTTTTGTGTATTAATTTGTCAAGCGAGCGAAGTCGCGGGCGTCCGCTAGTTCGATATAATCATTAAATCATAAAAGGAAACTACTTGCGCACCTACGAAGTATTTCCAAGAACGATCATACTTCATATTATTCTCTTTGTACTTAGCTGTTGTAACCAGTTCATGCAGAAAAGCTAGCTAATAGGTTTATAACTCATTGGTTAATTCACTTAATTGCTCATTAGAGTATTTCCGATTTATGACTTCTGATTAGCTCTATGGGTACATTTTTCTAAAGACTAACTTATGATTGATTCAACAGTTGCATAGGGAAAGAGATGACAATGAAAAGGAACTATTGGATAGCTTAAATAAATACGACATTATAAAAAAGCAGATGGCTGTGATGCACACAGAGAATAGGTTAGTTTTAGATGAGTGGGACAGATTACAAACCATTGTATCTGGGTTTAGAGAGTGCAACGATGAGTACGAACAGGGCCTCAAGCGCATGTCAGTCTTAGAACAGGAGCTGCACGAAGCCCATCACCTCATTTCCCACCTTGAGGCTGAGAAACGTGACACCATGGTATCCCATGCCCATAACTTGTTTGAGGAGTTAGTCGGTAGTGTGCCCAGCCTTGTTTCTACTGAACCTAACGTAGAACCCACAATTACAATAGACTTAACAAAGGATGATACCTTAATAGTTCATACTTCCAATCACAAGATGGGCATAGTTAAGAAATATGTGAAAATTAATAAATACATTAGAAAAAACCAAAAACTTATTAAAAGACAAAAAAGTCAAGTATATTAATAGAGAAGGCACCTAGGCGATGAACTTGACATGTATTCATTATTAATTGAAAATAATATCTCTGATTATAATAACAATATCTTAAAGTTAGAAACAGAAATTAATAATTTAAAAAAATCACTAGACATAATGACTGATAGGTATTGTAATGTTAAAAATGAGTATCAGGAATACATTCTGGCCATGAAGAATCTTATGAGTCCAAATTCCACATTGACATCAAACAACCATTTACTTAGTCCTCAGCCGGTCTGTAAGTCCTCGCTGACTTCAAACATAAGCCCTTCACTTGAGTCAAACAAGAAACCCAGTAGTTCCTTCACCAAACAAAATATGGTTAAATCTGGAATAGTGATGTTTTGTGATGAATTAGGGAAGTCAATGGGCCAGTTACTAGGTTCATATTTAGAACAAAATATTACTAACTATTGTATGCCGGGATTAACTTACTGTAACATTATTAAAAAAATTAAAAATTGTAATTTAAATAGCAACTGTACACTTTTAATTTTGGTGGGTGATAGGGGAAATGCAGACAGAAATGCAATTGTAAATTGTTTAGAATTACTGAGCTTATTAGATGTTAAAAATATTATTTTATTCACACTTCCTTATATCCTTGCCACAGGCCAAAAACAATCTATAAGCTAAATCAAACAATACATACATTGACATTTCATAATCCGAATAAATTCCATCTGATTGACATAAACATGTATTTAGAAAATAAATTGTTATTGACGGAAGATAAATTCTATTTGAATTTTGTAAGGAGACAAATGTAAGAAGACTGTAGTTGTATGTGGCGATTTTAATATTAATATTTTAGAAAACTCCCTGAACGCGCTAAGGTTCCTCAACCTTTTTAAATCTTTTAACTTACAAAATCTTTTTTGTGAACCAACTCGCATCACAGCCACATCAGCTACCTGCTTAGACAATATTTTTTCTAACAGCGATGTAGATGAGAAATCAATAATACATTTTATTAATTCAGATCATGCAGGTCAGTTAGCTAGATTTAAGTACCAACATGTTCCATTATCAAAAAATATTGTATGTAGATCAATCACAAAATATCGATTAGAAAAATTTACAGAAAACATTAAGAATAAAGTAACTATTTTGGAGTTTATGGTTGTCGGATCTTTTTTTGAAGAGTTCTATGTTCTTCCGTACATATACGATGTTGTCGTAAACATATTGAGAAGCAACTGTTTAAATATTAATTTCTTTAAATAGTTCTTTCAGCGAGTCACGGGGTCTATAGATTGCTCGTATAGCTGAGCCCCATAGCAGCAGACATAACGCTATGAAAGTAGCTAAAATAAACTAATCGTGCCGTTTTTTATCAGTCAGTGACCTTATCTTTCTAACCGCATAGGCAGCCAAACTAAGTCTTCCTGCCAAGGCTGTGATATGAGAACCCTATTGCAGTTTACTATCTAAAGTTATCCCAAGAAAAACTGTAGTATTGACTATTTGAACTTATTCATTATTCATAGTAATATGAGTATCCACCTGTCTAACATTGGGCATAGTAAATTTTACACATTTTGTTTTCTTCGTATTCAGCAGCAAGATGTTACTTGTGAACCAATGCAGTATTTCCGAAAGGGTACTATTTACATCGTCAAGTACTACTATTTGTCTATCACTTTTAAAAATTAATGACCCATCATTAGTTTTTAAAAGTGATAGACATTAGCAAATAATACTATTTACATCGTCAAGTACTACATTTTGTCTCATCTCGTCAACTGGCTATGACAAAAATTAGACTTCATAAAGTTGGTAATTCGTTTGTAGGCAAATGTATAAAAATATTTAATAAAATTCCGCAGGATTTGGTTGACATGCCTCTTATTAAGTTTAAAATAGTAGTGAAAAAACCTTTGATGAAGAATGGCTATTATAATGTAGACGAATATCTTAATGATAAAAATGCATGGTCACCCTAATCTGCTGTTGTTAGCCACTCGTACAATATAAATTGTAACACAGTGTAAACAAAACTTTGTTAAAAAAGAAAATGGATAATCTACCTGAGTTTCTTGCTGGTATCTTCTCAGGAGAACCAACTTACCGAACCAGCGAAAGAATCATTTTCAAATGGTTATTTATATACTTAATTTTGTATTTTTATAATATTGCTTGTCATAAATTGTAAAATTTTGACATTCATATGTGCTCTTTATGTGCCTAAGCTGAATAAACGAAATTGATTCTTTGATTCTATGCTTCATAAGTAGATACTTACGATGAAGAATTTCGTAAAAATCACTCTTAAATCTTCTCCATGTGTTGAGTTAAATTTGTTATAGAAATAAAGCAAACTTGCAATTAACTGATTGTGTTGAGATTCTACCATATAGTGTATAGACTACAATAGTTACAGTATTTAACTAATAGTGTAGTGCAAGTAAGGAAGGGCTTATAAGATTCTTACTACAACACCATGATTCGTAGGAAATTCTATGTCAATCTTGTCTATGTTTTATAGTAAGCAAAGTTTACTTTGTTTGAAGCAACACACCATACGTACTCAAAATACTCCAAGTAAAATAAATTAATAATTCTTCTACTAAGTGTGATAAATGACAAATAGCGTATTGTCTTTTTCCGTATAAGCCAGTTAACCTACTGGGCGTCGCTAGGCGTGGCGACGGATGAGCGTATCCGTATATCCGAGCATACCGCTATATCCGCGCATATCCGCATGGGCGGATCAGCCGGATCAGCAACAGGTGGGGGATGAGCCGCTGGTGTATCCGCCCACTGCAACCACGTGGTACGACCAATGTTTTTATTTTTAGAATGTTGGTTCTTGGGAAAAACTTTTGACCCATCGGTGAAGATCGTCGTTTCATGCTGACAAGCATTTTTAAATCTAATTTGAATGTCTGATTCTACATTTAAACTAAAAGAAAATGTAGTAACTATACAACTAAGCCAAGGCGTAATATAATCACTATTCAGTAAGCTTAGTTCATATGACAATCAAATAAGATTTTACAGAAACTTTGCTATTTTAGATAAATTTTCTAGCATAAAATAATTTAACCTAACTCAAATTAGAGTAGAACGTATTTATTTATCTATTGCAAAAATGTATTCGCCAATTAAGTCATAGTACGAGTACCTATTATCAAATGTATTTTAAGAAATCACACGCTACATTGAATTTTAATATTTTCTTTAATCTTTTTAAATAGTGTCTCACCATTATTTTAAAATGACCTAATAAATAAAAAGGTTTACTTACTCCTTGCAGAAATTTAAATAAATCTAGAAATGTTAAATATTGCTAAGTTTTGAGCCGAAGTAATCACTGTAACGAAATTTATTGTAGGCACTTTAGTGTTTAATGCGTAAAATTGTCCAACGCAGTCGTTTCGAGTGCGAAAACTTTGGCCAAACGTCATTATAGTCGAATCAATCAGGGTAAAATGGCGTACTCAATACGCTAGGGATGGGAAATGGTTTTTAGTATGACGTCCTTCTTATTTATGGTAATCACTAGTATTGTTAAAGCGCTATCAGAGAGACTTTGTGAATGGCCTATTTATTATTGGTTGGTTTATTATTCAATAGCGGACACCAGCGGCTTTGTTCGCTTGACAAATTATATACATAAAAACCTTCCTCGAGAACCACGTTATCCAATGGTGAAAACTGAATCAAAATCCGATGCGTAGTTTTGAAGAACTAAGCAAACATACGGAACGTAAGTTACTTTGTTATATACTAGGTCGCCGCAGTCGCGAAACGTACCGTTACGCTGCAGCATATATTTGAGCGAAGCGAGTTTTGATTCAAAGCAATATAACTCTGTCAAAGTATTTTTTGTAATTACGCTATGGGAATTTTTACCATCAATTAAATTATTTTTATTTGATTGAAATTCAAAATTCTGGCTTCGTAAGAACCTGGGTAATTCTGTACTCTTTTGATGAGTGCAAGAAAATCCGAAATCGGCCGTGTATTCGCCGAGAAACAATTTAACACAATTTAACATAAATCGTAATTTGAGTCACCCGTTGAGAGCTCCGCTCGCATTCGGCTCGCTTCGCTCAACTATGTTATGATAAGATAAATATTTGTAGTAATGATTTCATTATACAAAATCCTGGGTATTTTTCTAACGGTCTACGAAAAATATCATCCCAAAGTAAAAATTTGTAAGTACTTTAATAGTAGGTATAATATATACAAATTAAAGGTAAAACAAAAATTCAGGTACAATAATTTGTTACTAAGCCTCAAACCTGCTCCACTACACAATCCCAGAAATCGTGTTTCAAATTCTAGATACCTGCATTTCGTTCCAACACAATGTACCTACGTGTTTAGTACAGATTACACAGTATACATAACTAGTGGTCGCCCTTACGGTTCAATAGTAGACCTCGCGAATATTAAAAAAATCATTGGGCCTAATAAAAAAAACATCACGATTAAAAGTTGTATTAAATCAAGGCACACTTGTGCCAAGTTTCGTGTAGATCGGATAAAAAATGTGGGTGCTAGCCCGGAACACACAGACAGACAAAAGCAAAATTGTCGAGTCTCGAATAGTAGACGCTTCGCTCAACGTATATAAATATTTTGAGTTGCTTTTAAATTAATACCGGCTCACACGTTCGCTATCGTCGTCGGTTATTTGTCGACGTTCGTCCTTTAAGACCCAAATTAATAGTCAAAACTTGGTTGTACCCACGTGCGCCTTACTCGTAACTTAGTAGCCAATTAATTTATTACTTTACTTTACCATTCTTTACCTTACCACTTATACATCTGCGGCGGAGGGTTAGCGTGTTGCCAGCTTATTGTGATTTATTCGCACTCTCCAAGAAAATATAATATGAAATAGGTATGAGGTTAATACATTAATACCTAAATTACATACGGCTTTTGATGGAATACATAATATATTGCCTTTAAATTTATACAAAAACAGACGGTAATCTATGTAAGATCAATAATTATCATCACTTACTTAGGTGTTACTTAATCAAAAAGTCCCTAAAACACAGTGGTTATAAAAATATCTAAACGGTGCTCAATAATTTTAAAAAAGCGAAACGGCTACTAACAGTGGTCTATAAACAACAATAGTAATAGATTACGACTAAAATATAAAGAACAAAGTAGGTAAGTTAATAATATAATTCAGCCAGCATACAATAGGGAGATTTCCCAATTTATCATATTACAATCGACTATATTGTAATTAATTACCCCAAACCGTTACTTCCAATATAATCTGGCAACACGATCAACTGTGATACGACGCGCCTACGCTACGATAACCGCGCTACGAGATTTATTTCGCGAACTTGTTAAAACTTCATAATTTGGCCGTATTATCGGCACACGGTATGTGGCAGACAGTTTTATCAGATGCACATGTGTGTTGTTCTTTTGGAAGTTCTTCATTATTAGATGAGGATTTATGGAGGTAGGTTTTGTTTATGTATGATCTTTAATTTTCTGCAAAACATATAAACTCAAGAAACATACATACAAAGAAAATTATCATGGTTTAGAACTCAGTTGAATTACATCTTTGGTGATTAATCCCTATGTAGACGTGAGTTTTCCGGTTGTTCAAACATCACTTAGTATATTCATCTTTATATCAGGTGTTTGTAATCCTAGCCAAAACTATACATTTGAACAATTTTTCATTCGTTAATTTAAAAATAATATGTCTTGGCGGCCGTTTAAAAACTTCAAAGTAAACATCAAACAAGATCTATGTGTACTCTGTGGTACAGCAATTCTAATTAGCCCTTCCTTGTTTATGATTCATAAGCCGGAGTACAATAAATTCTGGAGGAATCTTTCCGTCCCACATGTGTTAGTAAGCCGAGGCATTAGCGAATGTTGAATGTAGGTTCTCGCCTAATAAGAGGCGGGATGTAAGGAATCGCACTGATTACTATATTATTTATTACACTACGTGCCACCCGTGTAAACGCTTCCTAATACTCCAAGCTGCCATGCCGTCTTAGAACCTTTTCTAAATAACTCGCCAAGAAATTCACTGGAAAATGTGCTAGGGGTGTGCTGCTATGTATTTTGCAAAGGTTCCATTTGGTGGGAGGTAAAATGCCATCTATCAAATGGGGTAACGATTAAGTGAGTTCCAGCGAGCGCCACCTATGAGATTTTTAATTATTGCCAGTATTAAATCGTGATTAATGTGAACCCTGGTTTATGGCACGGTTAACATCTTTATGGTTCTATTAACGGCGCGTGTGCTTGTTTAGGGGATTCTTGTGTTTCTTTCATATACCTAGTAGCTAGTGCTCGCGGCTCTATTCGCATAAATTTTGGATGAATTATACAATTATACAATTTATGAGGGTACAGTACTTACATATTTCGGTGTATTTTTTTCAAGGAATTCAAGTGAATGCACATCAACACAGACGCAAACTCAGAAGAAAAAAACTGGCCAAGTGCGAGTCAGACTCACGCTTTGTGCGTGAGTCTGACTCGCACTTGGCCAGTTTTTTACCAAAAATTTGGGTTCTGTACCAAAATCAATACATATAATAAAATTGTAAGTGGTCGATGTCTGTACATCGAAGATATAATAGAGAAATTGTTGTAGGGGCTAGGCTTTATGAACGCAATAGTACCCAAAACAATGGTTTTTAGATTTTTTGTCTGTTTGTCTGTGTGTCTGTTTGTCTGTTTGTTTGAATGTTTGAACACGCTAATTTCAGAAATGGTTTATCTGATTTGAATGCAGTTTTTAGTAATGCGTTGTGGTTTATTCAACTTAACATTTAAGATTTGTTTTATTTCAATCGGTTCATAAATAAAAAAGTTATGTCGATCTAAAGTACCACGCACGCGGAGCTGCGGGCAACAGCTATACATAATAAATCAGTAACTGGTGATCAAGAAAACTATAACACGCAGGCGGAGCTGCAGGCAACAGCTAGTAGCAAAATAATAATCACGTTTGTTGTATGGGAGTAAGTAATATCTATATATTGAATACGATAATTTGTCTGTCTGTCTGTCCGTCCGTCGCGTTTTTCAATTTACATACATTTGCATGAAATATTAAATTTTTTTTTCTTTTTTTTTATATATGAGGCGATACAAAGTTCGCTGGGATAACTAGTTTATTATATTCTGTTTTGTTAGTTTCCTCATCTGCTGTAAAAATTTAAACTATGGACGGTCGGATCGACGGACTGTGGAGTCTCAGAAATAAATAGGTTCCCGTTTTTCCCTTTGGGTACGGAACCCATTTCAACCAAGAACATTAGAATAATCATTATTATGCTACTATAACCCAGGTAATATAAATTTATCAAAGGTCTGTTGACAAAGCACAATGAATAATGACTATCATATTTCGCCGTATCTCCTCGTATGTGATTGCCATAGGGGATAAAGAATAGAAATTGTGCTTGCGACGCCACATTTGGGCTTACACAGTCTCCGCGATAGCTTTATTATGATATCGCTATAATTTTAATGAATATTTATAACCCTTGCAGTTTAATTTAACTAGGTTTTCAGGTGGATAGAAACTGAGACAAGAAATGTGAAGTTCGTAGCACTACATACGAGTATACCTAAACATACATACTGTCACGCCTCCTTACCATTGGGGTTGGCAGAGACTATGGAATTCCACTTGCTATGATCCTGGCACACTTCTTTCGCTTCTTCCACTTTCATAACTATTTTCATGCACGCTCTCTGGTAACGGGTACTCTTGACCTGGGCTTTTGGCAAAACCTTTAGATAAGATAAGATAAGACTTTATTTGTTCTCTCATATACTTAGATAATACATGGCAAAACTTAATTTAGGTACATTTTATATTCATAAAGTATATATGTGAGAGACTGGTGTCTGTACTAGGGAGACCCTGTATGACAGATTACCAGCCTCTCCCGTCTCTGTACATGTGGAAGCAGGTAAGTACCTTATGGAGTAGGATATCCTTAATACACAATTTATCTACCTTATACATTAATTACTTATACTAATATCAATATATTTGTTCCTATCTGGCTGTGTGTGCGTGTGTGTTTGTGTTTGGGTGTGTGTGTGTGTAGTATCATAGAGTTTACAGTTGACCTACAAACAGTTTAATTTCTGTCACATTGATGTATGTAATTTCTTTAAAGGAACCAGTAACTTAATCCGCTTGACTAATCTAAAAGTGTAAGGTGTCGGATTTGTAATTCATTAAATAATCTAGATTGATATCATCCTATCTAAAATGGGTCCTGACATTAGTCAATATGTTCATCATTAGTTAGGTAATTTTTTGGCAGTCGGGTTTCTATTTTTACAATTATTCCCTACACGGCATAGATTTTCAAACTTCGACTAAAGTTCGTTTGGCTGTAAATAATATACACTAACAAAATACAGGTAAAAAAGAAGGTAAAATCATGTTTGTAAATTGCCGTGTGAATATTAGGTGTTTGTGTAGGTAATCACAATTCCTCACCCGCTCAATCACGCCCCCGATACACTCAACGAACGCCGTGAATCATCCCCACATAGCAGTAATCTACGACGTTCAAAATTATTATTTATAAGGTAATTACAAAAACACTCTCATACGCTATCTTACCCAACTGCTAATATTATTTATGTAGGGATAAACGGCTATGAGGAATTTTTGCATATCGCCCCCTTTTGCGACTAAATTGAATGATAACGGTTGAGACATTCGCAGTATTTTTAGACGAGATAAATGCGTCTTGGAAAATGAGGTACCAAGTGATTTTCCACATATAGTTACTATGTTATACCGAGATCTTAATAAGCTTCTAGATTTCTAAAACTATTGCTCGCCCTATGGTCGAACAGTAGACCTCGCGATCATTAAAAACATTATTTGAGTTTTTCCCCCATTTTATCCCCAATCCAAAAAAGCTCACAACGAAAAAAAAATTAAATCAAGGAACACCAGTGCCAAGTTTCGTGAAGATCGGATAAAAACTGTGGCTGCGAGCCCAGAACACACATACCGACAGACAGACGGACGAAAGCAAAAAAAAAGGACGTAGAATTAGGGAGAGGTCCGGTGACACTCGCTCTGGGTCTTTCCTGGTGCAAATATTGTCCATTGCCATTCAGCGGGGCAATGCTGCCAGCATCATGATTCATGGGCACCTTTGCACCAGGAACGATGCAGGACGTATACCTATTTGTGATTATTTTTTTATTTATGACTAATTAATTGTTTCTTTTTATATATTTATTGAGCGAAGCAAGCCGAAGGCGAGCGGAGCTCTCAACGGGTGACTCAAATTATTTTTTAAACGATTTATGTTAAATTGTTTCTCGGCGAATACTCGGCCGATTTCGGATTTTCTTGCACTCATCAATAGCTTACAGAATTACCCAGGTTATTACGATGCCAGAATTTTGAATTTA
The DNA here is from genome assembly GCA_963556515.1 of Nudaria mundana. NCBI lineage: Eukaryota > Metazoa > Arthropoda > Insecta > Lepidoptera > Erebidae > Nudaria > Nudaria mundana. The sequence continues at coordinate 19,410,830 of OY748287.1, forward strand.
AACTCGCTTCGCTCAAATATATGCTGCAGCGTAACGGTACGTTTCGCGACTGCGGCGACCTAGTTAGTTGAGCGAAGCGAGCCGAAGGCGAGCGGAGCTCTCAACGGGTGACTCAAATTATTTTTCAAACGATTTATGTTAAATTGTTTCTCGGCGAATACTCGGCCGATTTCGGATTTTCTTGCACTCATCAATAGCTTACAGAATTACCCAGGTTATTACGATGCCAGAATTTTGAATTTAAACTCGCTTCGCTCCAATATATTCTGCAGCGTAACGGTACGTTTCGCGACTGCGGCGACCTAGTAATTTTGAAAGCAAAATAGTCCAATTTTCAATCCAATCTATCATACTCGTATTATTATCAATATATCAATCAAAACTATCAATATTCGTTCGCTATGCTCGCTCTGTCTATAAGCTCCTGCTTTTTGTGTAGATTTTAATAATTATATAAAGATGTAGTTTTATTATGTTCAAAGCGCAAACTTATTGATAAACATTTTTAACCCGCGTCGCAGCTGAAACGGTAAGTTTATTATCGGTTTTCCCAAACCAATGTATCCAAAACTTGTTTTGCATGTTAGCCGAGATAGTGAATTTGCTGCACTTCAAAAGAAACTTATGAATTATGAGACATCTCTCCCACATATAGGTACGTACTGGTAAAGTTACAAAACACTTAAGTACCTACCTCTAACACAGAATAGGGAATAGTACTTACATACCGCTAAATAGTGTTTTCATGTTTTTTTTGCTTTAACTTTTCTGTTTATTTTGCCGTTCCCATTTACCATTTGAAAAATATATTGCAACTTTTTTAAAACGTTTTATATTATTTTACAAAAGAAAAAAAAATCTTTTACAGTTTATGAAGTCCACTGAAATAGACTCTCTCAAAGGGAATATTTTTCCCAGTTATAGAAGCTCTTAACTGCCTAATAATAGTGTTCCTTGATTAAATAAAGGATCTGCTTACACTTACTTGTAATAGGTAGTTAATAAATAGTAGTAATTATATCAAGAAGTAAACGTAATTGTGTCACAACCTCTCTCGACCTAACCCTGTCTGGATACTTATTTTATACTTTCCTATTTTATCACAAAATCCTGGAATCACCAACTAGAAATAGTAACTTTTGTTATCAAAATGGCTGGTTGACACTAAATGCCTCTAAAGGGAACTGTATCCACTTCTTAAAGAAAATCATATTCATAGAGGCGATAAATTCTCAGCCAACGCTCGCACACCTCTTTAACCATATCAGTATTATTTTTAATATACATAAACCGAGTGTAATACCTATCTCGTTCTACCCTATACGTGTAGAGTATAATATTTTCTCTTTCAGTTTTCGTAGGATATCTTAATAAGATTCATGAAAGGACGCCATATTTTATATCCAACTCTGTCTTCTATCTTCTTATATTATCCGTGGAAACACTTATGAAATATGTCCCTGTTTGGGAATTTCCGATCTTTCAATTACATCGTTGAACGAAGTTTTAATGTTTTGAAACTTAGATAAAAGCTGAAATTGACGGGTTTATAATCAAGTTAGGAACTTTTCGGTTATAGGATAGATTTTTGACCTATCCACCTTATTTTTTTAAGACTACCCCTACCTCTAATCTACATTACATCTCGTTAAGCAGTACTGCTTGGCGAAACCAGTCAGTATGATTAAAATTTAATTAAAGTAAGTGGAAAAGTAAGTAAGTTCCACCAATCGACAGTATAAATAGAAATTCAATGAAACGGTTGGAAATGGCTTTAAAAAATGCGAGTTCTGAATTCGTGGAAATATTTTTATTTTTAGTAGTTAATAGCTAGTCGATAATGTGAAGGTATTTCGACACAACGCGGCATCTGTTTACATACTTTATTGTGGTACCTAATAACGTGTAATTGTTTGGCATTTACGATAAGTTACTGTTCTATTTTTACATTCATATGTGTTCTTTATGTGCCTAAACTGAATGAACGAAATTGATTCTTTGATTCTTTGGATGTTCGAAGGACTCAAACTTGATACATATATTGTAGTTATTACACAATTATTCAGTACAAACTTATTCCCCACGCTAATTTCCCCACAAAAGTAACACGTGAAGAATCTTAATACAAAACGATTTTAACTTGAAGCAACTACTATATTATATTCCGTGCTTGAAGTTCAAATTGAGTCTTATTCAATCAACACAATGTCGATCACCCTTACTCTAGTTTAAAGTTCTACCAATATGTGCTTCCTGGTAAAACAACTAGTTGATGTAGCTTAAAAGTTCGTGTAAGGGGCGAAGCGCGTTATTACCAAGATATTAAATAAAGTTAAAGCCATAAATACTTCTTCGGCTAACACCGTAACGAGGTAAAAAGTATTACATCGGATGGATTTATTAAATATACCGTAAGCTCACATTAATCATTGTGAGGTTGTCTAAAAGTTAAATAAAAAACTTTGTCTTAGAATTTAATTTAGTTTGTCAGTAGAAATACTTTACAGCTCATTCTCTGCTGCTCTTACCAGAAATGCTAAAAGTGTATAAATAGGTTATTAGGGTATGTTTGACCGACAATAATTTTTTGACATTTGCCGTCACTTGACATAGGTACCTAAAGTGGACCATTAAGTCCAAAATACCTGTGAATGAATGTTCTGAATGTTAGATCTCTCGTCGAAAACGAGATTATAAATATTATTTTGTTTGTTTACTGATGTTGTTCAAGTAGTCCATTATCCTGTTCACTTATTTGCATATTATGTGAAATAGATTGTTTCACCATTTGAACCAAGCTGGGAAAGTAGCTTTGACAGACTAAATTCTGGCCCCAGCAAATCGATTTTCGTTCTCAATCCGAACCGGGGTAAAAAATTTGGTCTAGTAAAACTGTTTGCGATCATATAAATCTTTGAAGTATCCTACGATTATGGGGTCAAGGTCAATATATACTCCTAGTCATAAACCCGCGTGGAAGTAGGTGAAAACATCGCTGTTTTCAAATTCTGATCGATGATAGAATGAACATTGTATGGAAAACAAAAAAAAACCTGAACCAATTTTGTTATAAAAGTATATTTTCCACGCACGTAACAAAACTTTCTCAACCTCACGAGTATTTGAACAGCTAACACGTATATGCAAACTTTTTTCATAGACCCCGGAGTAAGCTGATTTCGCGAGGGCACCAATATAATTCCTGGTCGTAAATCTTAACTTTAAGTGAAGCTGGAAGGGGGATTAAAGATCAGTAATCTTAGGTACAGATGAGTTATGGCCCACCGCGATCCTCTTTATTGTGACTTTAAGAAACTAGAGATTTTGTTAAACGTTGGAAATTAATTTAGATAATGATTAATGGTGGAGTCTCCCTCGGGAATGTATTTGCATAATTGAGAACGGTGCGTAGTTTTAGTTCTGCGGTCTCTTGCGGTCTACGTTGTATTGTTGTTTTATTGTATATAGTTTAGTTTCTGATTACCTACAATTTAGGTATAGTTGGAATTGGTATTGTTATATCGATTTGATTGATTTTAAAAACTATTTTGTATCTTTAAATTAAGGTAAATAAATCGTTCACATTGATGAAAACAAAGTAGTGTCGATGTGCCAAAGAAACAAAAAGAATTTTCCAAATGATGGTGGCTTGGAACGCCCTGCCTGCGCACGTGTTTCCTCCAACATATAACCCTGGGCTCTTTAAGCGAAGCGTGAAGAGGCACATTACAGGGTCGTCAAGTTGAGGGCCACTCTCTATAGTATTCCTGTGTACTGTGAGAGTCGCCCTCAATTGCCAGACGTCGCCTCAGCTTACCATCAGGCGAGTGGCGTCAATTTGTCGACATAAATATTAAAAAAAAAAAAAAAAAAAAAAAAAAAAAAAAAACAATTCGGTCGTCTTCGAGAAAGCTGTAAATATAAATTATTCCTGCTCTCAGTCATTTAAAATGAAGTTAATTGGTAAACAATTTTAGGTTACTACAGAAAATTAAACTGTAATAAACCATAGTTATTTTCAACCTTCGATTTCGACCTCGACTTTCAAAAAAGGAGGAGGTTCTGAATTCGACTGTACGTTTTTTTATGTTTGTTACCTCAATTGGGTGAACTGATTTTGTTTTTTTTTTTATATGGAAGCTACTAATTGTGAATCTAACTAAACCATTCTCGAAAACACACAAAAAATGTCATCAACATCGGTCCAGCCGTTTAAGAGGAGTTCAGTGACATACACACGTACAGTAGAATTATATATATAAAGATTATATTAAACTGAAACTTGAACTTGAACTGTCAAAAAGAAAATAAACGAATGGACAGAAGTATAAGAAAGTATTTTTCACAACACTATTAGTTGGGTTATAAAAAAATACCCGTTACACTACTGGTGGTGCAAGTTGGTAGTGTGACGGGTACAGAGGGCTACTTCCCTAGTGGACCGATTTCAATTTGGTCTCATTCCGACAACTATTTCGTCCCATTTCGGTAGTTTGAAGTCGGTTGCTGTGTCTATTTTTGAGTTTGTTAATGAATCTATTGAATAACTTATGGAGTTCGATTTTGTGGCAGGTGGCTTTTTAGGTTACCTCTGCTGCTCCGCAAAAATCGGATTTCCAGACACTCACATACCGAACAACGTTTCTTTTCCTGTACCTGGAGCTAGTTAGGAATAACTAGTTCTTCTGTGCGGGACTATCAACTAATCAAGCATTACCATTACCATTACCATGACATTGACGAAATTATCGATGAATATCGATGGAGCCACGTTTTTAAAGGAAGAAGAATAACTTATGTGAGAAGTAACAGTGCCTAGATCTAGCTACTTGAGTCAGAGATCATGGATTCGGACCCCACGACAACTATTTGTGCATTGAGCACGATCGTTTGTTCTGTGTAACGGTAAATTAAAATGTATCTATTATATTTGAGTATGTCAGAGCCATATCAGTTATCTATAACACAGGTTTTACCTTACTTTGGGCTAATAGAGTTGTGTAAAAAGAGCAAATTCTTCTATGTTCGCGGGAAACGATTTTGAGTGTCAGTTTATATGAAGGTAATATATCTAAAGGTAAACATCACAGCTTAAATATGAATATGTATTTTAATGGAATGAAATTCCTAACTTTATCTATACTACTATTTTAAAGAGGAAAGATTTGTATTTTTGTGTGAATGTTTGTAATGAATAAACTCAAAAACTACTATGCCGATTTCAAAAATTCTTTCACCATTGGAAAGCTACATTCACCCTGAGTAATATAGGCTTTTTATCCCGGTAATGTGTTCTCACGGGAACCGGGAACGAGTAAACTAAATCACGCGGGCAGAGCTGCGGCGATCAGTTAGTTTCAAATAATTTTACGATATAAATCGCAAAAACTATAGTCTTGGATCGGACTTGATCCAGCGACTTTCCCTTTCTAGGAGGAACATTCTACCAACTGACCAAACACAACAATTTTTGCAATTTATATTGTAAAAAAAATTATCTGAAATATTTTTTTATAATTTAACTGTACACACAATTTGTACAATAAAGAATTTCCCTACCATCCCTTTATCAGGACCAATCAGCCTAAAAGACAAACGGAGCTTATTCATAAATCTCGGTGGGCATTATTCGCGGGAAGGTGAAACAACAAACATTACAGACATAAATCTGCTACGTATCTCGGTACAGTATTATAACTGTGATACACAGATCAAAAGAATTACTAACAATCACTTTATTTACTTCAGTACATTGTATACCTACATTTAAATTCAAATTGGAAGAAAGTAAAGCTTTACATAAATATTTGTAAGGATTACTAATAAATTTTCAGTCAATTATGACTGAAAATATCGATATTAACTCACGAATACTATATTTAGAAAATTAAATACTATTTATTACAGGTACAGTGAAATAAAGGCACAGGATCAGAGACCGGTTTTTGTCCAATGTTTGTAAAATAAATTCTCAAATTACCCTACACCTCAGGTCCACCCATAGACCTAGGATCCTTCTCTAGTTCATGGTACTTTCATACTCTATAGGTTCACCAAGTACTATCTGGATGTCGTAGAAACGGCGTGCAAACAAGCTTATGACTGGAGGAAATGAAGCAAAGCTGAAAATATCAAATTGGTAGTTTGTAAGGCTCAAATCAACCTTATCCTTCAAATGGCTACTTATTTTCTGGAAGAGAATTAGTATTGCCCTTCGACAAGGCAATGTAGCCAGCATTCAGGGATCAGGGAACCTTCCCAAATGACGCAGACGATCTCTTACACACCGTACTTATTTTTTTGTTACTTTTTATTTGAAGGCTTTAGTTAGTAACGTCAAAAAATTTGGTAATATTTTAGTGTAGTTTACTATGTTCTTTGTTTGCCAAACTATCCGCCCGTATGTCACCCTTGTTATCTAGCACCGTCGCGCCATAAGACAATAGTAACGCAATAATAAAAATGTTGAATAGTCCCCGTAATGATATTGTTACCGCCTGTAATGCATTGTGCTGCGATAACGGATAAACTGTACCCACAAGACGAAAATACTGCCTTATTTTGAGTTATTATTATAAGATATTATCTTAGAAGTGACTGTAAGGATTGAGAAGATCTACAGTGAAGTACTTATATAGAAGTTTAGTATTATCTTCAGAGTGATTTGTTTATTTTAATCCGCTTTGCGTTGTCTGATAATAATTAAAGGATTGAGATATTGAAATAAGGTCCTATAAAGATCTTAGAGGTTAAAAAGCACGTCAAAAATTGACACAACTTCCGACTTCAAATAACCGAAATGGGACCAAATATCTGTCAGAATTCCATTTCAATTTGGTCCCACCAAATTGAAATGGAACCACTTAGGATGTTGCTTAGGTATGTGCTTTCAATTAAAAAAAATTAAATCGGTTCACCCAACCCAAAGATTCGAGGTAAAAAAAACATGCATCCTCTTTGGAAGTCGGTTTAAAAACCAAAAATATTTGTAGTGCACCTTTTTTTTTTATATATTGGGTTCGCCAAATTGACGCCGCCCGCCTGGTGGTAAGTCGTGACGACGTCTAGCAATTGTGGGCCACTCTCACAGAACATAAAACTATAGAGAGTGGCCCTCAACTTGACGACCTACTGATGTGCCTCTTCACGCTCCGCTTAAAGATCCCAGGGTTATATGTGGGAGGAAACACGTGCACAGGCGGGGCGTTCCAGGCCACTATCGCTCGGCAGAGAAACAAACGCTTAAAACACTCGGTTCTCGCGAACATGCTATCCACTGTGTGGAAGTGGCATCTCTGCCCAGCACGCGTTGTTCGGGATCGGAAGGAAGAGGGTGGGATCAGATTGAAGAGCTTTTCAGAACACTCGTCGTGGTAAATACGGTAGAATGCGGCCAAGGAAGTTATAGTTCGGCGCTGAGCTAGCGGCTCAATGCTTCCCGTTACCTCCGGACAATCTATAATACGGATAGCCCGTCGCTGCATAGCGTCGAGAGCGTCCAGCAGTTACTTCCGGAGCCGTCCCAGAGGTGAGAGCAGTACTCAACGGAGGGTATAATCTGCGTCTTGTACAGCAGACACCTCTGGTGCGGTGTAAAGAATCGCTTTACCTTATTCAGTATATCGAGAGCTCAATAATAAAAACTACATCTTTCGATGTAGTTTTTATTAATGAGCTCTCGATGAACGTCTATGCCAAGGAAGTCAAGGTTTTCGCCGGAGGCATCGCCGCCCAGACGACGCGGCAGCCGGAGAGGCGGAGCTTTATCAGGCATACAGGGAGGCCAAAGGTATTCTCCAGGAGACGATAAAGCGGGCCAAGACGGCGGCCCGCGAGGAGCTCCTGGAGACTCTGCAGCAGAACCCACGGGGGCGCCCGTACCTACAGGTCAGGGAGAAACTCCGACCTAGGGCGCCCCCACTGACCCAGAGTCTCCAGCCGCAGCAGGAGCGGGTCATGGGCTCCCTGTTTCCGACGAGCGCGGAGGAGCACGTCCCTCCGCGCATGGCTCCGTCTCTCCCCGACGCGGATAGCACCAGCGAAGACGACGTACCCGAAGTCAGCGTCGGGGAGCTAGGTGCGGCAGTACTCCGGCTTAAACGCCGGAAAATCACTGCCCCGGACCCGACGGCATTCCTGGCCGTGCATGGGTCCTGGCCCTCGAAGAACTCGGGCCTCGACTGATGGGGCTCTTTAGCGCATGCCTCGAAAGGGGCCAGTTTCCCAAGGTGTGGAGGACGGGGAAACTGGTCCTGATCCGTAAGGCGGGGCGGCCGGTGGACTCACCGTCCGGATACCGGCCGATCGTGTTGCTCGACGAGGTGTGTAAGTTCTTTGAGCGAATTATCGCGGAACGCCTCGTCGAGCATCTCACGAGTGTGGGGCCAGACCTGGCGGATAACCAGTTCGGTTTCCGTCGGGGACGCTCCACCGTGAGCGTGATCATGCGCGTGAAGAGCCTGACGGAGAAAGCAGTCTCGCAGGGCAAGGTGGTGGTGGCGGTGTCTCTTGACATCGCCAACGCGTTCAACACCTTGCCATGGAGCTGCGTTAGGGAGGCGCTCGTGTATCACGAAACGCCTCTCTACCTCCGTCGTATTGTCGGGGCCTATCTCTCGGAGAGGGCCATAGCTTTCCCCAGCTGGCTCGGGCCAGCTCGGCGAGATGTGTCGTGCGGTGTTCCACAGGGGTCGGTCCTGGGGCCGCTTCTGTGGAACATCGGCTACGACTGGGTGCTGCGGGGTGCGTTGCCTAGGGGTGTCGGCGTAACGTGCTACGCCAACGATACCCTCGTCACGGCGCGGGGTGCAACGTACCAGGAGGCAGCACTCAAGGTCACGACGGGTGTTGCTCGAGTCGTGGGTCGGATACGGCAGCTGGGACTGCCTGGGAGGTGGCCTGGCACAAGTCCGACGTTCTGTGTTTTCACAGACCTCGGAACGGTCGACCAGAAGGTTCCAGCATAAATGTGGAGAGGCGTTAGCATCGGCATCAAGCCCTCGATGAAGTACCT